>CM036556.1:16467874-16885374 GCA_020745685.1 Tautogolabrus adspersus | reverse complement strand
AGAGCACCTCCTCATTTTGCATTCTTCGTACGGGATGGAAATAAAGTGACGTCGGTTCAGCGCGTCGCTCAAAGGTTCGTAGGTGTAAAGCAGAAAGCCCTCCACAATAAGGATGTGAGTCTCCTCCTCCTTATTGTCAGACGGAATGGATAGAAACAAGTAATACATTTCTGTCAAACATTAGCTTCATTTTCCTTGTTTTCATTTTTGAAAATTGCTACAGTATAGGCCTACAGGCGTGTTCCTACCTAAAGACCTTTGCATGCACTATCCAGTAAGTGTTTTGCCATCATTTTAGTTAATATGTGCAAATCTAATCTCAGAGGAGACAAAGCCTTGCACCCTCTGTGAAATCTCCAGGTTTGGAACCAATGTTTTAGGCAAACATTTTAAAAATATGTTCTCTATGGACAGAACATCTGAATCTGCTATGGGTGCGTTGGTTGCCATTAAGACAGGCGTGATCATGCTCATATTAAAATGTATTTTTCTATTCTGGTCAGTTGGGAATCTTATTGCAACCTTATTGAAAGTAATTTTAAAAGTATTGTCATTCTTCTCTCACTGAGAACCACATTAGGGCCGCTTTCTTTAGCTCCACAGAGGATATATCTCACAGGGGTACTAAAGTGGTCCAGTGATGGATGACATGATCTTTAATTTCAATCCATGCATTAGAAGAGGGTTCACTCAAGTGACCTTGCACACGATGCTTCAATCCCAGCAGCTTCAGGGAGGCTGTTCAGTCTTCATTAGCTGTCTGTGTTCCCCGGAGTGAGAACAGAGAGAAGAATGTCACATTATTATTAACCCGACAGCATTTACTGAATACAGATCATCATTTACTGAATACAAATCATTATAATGTGTGTCAGTATGGTTCTATGATCTGGGGAATTTCAGTTCTTGCACAACATTGCATGCAGTCATCCAACAATAAGGGAAGGAGTCTGCTTGTCATTTCGTTTTGGCTAGAACCGTTCAGCCAATTGACTTCACATTTGGGGGACATATCGCTAACATCCCAAGGGACTGCTCTGTTAAGATTTTGCAATTTGGCTTGATGGTGGCGCTATAGCCTTGGACTGTACGTTCTTACCTGTTTCCAAACATTAATTTCCCGATTTCTGTCTGTACAGATGAATTTGTCCTCATTTGGGTCTAGATTGAGACCCACTTTTCTTTTTTAAACTGCTTCAACAAATATTTAGCAACTGTCACCAAACTTGTCAGGTATCATCTCTGGACAGAGTTGAAACAAGATCCCAATTTATGAATAGTTGATCCATGTATTTTTTTTGCTAAAACTGGCTCTAAAACGTGAAACAACTGCTTTGGGTTTCATTTGAAGAAACGTCATATCTCTTTAAGTTCTTGTGCTATTGACACCACATTTGGTGGAAATAAAGGAACATAACATCTGAGTGTCCTTGTCAAATTTGGATTAATTTGGTCAATTGGCACATCATGTAATCATAGAGAGAGTCACAGGCTATCTGACTACATGACTGTACTTAACATATCTTGAGAATCGTTTGTCCAATAGACTTCAAATTTGGCAGGTGTATTATTAGCAGCTTAAGGGAGAGCATTGTCAAGTATAAATTTGATCTGAAGAGTGTTTCCCAAATCAGAACACGGCTCTTGCCAACATTGGAAGAAGCCCTTTTTGGAGTCAAACGACTGGCCCTCTCTAAGTATACAAGATATCCAAGAGAACACTTGCTCCAAATTCTTATGTTCCCAAAAAAACTCAACAATATAATAGTAATAATAACTTTATTTGTATAGCACTTTTGAAAAAGCAAGGGTTTTACAAAGTGCTTTGACACATGAAGGAGCATACAGCATAAGAATTTAACAAAACATAAGAAACCAAGAGCAAAAAAACACCACAACAACAGAGCCACCCACGGATGAAACACCCAACCAACAACAACAAAAACCCCAACAGTAAAAGAAGCCAAACAACAACCCGACCAACAACAGAACCCAAACAGCATCAGCAACATAATAGCTCAAAATAACTCAGGCAATGCAGGAACCCAATATGAAATCAAACAGTTTTGAATAGTCTCACACACTTTTATAATTGGTATTCAACACCCTTGTTAAATTTGAAATGTTTAAACTAACTTCAATTTGCATTGCTGAAAAGTGTGCCTAGCTTTCCCAGAGGCTCATTGTTATTTTCTATGCAGGTATTGTCTGGTAGGCAGCTGATTCTTTAACGGCTGACACGTCTGATTGATTGCTACTTAGATAAATGTCAGCTTGAAAGCCAGCAGCTACCCAACACTGTCCCCACGTCATTATACCATGAAGTGAGCCAGAGATATTTACAATAAAACTGAGATATACTGTAGCAGATCCATTTATTTGACCTTAACAAGACCTCCATTTAGGAGTGTAAGATCAATGGAAACCGGAGAGCTAGCATAAAGCATGTGCAGTTGAAGCATGTGGGAGACCATTTTCTGACAATGTAATGATGCATCATAGTGAACACAATTAGTCAGTGTAATTGCTTTTTTATTCACTGCTGCTGGTGTTGCTCTGCTCTCTGTGTTGAAGCGATTCTCGTGTTTTCTTGTGGTAAATACACCACACTGTAGCACAGATAAAACAATGTATTGCATCAACTGGTAAAGTAATCTCCCACTGGAGGTTTAATAAGCCTCAACAACTCTTTGAGGTTAACACCTCCGCTTATCTTGCCAGCCCTGTGAGAGCTACTGCTTCTGTTCCCAGGCAGAAATAACCACAACTGTACTCTCATTATGTTAAAGCTGTTCATTTCTGGTGTTTCAACATGCATTCATATCAAGAATTTTATGTTTTCTTCAATGTTATTTGCTGACTTTTAAAGGGTCAAACTAAGTTTTGTGATTAGTTTATTAGCACAGTTACATTACACACCGCACATTTTGTTTGTCTTTTTTCAACACAGTATTGACATTTGACCTATCATACTGGTGATCCCCATTTTAAAACTCACATATACTGTTACAATGCTAATGCCCATACTAAACGTGGGCAAAGTTTCAGATCATGAGGTAAACGTATGTTGGAAGAATCCCAGGATACGTCTGCAAAGGGCGCTAAATGGCTTGTTCTGCGAATTAAACGATAGTTCCCTGAAACCAAGACCGCTAAAAAACTGTCGTATGCACCTTTAACTTTGGTAAAAATCTTGCATATTCGGGGAACTGAGTCAAAAGTTTTCTTAACTATAAGTTGGACAATTCACTGCTCTTGCTAACTACGGCTGCAAACAATACTGCTGCTTCTTCTGCAACAAGTATTCTGATACAGGACAGAGTATGATGAGTGTGATCCCTGCAGCAGTGACTGACACATACTGATGGTGGGTGTGTTTTCATACACTCTGCTCACAGCGTGTAGCTTCATTAGCGGCTCTGTGTTTGCGCCGCGTGTGTACAGCCTGGTTGTAAAAAGCTAACAGGATGTGTCGCTGTGCTCTTTGAGGTTACCACCTGTTCGCTCGCTCCATCTCGTGTTCTCATGGAAACCAATATGTTGAAGAGACCGGCCAATCACACACACACACACACACACACACACACACACACACACACACACACACACACACACACACACACAATGGCCTCTTTGTTTTTCCACTTGTGTGTTTGTTTGTGTGTTATTTCTGTCTCTCTGGCATGTTTTTGCTCAGTGTCTTAACTTTCTCCTCCTGTAGTTCACCTGTAACATTCATTCAGAGCTCTGAAAGTTTGACGTGCTGTCTGACATTTGTCGCACTTCAAAGTGAGGCTGATGCATATAGACTTCAAGTCGATGACTCAAATGTTCCTGATCTATGTATTCCACAGAGTATTTATAGCTTCGATAGATAACACAGGGGCGGGCGGAGGCCCTCACTTTTTCTCTGCCTCTTTATATACTGCCTATTTTTCTCTTTGTCTTCTTCTCATTTTTCTTTCTCTTGCTTTTTACCACACGTTTGATCATTCATGCTTTCTGTTCCCCTCTCTGTCGTCTTCAATCCTCCATAAAGAGGATGTTCTATCACTTTATTACCTCTTTGTGTTTTCATTCTTTGAAACCATTTTACCATTCAGTGTCATTTTGTTTATCTGCCGTTTAATCGACTCACTAAAGCAGCTAATTTGAAACGTTCAAAGATGTTGTTTTTCAAGTTGTAATGTTCAATTCAAGGACAGGACAAAACATGATAAAATGACAACAGTGCTCAAAAATGAAGCAAATAGCCTTTGGTAAAAACAAGACAAAAATAAGAATATACATATAATGTACCACCGATCAGTTTTTGAAAAATGAAGCCGATGCAGAAGTGAAAAAATCCTGCAGTTCATCAAGTGTCCACTAGAGGCTGGCTACAGAAGAGACTGAAGTCACATACACACCCATTCAAAAAAAGGCAGAAATTAATGTTTACAGCCTGGTTCAAAATACAATGAGCTCATGTCTCTTTCAACACACACTGTACAGGGGATGAAGTTTTTGATTATATGAAGGATAAGAGTTATTCATGATAAGGCGTGTAGCTGACCTGATTGACAGGTGGGCACGATGTAATGGTTTGTAAAGAGACTTAAAACCCGCCTCAGCTCCAGCTCTCAGCCTGTCGTTAGGTTGACTGGAAGTGAGGTTGAGACAGCAAACCCAGCATGATGACAGCTGATGGGACTCCAAAGCCCCCTGCAGTAACAGACGGGTGACGTCACACAGGCTTCGTCCATTAATATTTACGGTCTATGGAAAAATGTAGAAAAATCAAGCATTACTTTATGTATGACAAGAAAATGATCATGAAATCTGAAGAAAACCTCAAACTTAAAAACGACGTGGACCTTGAGGTGCAGGTGTTTTATTAACAGAAAGGAGGATCACTTCCCAGAATGATAATTTCATCCTACTTTCTTTCTATAAAACAGACCCTTCTGGACTTATGTAATTATCTGTATACCAAAACAATGTTTCAGTGTGATTTCATCTATAAGCTTGCAAATTTTCTGACTCAAATTGTTCAAATTCATACAAAAACTGCTTTGACACCCAGTTTAAAGTCTTTGAATTTGAGAATTTTCATGCAAAACTGTTCAAATAATTCATAATGATTTACTTTTTAAACATTTCAGTCATGCAAAGCTCAAAGCAGCAATGTATTTTTTTATTTGCGTTAGTGAATTTTGGAGATAGATTGCATTTTGAGGTTGATTTCAAGTAAATTCCTAATTTTCACGTCACAACACTGACAAATAAACTCATCTGTTTTTCCCTTAATCCTACAGTCTCACCTGTCTCTCTCTCTCTCTCTGACCTCGCACCCCCATTGAAGCCTCTTTCTCCCCTCCTCTCCTCTCTCTCTCATCTGCTTCTCCTCACCCCCTCTTTCTCACCCCTCCTCCCGTTGCAAGCCTCATTAGCGAGAGCAGCGATTACCCCGGTCTCTCTGATCAAAGGGCGAGATCGCAGACTACACTCAATAATTGATGCTTTTTAACAGCTTATCATTTGAGTCCACCGCCGCTTATCAGGCCTCCAATAACTGCCTTTCCTTTTCATTCTGCATTTTTAACTGTACATTTCCACGGCATCCTGAGTCTCTTCCTGCACACTCAAGGTTCAAGTTTCTACATCATTTTTTTAAATGGAGGTATAAATCACTAGGTGGCAGCATAGTTACACACGGTGCATACATTGACAGAGCAGCAGGCTGGTATACAAATGAACTGCACAGACTGAATCATGAAGGATTCTAATTGCATAAAAAAACTGCAGGATTGAGTGAAACAAGCTTGTTCCCAGATCAGTGTAGATGCGGAACAACTGCTGCACCATTCATCTCTTCATTTATCTCCAATTCCCCCAATTATCCGATCAATAAGCCCCCTGTCGATTCTGGGTAGGTTGAAAGAATGGGTTGCCTTGACCCATTTTACGACCTTTTAAAAGCATGTCGCCTCTCTGCTGGGTCTGTTAACCCTCAATAACTCCAGGGTTAACAAGGCGGCCAATTCCAAAACAATTACAGGCCAATTAAAATCTCATTTAGTCTATCCTTTAGCCATGCATTCAGACACCATTTATTTTTTCTTCTTGTAATCAGTTCTGAGTCACAAATGTCACAGTCAATTCTTGTAACCTGCAGTGTTAACCGTCTGCAGCATGGATAAATAATCTGTCGGGTATTATTTGGGACAGCATGCAGTGAAAAGATTTAATCTGATGATTAAAAGCATAAAGCCTCACGGTTATTTAGTCAAAACTATTCCAAGATCCCGACATCTGAGCAACAATATCTGCTTATTTAGTAGAGAAAATGGCCAAAAGACAGAACAATGATGGAGAAAATTTGGAGGGCAATTGCCTGCTTGCCCCATGCAATCAGGCAATTGTCCTCCAAACGGACGGCCTGGGTTTGAATCCGACCTGTGGTTCCTTTCTTGCACATCATTCCCCTCTACTCTACTCCTCTACTGTCCGATCTCTAAATAAAGGCTTGAAAAGCCCCCCTCAAAAAACGGTTAACCTTTATATAAAAGCCATTTTGAGATCTAATTGTGAGAGAGTAGATATCTTCTTATTTTTCAGAGGAAATAGCAAACAAACAGAAATATTTAAGAGGGAATTTGGCAAGGTGAAACCCCATGTTGGTCAAACTGAAAACCTTTTTTTTTACCTCCAATTATCGGCGTGACAGTATTTGCTTATTATGCACAAACATTTCCCAAAAATCAGACAAAATTAGAGTAAAATAGGCCCGGTAAAACCCTCCGTTTTATCACATTTGTTCAACTTTAAACCTTTTTTGTGAAAACTATTTTAACCTTTAAATATTTCAGTAAAAATGTTGACTTTTTGTTGCAAGATTGCCTTAAATACACAGGAATGTAAGAGAAAATTATGCAAGAAAAACACTCAATTTTCCACGTTTGTGCCTTTGTAAATTTAGTTCAATTTTGTAAACACTTAGTCCGACTTTTGGGGTATTAAAGTCCAAATACTTGTCTTTCAAAGGAGACAAGAATAAGGTAGGTAAACACAAGGGTTCAAAGGTCATTGTTGGGTATGTCATTTTATATATTCTTAAGGAAAAGGGAAATGCTTGCTAACAAAACAGGTACTTTGGATTTAAATTAGAAACTGTTTTCAAAACTGAATACTTTCCATGTTTTGGTCATCAAACAAAATATGCCCCATATGTCACTATCATCACAAAGAGAGATGCTTTATGTAATGGTTGTGTAAATGTAAGCTTATTTTTCCACCACAGAAATAGCTGCACACAGACAGATCTGTGAATACTCTTTAAATGACTCATTTTATTATATTGGTGTGTCGGCTTATTTTCAGATCTGATGTAACATCTCTTGTGTGGTTTCAGCGCGTGTGGAGGTGTCTGTGTAGGAGCCGGGTTCAGCTGTAGGTGGTGAGAACATGAATGACAGCCGGATTAAAACTGGGATTCAGGCATTTCCCATCTGAGATTTGTGTCACTGAGTTTGTCTCATTAAAACCAGAAACAGACGTCCCTGAGGACGATGGTTATGAGGGTGAACATTTGGGCACGCGCGCAGATGTTTTTTTTCCCTGCTTTCCTTCCGAGTCAGATGAAAAAGATGATACCCCTGTAATGTTCGTATGATTAGGCATAAAGGTACTGCTTAAGTACTTGGAGGATAAAAATAATAAATAATTAAAAGACACCTAGAAACGAAGGCTGTCTTTAAAAAAAATCATATTTGGCAAAAAAAAAAGTTTAAAATTTTGGGAAATGCGCTTATTCACTTTCCTGTGGGCAATTTGCTGAGAAGTTTGATACCACACTCGTGTGTGTGCCTTAAGTTTAAAGCAGGAGCCAGCAGCTGATTAGCTAATTAGCATAGCATAACACAGCAGGGAACAGGAAACGTAAGATAGACATTGTTAGGTTGCAGTTTTATTACGGATAAAACAAACAATAATATTAACCCTGAAAGGTGCTAGAAGGTAGAGTTTTCAACCTTTTTATGTTTTGCAGTCTTCTTTGCTATGCTGAGCTAGCTAGCACTGCTTCATGTTTACCATTGAGACACGAGAGTGTAATAGACCTTCTTATCTGACGTGAGGCAAGAAAGCAAATAAGCATGTTGTTGGAAACCTGTTTTAATTTCAGCACACTGAATGTCCTTTAAATTTCCTTTATCTACGCTTCAACGCTGATGAAGGCCTAGTGCCGAAACGCGTCTGTTGTTTTGCTGTTCTTACCCAAATAAAGGAAATCAAAAAGACATTCAGTGTGCTGATTTTTCTCTCTTTTTAGTCTTGTTGCGGTCATGCACCTGAAACTGTGTTTACTGTCGAATGTGCTCCTTTTTTGCTGTTTTTGAACCTGTTTTAATTTGACTAGCTCGGGTAATTGGCAGTGGCATATCTAGGTGATACCGTGTATGTATGAGCATCTTCGACATGTTTCCGAAAACATAGGCTACTGCTCTGTAAACCCAAAGTTTTCCAGCACAACTGGCAGGTCTTTTAGCTCCACGTCATCTTGGTACCGTATATTTCTCTTCTTCCTCGTGTGTTTTCGCTGCGTCTCTTCTTCTTCTTTATTTAGTTACAAGCACTACCGCCACCTAGATAGGGGTGTAAATCCTGCCATGTGTGATTTGTCTCCACTCAGACATATTCGTTGTGCGACTGCATGCACCAAACCGTGACGTTACGAGACAAATAAAAATACCGTTGCACCATTGTCTGCAATAAAGCAAGTGCCCAAACCAGTAGTTGTTTTAGCCAACTTTTGTTTGGCCCAAGCTACCCATTTCTCCATGTGTAGAGTCGCAGCTACGCACGTTAGCTAGCTAGCTGCCAGTGGTAGCTTCACTTCGACCACACATAAAATACATAGGAGCTTATTTGTGGTTCCCTAAAAAAGACCAATAAGTGTAAATGTGGTCATTGTGGCACATAGAATTAAATGGAAATCAGTTATTTCAATGTATTAAAGAAAAGGATACAAGTTCAACCAAAAGTACAAAGATCTTTATGACTGATACTGTTGCATCAACAGAACTAATGAATATTTCTCCTTCAACAAGCAGCAGTAACGAGTGTGTACGGGAGGAGTAATTTCTGCAGTGTGGCGGCTGCACATTATGAAAGAGATAAATATGGAGGTACGAGGATAACTGCGTGTGAAAGATTAGTACAGGGTGTGCGACAGAACGTTCGGATTTGCATGAGGAAAATGACGGTGCGTTTATTCGCCCTCAGTTTGATACGTAACACGGAGCCGTTAATTATCTCTTTGTCATCTGTTTCTTTTTTTCTTTTTTTTGCTGCAGCTCTGATTGCCGCTCCCGCTGCGCACGGCTTGGATGGAGAAGAGAGGAAATCTGACAACCTGTAAGCAGCTCCCTGTGAGAGCTGAGAGGAGGTTTGTGACAAGAGAGGGATGAAGAGAGACAGCCTTACCTCATATTTCTCCTCCCTTCTGCCTCTTTTCTTCCCCAGTTTGACAAACCAATGATGTTTTTCCGCTTTTTTCAAAGAAATGAAAGGAAAAAACAACTTGAAGCACTTGATTAACCTCCTGGAAACCACCACCTTACCAATAAAGAGATGTAGCTTATCAGATAAAGACGTCACACACCGCCAAATCTTTCACCTTTTTCATGTCATTGGAGCTGAATCAATTAAATATTCTCTGGTTACATTAACATAAACTGAATTGTGTTATTAGACTGTCAACAAGAGATCTAAACAGACATCACCTTCACACCTCTTTGACGTTTCATGAATAGTCTATAAATAGGCCAACCGTAACTTTTTAGCCATAATAAAAACAAGTGTTAGCTGCAGTCGAACATGTGATGTTTTTTTGTTTTTTTTTACAAAGCCTACTCTGTTCAGATGTATTTTTGTCCTTGGTCATCTCCCTCCCTCCATCCTTTAGCCCTTCCTCCTCACCGTTGTCAAGGGCAACCGGAGAAAAAGAGCAGAATACAGTATCAGTATCACCTGACCGACGGGGGAATCCAGCAGGTGTGTGTGCATGCCCTGTTGCTGTGCTTGTGGGGAGGACACACACACACACACACACACACACACACACACATTCGCAGACTCGGTGTAAATGAAGTGACTGTTGGCAGGCTCACAGTTAATTCAGCATGAATATTTAATCAACTGTAAACAGATTACTACTTCACTGAGCGATGCCAGTGTGTGTGCTGTGTCAGTGTGCGTATCTGTGTACGCCCGCCCTTGTATCTGTGTTGCTCTCTCTCTCTCTCTCTCTCTCTCTCTCTCTCTCCCTTTCTCATGGAGCTTTATCTGCCGCTGTTCAAAAATGAAATGGAAATCGGAATTGAGCACAAATAAACCCGAAGGTCAAGGTCCAAGTGTGCAGAGTCATAAAAGTGGATCGGATTAGCATGTCTGGACAGAAGTTTTAAGTTAAATCCATGTGTTAAAGTTGAGCCAGCAAGCGTTGTTACACCTCTTATATGCAAACTCTGTGCCATTCAAAGCTATCAGATTTAAATACACCTACTCTCAAGTGTTTTCCTTAAGCTAGTTTTTACATACAAATGTTTTTGTTGCTGTTATCTCTTCAAACAAATGTACTCATCAGCCTTGCTCACAGGTAGTGGGTGATGTTGACATGAACTGTTTAAGACGTTACCACCAACTCATTTGTGAGTTTGTCTGAAGCCTTGCAGTTTATTTTCAGACGGACAAAAATCCAATTTCTCTGGAAACTAAAACCAATCAGAGCAACACAAGTTAGCTAAAGCATTAGCCTACTTAAGGCGTGGTAGCTTTAGCTTCAACACCCTATTCGAAATATATTTGAAGATGTTTTGGCCCAACCTTAAGTAACATGTAATGTGTGTAGCAGTGGCACATGAGCAAGATTCAGAAAGAGTTCTTGGGATGTTTACAAAGATTCTGCAACAGCTCTTTAACCCGCCCCATATTGGATAAACCGTTGTGATTGGCCCCACCAGAAATCGGACGCATGAAAATCTGTCTAAGAAGGAGGGGGACTAAGTGCTGCATTCATGTTGTGTCGGACACATCAAAAAAAAAAGAGTTCCTGAGTTGGAAAATGCACGTGAACGCCTGCTCAAGATGGAAGTCTTCGGATACTCGGGAAAGAATTTGGTGGTTGCAAATGTAACTTGTAAGATGGTAAAACCACATGTTCTTCGTAGCATCCATGTTATTTGTTGTTTTTGTTACAACATTCTGACTTTCCGAATTGAAAGCACTGAAGTCGAAAGAACGACTTCCAAAACCGGAAACTGGGACCATCCGAGGAGCACTTGAAGGCAGCATAGATACACGATACAAGAGAAAAGGTGATTTCTTCTTCTGACTTTGATTTGGTGGGAAATTTGCAAAAAGCCAGAGAGGTACCATCAGTACCAAATGTTTCACAAACCAATTGAAAATGATGTTGACAATATGTATAGAGTTATCCTTGTCACTGGAGAGAAAGATTCTGTTGGTGAAGATCTGATCCTGCCATTGAAAACTCTACAACAAATTATCATAAAGCTAAAAGGGACATTGTTTTCAAGCAGGTGTTGGACGATTTAATCAACCAGGCCTCAAAACTATTTTTTGACTTTGAGTCTTCAAGTAATTGTATTGCATTTGGTGATATTTGAACATTATTGAGCTGGTGGCTTCAAATAAGCTTGTTGAGTTTCTTGCCTCTTCCTGCACTGTCTGTTTTGTTATTTGTTAAATAAACAGTATGTTCATTTTTTTTAATGTGCAAATAAATAAATACTAAATAAAAATGTAAACTTGTGCCTTGAAAGACTTTCAATTCCCTCAGAAAAGAAAAATATAGAAAGTAGCCTAACTGACGTGTTACATTATTTAAATAGCAAAAAAAAAGCATGTAAGCACTTAAACAAAAGCCATGTCATCATTTTGAGTTTTGCATGACAATAAAAATAAGACTTTGGCAATTCTACATATCCTCCTTTTCTTTCTAAATCCACAAATAATGAAGTCCCCCCACCACTTACAGTAGGCCAAGAGCTGGAGACAATAGTCTGCAGGTAGTGTTTCAATGAAAAGCAACATTAATGTGATATTAATCGACTCTGACTTTTTGAATCAATGCTAAGCATGGCTGTCATTCTACACCGAGCTACTGTGAAGTGCTCTGATGCTGTGAAGTGCTCAATGGCGGAAATTTTACGGAAAGTTATCGAAACTTTACCATAACTTACTCACTCAACAGTTTGTATTTGCTAGCATCTCGTCCTGTTTTCGAGCTCTCTCTTTTGCGCGCATGCGTGTGTACACGCGCTGCCTGCTCTCCGTTTAACCTCCGAACATCGGCTCGAGGCGACTCCACACGGCCGCTTTCAAATCTCTCTCTCTATTTCTCTGTCTCTCGCACTCTCCCCCCTTCTCTCTCTCTCTCTCTCTCTCTCTCTCCTCGCCCCCTGCTCCCTCCTCTTCCTCCTCCACCTCCCTCCTCCTCCTCTTCCTCCTACCTGATTCAGATCCGCTCCGACGCTATGCGTATGACCGCGTCTCTCTCTGCAAGGCGAGCACCACCGGCGAGACCCGCGCGCTGCTGCTGCTGCCGCTGCTTCTGACCGCCGGCCCGCGAGCACCAGAACGCCGGCGAACAAGCGACCGAAGCCGGGCAACAGGAGCGGGAGACACCGCCGCTGATTCAACCTCCAGGGGGGGAGAAGGAGGAAGACATTACCGGCTGAAGGTAAATAATAATCATATTTGGCCGACCCGTGAGAGCACGGAGTGGGTTTATTTGTGCAGAGGAGGAGAAGTGGGTGGCCGTCAAGGTTTACTGATGGACATTTTTTGCGTTTGTGACAGCGTCAATTGAATATTGATATTTATTTGTGTCCACCGAGAGAGCTCCCACGTTAGATAAGGACGACAGCCTGTTGTGCATCCGGTTTTATTTATTATTTTTTATTATTATTTACAACCGGAAGCCACAAAAACATTGTTAAACATATTTAAAACCCGCTGTACATGCAATGTGAGTCTGTTTTTTTGGCTAGTTTAACTGTTTAAGTTTGGTCCCGGGAATAAGGTGAGATGCAGACAGGTTTCTGAATAACGTGTCCACATCGTAATCAAGGAAACGCACGCGCACAGCACACACACACACACACACACACACACACACACACTTCTGCGCGCCCACACCTCCTGCACACACACACACACACACACACACCTCACATATGGCCACTTTTTGTGTCATAATACCTCAGCATGCTGAAACACTCATATGGCACATGATACTACACTGTGCAAGAGCGCGTGCGTTAATAAGATGCATGCTCACGCGCCAATAACCGTCTGTTGTTGCATGTAGCCTATTACTGATGGTAGCCCCTTCTGTAATGAGCCATATGACCACCTCTGTTGTCATTATTTTCATCCTTCCAGTGAATCTGCCCTTCATGTTTCTCATTCATCAGCATCATCACAAGCAGCAGCAGAAACATGGTCTGAGCCCTATCACAATAAAAGTATTATAGCTCCATAGTGTTTTCTCACAAACACAGGAAGGAGAAAAAGAGGAACTAAAAAAACAGAAGTCATGATCTCTAACTAAAAGAGTGCAAAGGTGGAGAAAGAATACACAATTAATAATAGTGGAAGAAGAAGAAGAGCTTCCACAGAGGGAGCACCCAAAAACAAAAAATAAAACTCCTGTGAGCTTTCTCCTAATCAATAATTCATCCCTCCATCTTTTGCAGAGTCCTGGATAAGGAGATTGGCGAGAGTGTGGCGTCCCGGAGCCAGCTTTCCTATCCGTCATCCTCTCCTCCACTTAGACGAGCTTTCACCTCCTGAAACTCCGCTCTCTCCTCCTCCCACTCTTCCTTTTTTTATCCAGAGGTTCTCCTCCCTCTTACCTGCGTCTCCTCGCTCTCCCTGTCCTCTGCTTTGAGCCTGTCATGGCGTCCAAACTCAACCCAAACGTCCTGTATGTGGCAGAGCACGGCGAGTCGTTGGGATCGCCCCAGGCGGACTCTGAAAGGACTCATATTGTAAGTACAGTTCAGTTTGGGTTAAAAAAAAAAAATGGGAAAGACACAATAGATGGGGATTCTTTTCCCTACTGAAGCGCTCAGGTTACAGTGCTTTATAAGGAAGTAAATGGTGCCAGATTTCCCAGACACTTCAAGGAAATGCACGGTCATTGCACATCTTAGGTAGAAAGACTGAATGCTTCACAAAAGTCACTTTTTTTGTTGTGGTTGTGTTCATTTTCTAACCACTTGAACTGTCCGTCAGCCTTATTTTATACAGTCACTGTATGATTGTTTAAAATATGCATGCATTGTCAGCTCACACTGAACGACTGAATCGATTACGACGTATGGCCGAAGCTCACGATTTATGTGCTAACCTGAGAGCGACCTGAGAGCTCACACAGTACGAGTAAAATCTGGACGGGGCATTCAAAATTGTCAATAAAGTTTCCATTGAAAACTCCCGCAGACGGAGGTTGAAGTCAGATATACTGTTATTGTGTGTACTTCAGTTAACTCGTACGCACAGCTTAAAAATAAAGAGCGGCACAAACACTCCCACCCTCTCACACACACTCTGCATCACCAATAAAAACAAGCTAACCAGCAGCTACATCCTAGCAAATAAGGAGACAAATCAAACAGGCATGTCTGCTGTTGCCATGGCGTTTCAGAAGCTGTCAGTTTGTGCAGGCACAGTCAGGAGAAAAGGCCGTGGAGTCGGGGAATCAAACATGCCAGAGAAACATCCGACAGGTCAGGAGCACCTGATCAGGCCGTGATTGGACGTCGTGCTCCCCTGTATACTGGGGGCGACTAACGGCGCGTGATCGGGCAGAAATTTGGTCTTCGAAATGAAAATGAACGGCTGAAAAATGGGGTCTAAATCGGGCTGAAACTGGGCAGTGTGCGCTGGGCTTAAAAATCCAACTCAAGACAAGTTTTTACAACCACATACCTGCCTTATTTCACATATACTCTCAGTTTGAACTATTTCTGCAAAAGACATTTACCTCACAAAACTAATACTTTGGCTGAAAAAAAAAAGGTTTTCAAGGGCGCACTCACTCTAGGCAAGGTTAACCCCCCCCCCCCCCCTCCTCATTTCCCGACCAGCCTGCGCTCACACTGCTCCAGGACTAACCGGACCTGAGCACGGTTACCTCTTTTACATAACATCGTAATAAAACACATGGATGGCTTTATGTAGTTATGAAAGCGTGCTTAGTTAACAAGTGCCTACTCAAAAAGACACAATAAAAGGGACGAGCGGTTGAGTCTGCGTCCGCACATCGGAGGACAACACAAAGAACGTGGCAGCTACTTTACTGACTTTGTGGCTCATTTTGAGTCATTTTAGTCAGATACAGACAGAACACCTCCCCCATCTGTGCCAGGTACCGTGCTAAAGCACTGAAGTGAGCACTCGCACTAATAAAACAAAAGCTGGACTTTAGGGGTTGAGCGTTCTTGGGCACGGTACGGATTGCCTAGGGTGAGTGCGCCCAAGACAAGTCCAAATCATTGAAGCATCTAAGAACACAAAATAAATGCAGGAACAAGAATATTGAGGAAACATCTTTTAGATCATCATGTTGTTAAAGTCTAGGACCTACAAAACTTTGCTAATTGTCGTATGAGCTGCTTGAGTCGACAATCCCAGTGGTTTTGAGATTCATATTGAAGCCATCGCTCTGAATTTAAAGTATGTAGTTTGAGGTTTAAATCTTACTTGACACGAAGATGTTGAATTATATTATTGTAATTATAGTTTCCTATTTTTTCTGCATAACAAAGCAGCTTTTTTTTGACTCAAAGACACTTACAACTCTTTGGTGTAAATTCGACCCAGTTTGTTGCTCCCAGGCTTTGATGGTACAGTGTTTTTAAAGAAGTTAACTGTATATAGTGGACTCTGTAGCTGCAGATCAACTATCAGGCATCAGACCAGCAGCACATCGACCAAATCACACACAATCCTGACTTAAAAAGCACTCAACAAAAGAAGAGATTTCAGGAATCCAACTAATGCCTTTTCCTCGACGTTTACAATTCTACAACTCACTTAGCAGACGTTTTTATCCATCAGCCTGACTTTGAAAAGTAGGAAATTATGGCGTTTTCTCGCATGAGATCTGGTTGGCAACTACCTCAGAAGTCAGTGCTTTTGTTTTCTTAAAGGCTACAAATGTTGCGTAGTAGTAATACATGACAGTAATCTCACAAAAATGGTCAATTACTTCCCAGGCTGGAGAAGCAGGAGACGAGTCATCAGACAGCGACGGGGAACAAGAGGAGACGTCGCACAAGCTGATTCGTAAAGTGTCGACGTCGGGACAGATACGGGCCAAGGTAGGAAAACACTCACGTAAAGTGTGTGTGTGTGTGTGTGTGTGTGTGTGTGTGTGTGTGTGTGTGTGTGTGTGGAGGTAGTTGTTTATTGGCTCTTCTTGTGCATTAAACAGGATTCCCTTAAATCAAGTATCAACATTCAACACAAGACGAGTCAGAAAAGTGGCGAAAAATCCATCACGGAATTTTAATTCACAACTTTTTATTTCACCCTCTTCTGTTATAGATGTCTGCTTTTTCAATCTGTGGTGCCGCTTTGGAGCCTCCCCCCTCCTTAACTTTATACATATTAAAACAGTACTTCTTCAAGGTAAAAAGCCACATTAACAAACCAGGGAGGGATCAAATATTTAAGCTCGTGGAAGTGGCTCTTAACTTAGTCGGAGAAAGTCGTGTGAAAGTCGGGGAACTTTTTCCATCCACGCTTGGAAACCTGATTAAACATTTGAGCTGCTGATGTATTAAGGATGAAAAATAAACCTCGCCGCAGAATGGACGTTTGGTTTGAAGCGGTTTGAAGGACACTTTTTAGGTGGATTGTGGAAGCATTTTTAACTTCTTCTGTGCCAACTCTTAAATCAGATCGTTACTCTTTTTAGATTCCCTTTCTCAACACCTCACTTCCTGCCCACTTCCCGTCTGAATCATTTCCCTCTCTTACCATCACTCTAAAGACAAATTCAGAGTCTCCTAAAGCTCCCTTGCTTGTGTTTTTACAGTAAGACATTGACGCTTTGATATTAGCCTCTTACCGGCAAATCCACTCGCGCACACAAATCTGCCTCGTTACTTATTGATGAGCTAATATCTGCACTGAGAAATGCATTTTTCACCAATACACACAGATGACAACCGCTCAAATGATTATCATGTATGTGTTGAAATGGTTAGCCATTACCTGCGTTGACCATCAACAATTAATCACGCACCGATCGATAGTGAGAACAGAACACCCGTCGAGTCTTCCGATAATGGCACTTTTGTTCCTGGAGCAAATAATGGGATTGGATATCAGTCTGGTATTGATCAGCTAATCTCATCGTACACTGCTGTAATGTAGTGTTAAGGGTTGATGTGCACGTCCATATAAGGGCATTAGGACACCATAGAGGGTTGCTATGGTTTCAGATAGTAAGTGAGGGAAGATGATTATAGATGAAAGGCCATTTTTGTGCTTGCTCAGTTTTTTTCTGTTGATTTGTAGTCAAGGACGCCATTTTATTTTATTTCTGTGATTTTGCGAGAGAAGAAAATTCTAATGCCTTTTTATGTACATTAATTAAAAGGTCTTTAAGTCATTTTGTGATTTCATATCTTAAACCCCCGTCCTTCTTTGATCCCACACTGGCTCTAGCCCTCTGACACACACACACACACACACACACACACACACACACACACACACACACACAGAAGAAGAGACAGCATGTGGAGGGAGAACAGGTGGAGTAACATGTGTCATCATAAACTTGGCAAACAAACCTTTGGCGTGTAATTGTGTAACTTGTATGTCATCAACCATTTGTAATGATGTTGAAAGTTTTCTTTAGTTTGCATGAAGATCACAGTGATTGTATCTTCTGATTAAATCAGAAGCTGACCGCGTTGAGCTGCCTGTGACTCAAAGTAAACAATCAGCGGCACATCCTGCTATGCTAATTATCCTTAACGGTCCGTATATGTGGCCACAGCATCAATGAGCCAATGCCAATAATAGTGGATATATGTGGATATACCCTACATTTTAAATCCACCTCGCTTAAATGAGCGAATGCCTTAAGTGTCATGCCGGGGTATCTGCCTTGAGCGTCATGCCGGGGTATCTGCCTCGAGCGTCATGCCGGGGTATCTGCCTCGAGCGTCATGCCGGGGTATCTGCCTCGTGTGTAATACCGGGGTGTATCTGGCACATCCGCTCCGCTTGTGGTCCTTAATGGTCTGTATATGTGGTCACAGCATTAACGAGCCAATACCGTTGACAGTGGAAATAAACTCGTTTTAAATCCACCTTGCTTAAATGAGCGTCATGCCGGGGTATCTGCCTCGAGCGTCATGCCGGGGTATCTCCCAGGGACTCCCAGACTCTGCATGCATATTGGCAACGAAAGACTCATGATATCGTATGTGTCATGATACTGGATTCGCGATTGGATTTTATGGCGATTTTTCACGAAGACATGAGATTGGGGTCGGTTTGTGAACAAGTTTGATTCTTTGATTTCAGTTCTCTGACCATAAAAAAAGCAAAATACACATTTTTGTCAAATGGATTTAAATTGTCAATATCTGTACAGATTTTTATTGTAAGACATCGTTACGTCCCTAATGCTAACGCTTCCGTGTGTGTATACAGTGTGTGTGTGTGAGTATGTGTGTTGATTAGATCGGGTTTACCTACAGTCATGTGACTTAGATTAAGCTCTTGATCGACTACAGGATTATTCTTTAGTATCAACAATGGCCTGAGCGGATTACGGGGTTGGTATATCCCCTTGTTTGTTTGTGTTCATGTTGGTAAGTGCCTCTATTTACTGGCGCGTGTGGGTGTTGTGTGTATTTGGCTGCACTTTTTTTTTTGCATTAAAACCCCTTTCATGCTTCCCCTGCCTCTCCTTGTTTTGTCCCCTGTCTGTTACCGTACTTGTTGGAGCAGCAGCCTCTTCGCGCGCTTGTTAAGAAGGCGCTAAATCTTATCAGCTGTGACATGACATCTCGACACTGTTAGATTAATTCAGCCCCTCACCCACAAGTCCCCAAATAATTACACAGATGCAGTGATAGCTCTCTGAAGACCGGAGACGTTGGTGTTTGCTGTAATTAAATATCTTTGGGTTGGGAGACGAGCTTTTTGATACTCAGGGCTTCAGTGGAGTAAAATTCTATCTCATGTTTTCAGACTGAACATTTATTGGGTTTTAATTAAAAATTGAGTTTTTAATGAGACTTGCTCCATTTTTGATGCGGTGTCATTGTCAGGAAATGACACTGAACTCACCACAAATCCACAACCCTACACTGCCAGGGTTATATGATACGCAAGTACTCACATCGTAAATGACAAACGCTGTAATCGACTGTATGTGACCTTGGAGTTTGCTAATTGGCTGGCGCTGTAAAACGCTTAAGACTACACTGGTTTGAGGCTTTGTTTCTGTGTTGTCTTGATATTTATGAGTGGACGCAGTTTGGGATTTTGACTTGAGGTGAAATATTTTTTACTTATTCACGTCTCTCAAAGCATTCTTTGTCCACATATCGACTGATTTTCTGTTGCAGCATTAATCCAAAAAAAGGGAAAAAGGTTAAAAACGTGCAGAAATGCTCATCTAAGATAAAACTTTTGTAAAACATTTTGAATGTCTAACAAAGACAGAGTGAAACGTTGAAGCAGTGGGAGCTATATTTGGATAAATGGCTATAAACTGTGCTCCTTGTCGCTCTGATAGTTGAACTTAGCAACAGATACTAAACAAATACAAGGACACCAGATGTCTGTGTGTCCTTATGACTTATCTGAAACATGAGAAAAAAATAACTTGAACCTATTTTCGTACCACATTTACAGTCAACTTTTATGGTTCGGCCTGATTTTATAACAGCTTGCACTTATCCCACTTGACTGTCCACTTCAGTTTAGGGTCTAAATTTAGTAAATGGGAGGTCCTCATAGAGATAGAAGCATGCAAGTGCCCATTTCCATAAATCCAGAGAACACGCTGCAGCTTTCATATAACCTCCAATCAATGACTTAGATTATATCCAGATATACAATGCTTTAAAGATGAGCATAAATCTCATGGGTCAGGAGAGATAATCAATACAGTGATACATCAGTTCTGAAAATAGTAATGTGATAAGGTCATGTCAGTTCATCTTTTTTAAGGCGAGTAGCCAGTATGGCCTTGGTTCTCAACTGGTGGCTCGAGACCCAAAAGTTGGTCGTGCAGTGGTTTGTAGTTGGTCGCGGATGTGTCAGGGAGAAAACAGCTGTGTCAAAAATAGGACCCGACCGATTTTTAGGGCCGATACCAATATCGATATTGGGGAGTAATTCAGTGATTCTCAAACGAAACGCTATAATATCTGCATATCTGCGATAAAATTAGCCAATAGCAATAGTCACTGGATATGATTATATCGGTGGATATTATCGGCTGGCTGATTAATCGGTCGAGCTCTAGTCAAACATTCTGTGCTGCACTTCGTTGAAAATGGATGGATAATTTAAGTACTCTTAAAATGATTAGATTTATAAACTGCTTCATCTGAAACTGACGCTTGAAAAAAGAAGCAGGCAAAAACTTAACTCTTAAAACTTTCAAAGAAATTCATCTGACCGGTTGGGACCAGCTGATCGGGTCATGATCGGTCGTTTTGCCCCTCTGTACACTTTACAGCGAACGACGTGTGATTGAGCTGATATTCAGCCCGACATCTGAATCAGTCGTGGGTGAGACTCAAAAATCCCCGGCTTTAGCTTGCTAAATGAGTAAGATGGTGATTAGAAGGAGAGAGAGAGAGAAAGAAAGAGCTTGTTAGTCAGCTCGGTTAGCAAACAGACTAGCTTGGTCCGTGACGCTACAATTGCTTCACATTCTCACCCTCCGCTTTGGTCTCTTTGCCACATGTTCACACGTAAGAGTTTCAAATTGAAATCCTTTCACATTTAATTAGACCAGCTGGCTTGTAGTTATTTCATTTGGATGTCTGATAATAACTTTGCCCTCTGCTAGGCTTTTAAACTGCTGTCAAAGGGATTTCTTATTTTTGATTGATTGTATCGATGAGTCAATTCATTGTCATTGAACTGATAGCAGCTGGCTTGATGCAAATGACGCAGATGCTTTTACGTTTTGTTGTTGCAGCCGTGTTAACAGAGATCTGTTTCAAATGTTCTTTAGGTATGAGGAAATCTGTACGCTCCTCATTAATGACGACTCTGCGCTTGACCTGTGACCTCCGATTTTCTTACTTTCTTTGTGTCCGCTCTGTCTACCTCCAGGCCCGGTTACATAAAGGTTTCACACTCTTTCTTCTGCCTTTATTTTTTCCACCGTCCTCTTTTCCTCCACCTCCTCCACCACCTCCTCCTCCTGTTTGCGTTGCTCTCATTTACCGTTCGGAAAAAATAAAGAGACACAGGAATAGAATGAGGCGGAAGAGCAGACAGCTTCTGTGAATTGTGTATGTGTGTGTGTATGTGTGTGTGTGTGTGTGTGTGTGTGTGGCCCCACTGCTGTGGCTTTGAGTAGGCCGGCAACACAAGCTGTAATGAACATGCACGTAAAAATACACACTCGCAAACACACACACACAGAACAGAGAGCAGGGCGGTCCCTTCATTATGGTTTTTCCATGGGAGATGTAAGGGCACACAAGACATCGCACTTCTTCCTCATTGTATTTATTTATTGTCTTTCTGTACCTCTCATCTGCACGCTTTAAAAACTGTTAATTGATTGATTTTTCTCACGTTTTTTAGTTGGTTTTGAAGCGGTCTTCTTGTAACTTAATCTTTTTAGTAGAGGTGGTTTGGTTGTAGTGCACACACACTGATTGCTCAACCTACCTGCCACAGTGGCGGGTAAATGAAAGTAGCGTTAAACAGGCGTAGTGCTCTGTGACAGACAACAGCTCAGATTGAGTCCCCCCGGTCTTCTGCGTGTTTCCAACAAATCCTCCACAATTTAAATCCCCCAGGTATTATGTTGTGGAAACGCTTTTATTATGAAAGAGCAGTATGAGGAAGTGTGGTGCTTTCAGCAGCAGCTTAATAAAAACTCTGCAGGAGAGAAACAACATTTAAAGCCACACAGATTCAGCTACAAACTCCAACGCTCTGAGAACTGAACACAGAGTGACTTAGAGGGGCGGCTGTAGCTCAGTTGGTAGAGTCGTTGTCTCTCAAGGTCGAGGGTTTGATCCCCAGCTCCTGCAGCAACATGTCCGATGTGCAAGACACTTTACCCCAAGTTGCCCTAACTGTAATACCTCAATATGGAAAAAGCAACCAAACACGATATGATTCTCAGGTCATATCGCCCACCACTACTTCTGATTATATTTTTACACTTTATTCCTGGACCACCTGAAGTGTCGTGTCTATTTTAAAAACCTCAAAACTGACTTTTTATTCGTTGGATTTTGGCTCTGCATAAAAAAACAGATTTTATCTTCCTCCTTCCTGTCAGCCTTTTTTAACGCCTGTTTTATTGTCCTGTTGTTTTTAGATTAGTCCGAGTGTTTTATTGAGTTGTTTGGATGCTTTTAATACGTGACTGTCGAGCATTTTGGTCAACTTTATAAATAAGCTTGGATTGGAAATAGAGTGTCGATGAATCCGAACTTCTCTCTGCTTCTGAACTGAACACTTTTCCTTCTGAAATAGCTGCACCACTTCCCATTATATAACGAGTCATATCTCTGGTGTTCTGAGTGGTGACCAACAGGTAACGGTACTTTTTTATTTTATTTTTATTATTTCCATTCCTGTGGACTTCAGCGCGGTGCTTTGGAATCGAACCCCCACTATATTTGTTCTTTTTTATCTGCATCTCGCTCCCAGTGCAGAAGTCTGTGTGGGTGTTCACTGCAATGGAGATGAGGACGAGTTATGTGTGCTTGTGTAAGTGTGTGTGTGTGTGTGGGACGATAAACAGAAATGGCTTGAGGAGAGTGCATGAGTGTGTGGGATGGCCAGTTTTGTGTGTGTGTGTGTGTGTGTGTGTGTGTGCGCTTTGATTTATGCCCTTGGCTTGATGTGATACAGCTGCAACAGTGTGTGGGTCAATACTGAGAGGGAGCGCTGGAGAGAGATGAGGAGAGAGAGAGATGGAGATAGACAAAGAGGAGAGAATTAGTGAGTGGAAGGAGAGAGGGAGAGAGAGAGAGATGGAGGCACGGTGGAAAGTATCCGAGAGAGACAGTTTAGAGTTATATAAGACGTCCATGCAGCACACAGGAGGCTCTGATACCTAGATTTACCTCCACATCTACCCTCACAACAGGTTGACACGACTGTAGTGGAGGCGTTTTGTCTGTTTCAGAAGTTTAGTTAAGTCACGTGGATAAAACACGTTGTTAAAGCCGAACAAGCATACCTTTTTTTTTAACACGTATAACATATGAAAAGCCTTTTTATGAATATTCTGCACTGTTCGAAATGTCTTTCTCTCTTCTTCTCAAATCTCCTGTTGTAACTGAAGAGATGTTAAAAAGTGGCGCCACCAGCCTGGTCTGAGTCCCTATGTGTCCCAGCACGGCTTGGGATACACAATGAGTGTGGACGGATTTTCTATCGTGTCAGGTCGCGTGCGATGTGTGATGGAATGACGATGCATGCTTCAGCAGTTTATATTGGTGTAATGGTTGCACTGCTATATAGGACACAGCTAGGGGTGGGGAGAAAACTCGATTTATGTAAAGAATGAGATTCTTATCTTTTGAGATTTTAAAATAGATTCATAGCTTCCAAAAATCCATTTTTATTTTTTTGGCTAATCAGTCACTCAATGCTAAGTGCTAATGCTAGCTCTGTAACTCAGTAGATGCCAATTGAAGCAGCAAGAAATTCAGCCAGTCTCACAGATGACTGGAGTAGATCCTGAAGTGTGGACTAATTCAAAAATAGACTTTGAATTATGAATCCAGAAACGTTTTGAATCGAAGAGTAGATTCTGAATAGAATTGTGACTTTAAGAATCGATATCGAATCGTGAGACACCCAAAGATCCCCAGCCCTAGAAAACACAGGTATTAAAAGTTTTTGTATTAAAATCATAATTGGAGGTCTTTCTGTTGATGCATTTTGTACATAAATGAGTTTATTAACAGGTTCACTTATTTCCTTGTCTTTTCCTTTTTTATTTTTTTTTATTTTGGACTATTAGTTATTTTATTGTAGAGTTTGGACAGTGAATAGAGTCGGAAATCAGGGAGAGAGAAAGTGGGGAAGGACATGTGGGAAAGGAGCCACAGGTTGGATTATAACCTGGGCTGCCTGCTTGGAGGTCTGTGGCCTCCGTACGTGGGGCGTGCACTAACCACTAGGCCACCGGCGCCCCTTCTTTCTCTTTTCTCTCTCAAGTGTTGGTGAGCATACATTTGAGGCTGTTTGAGCGTTGGGTTTAAGCAGCTTGTTAGAGAGGGAGAGGGTTTTGTCCTTTTACATTCACCTCGTTTAAACCGGCTCGACCCCACAGACATAAAGAACAGCTCCGGTACCACTGTCTGTATGTGATAGATAATCTATAGTAAAGCAGCCAAAGTAACATGATCCACAATGGACTCAGTGTGTGTCATTGATTTGCTTTAATGAAAACGACTGCACATAGGCTGTGGATCATACACACATGAGCGCGTTGAGCCTCACGCACAGATTATAAACAGAGTCAGTCTGTCTCTGTGTTCGTTAACTCCGTTTCTATTGATTTGACCTCGTGTTCCTCTGAGTCGTCACAGCGTCCAACCAGGACACTTTACACAGAACCAGCCAAGCAGGAAGTCCTTCAAAATAAAATGATTTAGAGTCAAAGAAAGCAGGAAGTCCTTCAAAATAAAATGATTTAGAGTCAAAGAAAGCAGGAAGTCCTTCAAAATAAAATGATTTAGAGTCAAAGAAAGCAGGAAGTCCTTCCAAAGCTTTGGGATTTAAAAAAAAGGATTTTCTTGAGAAATTCTCTGTTTTCTTTGAATTTTGTCAGAAGGACTCTCTTTCTTTGAAGAGTTACTCACGGTAATATGTCATGTTTTAAAATAAATAAATGCTCTTTTAGGGCTTGGTGACCTCAGATTTTTCACACCAAAGTCGATTTACAATTTTACTCTTTTCTTCAAAAAACAAACAAAACAAAACTATAAAGACAAAGAAATGACTTGAAGTTTTGCTTTTATGTAATCAATAAACTGAATTTCCCTTTGAGGATTAACCTGAGTTTCTATCTTGGGGTCAAAGTGCGAGCTGTTAACCTCTCTAAAAGTGCTCTATGCAGTTTGAGGGTCCAGCAACAGAACAGATGAGACACTTCAGAAAAATACTAGAGGCTGGTTGGCTCATACCTGGGGCCAATCAGCCGCTCTGTAGGAAGTAAACGACGGGGGAGGATGTGAACTACGGGACTCCAAAGGGAGCAGCTGAGGCGGTTAAAGAGAAAATGTCGGTTTTCATTTTTGAAAATCTCAACTTTCCCTGAATATCATTTATCGCTCAGCCCTAGCTAATTTTAACACTCATCTTCGGAAATGTATGAACAGTAATTGCAAATGTAAACTAAACTGAAATTATACTAAAAAAATAAAAAAATAAAAACAGCACTGCTGCTGAATCCATAAAAACTACCAAAATGGCCGTCAGTTTCTGACGCTCTTGTGCTTCTTCTCGGTAAAGAAAGATGACCATCAACTTCTTCAAAACTTCCTGTTTTCTTTGAATTATGTGAAAAGACATTTTTTCCAGTATTTTTTTTTAAGATGAATTCACTTTGAGATTGTATCTATAATCTCTACAGGTTTTTTGTTGTTGTTGTTTTTTTGTTTTTTTAGATTTTCAGACATTTTGGGATAAACATGCAGATCTTTGGACTTAAAGTGAGACTCATTTGGAGCGCTGGTGGCGCAGTGGTTAGTGCATGCGTCCCATATATGGAGGCTATAGTCCTCAACGCGGGCGGCCCAGGTTTGAATCCAACCTGTGGCTCCTTTCCCGCATGTCAATCCCCACACTCTCTCTCCCTGATTTCCATCTCTATCCACTGTCCTATCTCTTCAATAAAGGCACAAAAAGCCCAAAAATAAATCTTAAAAAAAAAAAAGTGAGACTCATTTGTTGCTCACACTCTAACGAAACTAGCTCCTATACAAATCTACTGTCCAAAAAGATGGAGACATTTCTCAAAAATACAAAAAAACACAGTTCAGAAAAAGTTCAACTTCCTGAGGAGAACAACCTTCAATCATTTATAGAGCTGTCATGTTATGTTAGTCACAGAGGAATCCATTTTTGTGACATGTTTCACACCCTCTCTACACTTTCTGTTTGTACCTTCTTGTGTCCTGTCTTTTTTCACTTCCTGTCTCTCAGTGCGGCCCACCTGGCCATCCCTCCTTCCTTGATCTCCACCCGCTCCCTCTTCTTCTCTTCTTTAACCTCTGTTATTCATCCTCCTCATAACCATCCTCGTTTCCCTTTCATCGTCTTCTCCCTTCATCTGTCTCCTCCATCTGACTCTCTCTGTTATAAGTCTCTTTTTGTCTGCTCTGATTCTTTGTGTGTCTTTTTCTCTCTGACGTATTTGTTTCATTTAGCTTCTTTACAGCCGCTCACTCTCACGATCAGTCTCATTTTCTCCTGTAAGACAAAAAGATGAATCAATATCAATCAGACACCAGGACATTAAACAGGCTTTGTAGAATCCATTACTCTGTGTCAATAACAATATGAGTGTTTTTGATATTATAGCAACAAAGACAACAGACATTACAGACCTATAGTAAGAATGCCAAGGACAATAGAAGAAGAAGAGGGTATACTTTATAAATCCAGTGAGGGGAAATTTAATGTTACACTTTGTTGTGACATGCTACACACACAAAGGCTGAAATACACACACATGCACAAACAGGATCCTATGAACATGCACTAATGGAGAGATGTCAGGGTGAAGACAGCGATCGCTCCTGAGCTGGTAGGGGTTCAGTGCCTTGCTCAAGGGTGAACTGTCTCCTCTCCAGCTACCAGACCAATTTCCAGACTTGGTCAGCACCAGGACTTGAACCAGCGACCCTCCGGTTCCCAACCTAAGTCCCAACAGACTGAGATCTGCAGCCTGCCGCCAATTGTTGTCCTTCATAAGGCCTCTTCAGAAAGCAATGAGTGACATCACTGAGGATACGTCCATGTTTTCTACAGTCTATGATCAGCAGAAAAAGATGCGTGGGGCGACGATACAGAGTATTGAGCCTTGTATTGATCTCGTTCGCCCTGTGTCTTTCAGTCGTTCTTATCTGTCAGAACCCCCTTTATTAATAAAACAATAAACCAATCAATGTATGTATGACCTTTATCCTTTTTTCTGTAGCTAAAAAAAATGCAAACTGCCTTTAGGGTTAAGTCTGCAACAGGCTATTAAGAAACTTGTGTGTCCATATTTGTGTGTGTGTGTGTGTGTGTGTGTGTGTGTGTGTGTGTGTGTGTGTGTGTGTGTGTGTGTGTGTGTGTTTTTGCATGAAAGAGAGAGACACAAAAAGGATGAGTTAACTACAGCAGCTGTGTCTGACATAGTGACACTCGCTCTGGAAATGTGCTAATGATGAGGAGACAACAGTATCTCTACTGAGTGTGTGTGTGTGTGTGTGTGTGTGTGTGTGTGTGTGTGTGTGTGTGTGTGTGTGTGTGTGCGTGCAGAGTCGATAATGAACTAATTTGTGGTTCCAATCAGCAGCTGCACATGTGTATGTTTTTGTGTTTTTATTAATGAGTGAACACGTCGCGGTCTGGACAGGTGTGTGCTTGTGCACGTGAGTGTAGAACTGCTAATTTGCTAACGTGTGTTGTCAATCAGTGGATGTGGTTAGTGTGTGTGTGTGTCTACTGTTAGTGGTTAATGGAGACTAACAACAGAAAACACGAGTTGTGTCATGTTCGTCTCATCTGTCTAATATCTTCATGCTAGTGTCATGCTGATGTAATCCACTCGTTCTGCTGCTTCAGTTAGTCAGAGTTCAGCAATTCTTTTCTGCTCTGCTCCTTTAAAATGTAACTAAAGTATTTCAACAGTATTTGATTGCAAAGTGCATCGCAGGAACTGTTGCACCCATCTCCAATTATTGACTTTTACATTGGAAGAAGGAAAGAAAAAACCACTAAAGATGAAATATTCTTAAAAAAAACTTAAAGATGCACCAGGGGAGAGATAAGCAAGTTGTATGTTATCTTTCTCTTTTGTGAAAATGCGATATTTCAAGTTTTAGATATACTACAGTTCACTTAGCAGACGCTTTTATCCAAAGCGACGTACATCAGAGAGTAAGAACAACACAAGAGAATGATCTAGAGAGGAGGAAACAACGTCAAACGAACAGCTTTAAGTCTGATTGGACACACAGGTGCTAACAGGAAGTGACCAGAGGCAAAGCACAACATCGACCATAATCATCATCAACATCCTCAAGTGCGTACGTGTTCATGACAGAGCTGGGTCTTTAGCTTTTACTTAAAGGTGCAAAGGGGACTCTGCAGATCAAATGAGTAGTTCAACAATATATATCACAGATCAAAGAGAAAAGGACAGAAAAATAGAGACACGGACCAAAAACAGAAAGAACAAGGAGAGAGCTTGAGAAGATAGTGAAGAAAAAAAAGCAGGTTCAGAAGAATCGTCTTTAAGAAGATCAAGACTGAGACAACAGTTCCTCTGAACTCTGCTGCCATTTGTCCTGTCAGGCTTCACTCATTTTCTCACTTACTCCTCTCTGCGTTGTGTTTCCTTTTCACACGTCCCCCCCACCCCTTTAAAAAAAAAGTAATGTCCTTGTTTCGTTGTACTCTTCTGTGCACCTCTTGTTGTCTGTTTAACCCTCCTATCTGTTCATCTCTCTCTCTCTGTGGCCAAAAATAGACCCACTCTTGGTTTTTGTCAGCTTCTTTCTCTTGAAACCTCTTTAACAGGAAGCAAGATTCAGTCACTGCAACACACACACACACACACACACACACACAGACTCACACACACACGCCCAAACGTGCTGCCTTTGCATTACTGCTGTCCTGAGAAATTAGATCGATCTTATCACCCTGCAGCCCGGCACCCTGACTGCAGCATGCAAAACCAGATGTTATTTTTGTCCTCCTTGTTTTCTTGTTTTGAGTGTGTGTGTGTCTGTGTGCGTAAATGCATCTGTGGTCTTGTGTGTGTGTGTGTGTGTGTGTGTGTGTGTGTGTGTGTGTGTGTGCGCGCGTGCACAAGGCTGTCGCACCTCCTGACTTGTAGTGCGGCATGAAGAGTAACAGTCTGAGTCAGCGGCATGAAAAACACATCTGTTAATGACAGTAGATGTAAAAAACATTCTTGTGTGTTCCTGTGAATGTGTGTTTGTGTGTGTGTGTGTGTCTGTTAAGTGTGTGTTTGTGTGTGTGTGTGTGTGTCCTAAATAGAAGGCACAAACCGTTTGTGTGGTCAGCTTTTTTTCACAACAGCAGAGAACAGCTCTATTCACTCCACTTCCACTTACCCGTTCCCTGCTATAACAGTGATTGTGACAGTGCTGCCTACCTGCTGTCCATGCAAATCTGTCATCATTGTAAAAAGAGGCCAACAGGTGTGACAGGTGTAAACGGCACAGATAAGTAGCCGGATTGTGTAACCTCTGGCTTCAGCGTGTAAGAAAAGACCAATGAGGTGTCTCATATCTGTGCAGAAACTGAGACGACACATTATTTCTCTGGTTTTCACAAAGTGTCCGTACTAATCCAGCGTTTAACCACCACTTCATTGACACTTTTGTAAAACGCTGAGGATGCTAGGATTGTCACAACACAAGATAATTTGTTAAAAATCAAACAATAGCATCACCTTTTTCAACAAAAATAGAAGTCCTGGACAAGTTTAGTTTAGTTTATTTAGTTTAGTTGTCAGGGACCATGTACAAAAGTAACATTGATCTCACAGAGAAAAGATGCTCCGTACCAGATTATAGCAGTTTGCTAATTTCCATCTGCAGTCCCGGGGCAGGTCAACACAGAATACAACATGTACAATAGAATATGGGGTCATTTCTTGTTTTTAATGACCAAAAATTGCAGGCAAACTCCTGCACACTGCTGTAAAATCTATTGCTTGGATCTCACTTAAAAACAAGGAGGCAACATTTTCCAACCACTTTTTATTAGTTTAGTGAACTTTTTCTTTTTTTGATTTGGGAAAACCTAATAATATGCACTTTAATGAAGTCTACAAGAAACAACCAAGAAACTGAGTTTACCGTAATCACATCTGACAGCATATTAACTACACCTGAGTCAATTAAAATAAGTAATATGTGATAAGAAAATACAAATAATGAGGTACGTTCATTTTAAGTAATTATCACCAGTTTTCCCCTCTCTGTGTTTTCAAAGTGAAACCTGTTTAGCATCACCACACATTATCAAATGAGGAATTGAGTAGGTTCAACATTAGTTTACATCATTTATTTAAAAGTAGACAACGTTTAATGTGAGTGATAAAAGTGAGTTCAGCTCATTTAGTGAAGGCTTCAGAGGCCGCCGTTGCTATGGACACAGCTTTAAATGTAGAGTCCAACAGACTGTTTGTTTAGGGGAAGACAAAAAAAATGTGTTGTGGTGGTTGGTGCGAGGCTGTGGTCCTCAAGTAGGGCGGCCCGGGTTCGAACCCGACCTGTGGCTCCTTTCCCGCCTCTCTAAATGGATTTCACTCTTTTCAGGCTCCTTCGCGCAGCTCAGAGACAGCAGAAGCCTTAACCCGATTATTAGTTTGTAAAAGGCACAAAAGCCCAAAAATAAATTTTTAAAAATCAATAAAATAATAAAAAAATCAACATTTTGTTTCACATTATTGATTCCTAAAGTTAGTAGCTGTGTAATAAGTTCCCATCTGGTTCTTGCTCACCCTGTCGGAGTTCCATTCCACGATAACAACCCGCTCACTGTACATGATCCCGTACATAACAAATCATAACACCAATGAGACGAGGAAGTGAGACGATTTCTAAATGATTTTAAGTCCTTATTGACTTTAAAGGGGAATTGTGAGATGCTTTTTGATTGCTGTTTAAAATAACACCTCAGCAAAGAGTTGACAGCTGCTGCCAGTTGAGGTCTTTTAGTGTTGCGTGTTGCAACATGCAAATGGTCTGACTATCTAACCTGCACCGTGACCATGCGCTGTAACACCAACCTCACCCTGACCCGACCTTTTAAACATCTGTTAAACGCTCGAATACTACATGAAAATTCAAAGAACGTGTCTTTGATGTTGGGAGGGTTAGGAGAGATCAAGGAGAAGGAAAAAAAAAAAACACAGGCGTCGGATCAAGAAGAAACTCGATTTAAAAAAAACATATATTTGAGGGCTTGGTGGGTCATTTGTTATTAGAGCCGTTAACAAGTCAAAGAAGGTCACAGAGTGATTCGTAAATCAGACTGGAAACAGAGGCTGAGAGCAAATGAGACATAGCAGTACTCTTGAAGCAGTGGGGCGACAGTACTGGAAGGATGTGGTTTCCCTGCTTATAAAAAGACGTTTTATTCTTACACAGCCGCATGTTTATCTGTATGAGGTTTGTCATAATGAAACCAACAGATCGAGGCAGACAGGGCGGTATAAATAACTGTACACAGACAGTTAATCAATCGACAAATGGATAGATAGGTTGTAAAAAGGGGGAACTACTACAAATGAATTTCCTTTCTTGCTATTTCTGTTGAAGATTTTCTCGACTGGATCGATTCAAAACTGTAAAAATTGCGGTAGACAATCACCCCGTTCTTCTCCTTATCTTCTCCACCTTCTTGTTTCAACCCTCCATCACATCTCTGTCCTCCCCTCCCCCTCTCTCCGAGTGCCTTATATTGGGTTTTATGCTGCTGTTGGACTCCACGTCTCGTTGCTGAGTGGTTCAGTCAGGCAAAGGCCCGCTCATCAAATTGAATTAGAACTCTTAATGTTTTGACTTTGAAGATGCGTGTACCGTTAAACTAAACAATTAAAATTGAATGTACGCATGCATGCAGAATAAGTGGATCTGTCACCTTCAGAATTTGTTCTTCAACAAATCATTAACTTATTTAAATAATGGTTACCAACGGAAACTGAGTTTGACATCTACATTGTATGACATTTTTCACTTTTGGAGATTCAGATCTTTTTTCACAACTACTCGTTAATGGCTTTTGTGATTTGCACATTAAAAACACCAATAGGAATACCAAAGTGATGCTAGCCAGTCGGAGATTTGAACAAGAAAACGATAAGAAACAACAAAAACCAAAATGAAGACATCGTTGTTAGCTCTTTTCTAGTCTTCTGACTACTCAAAGCGCTTTTTGTCACACCTACCCATTCACACACTGATGGCAGTGATTGCTATGTCGGAGACCATCAAAAATAACTTATCCCAATTATACACAAGCATACGCCGCCGAAGCAGCGGGAGCAAATCTGGGTTAAGTGTCTTGCCAAAGGACACATCAGACATGTAGCTGGGGATCGAACCCCCGACCTTCCTGTTGAGAGACGACCGACTCTACTAACTGAGCCACAGCCGCCCAAGAATACTCTCAAGTAGTGGATTGATTTTTCCCTCTTGGACTTTGTTCTCTACTTTAAGACCAAGCAGATGGTGCTTTTAGGGGGAAAATCCAATTTCTTTTCTATTTAGCTTTTAATGGAGACTAAAGACAAGATGACTAAAGACTTGGGTAAAACACTATTGAGACATCGAGCTGATATTGGTCCATCAAACTACGACTTCCATGCTAATAATGGATGCTTTTTGTCTCATTGAAGTTCTTTAAGTGCTTTGGGTGAATTTAGAACAGCTACTGAGCTCACAGCATATCAACAGTTAACAAATTCAAATAAAGAGAAGACTGAATCATTTCCAGATTCAGTTCTCACAAGCTTTGCAAGTCTTTCTTCATCTTTATCTGATTGTACAAAAATAAGATTTTATTTTTATACTGTTGCTGATGAGGCCGCTGTGTTAACACCGTCAGTTCTGTCAGAGGTTAAATTGTAGCGGACACAGATGTAACTCTCTGTGCACATCAGGGTAAAGGTAATGTGGTGATAAACAAAAATGGTGCCCATAATTTCTTTGTGGTTTTACTTCTCAAAAATGACCGCCTTCAGCTCTCCCTGTTGGAGATTCTATGTTGTAAATCTCAGGCAGGGCTGCAGAGAAGTGTCCATTGTGCCTTCGCTCTGTGTGCACAGACCTTGTGTTTGTAAAGAAGCTGCGTTGGCGTGTTCCTCACTTGTGTTTACACTTTTCAGTAAGTAGATGGTGTGAGTGAGGAGAAATGCTGTCCAACCTGCGGGGGAAGAGGGTGAAACGGGTCATACTCTCTGCAATATTCTGTCAATGGAACGATGACCTGACCCACAAATGTTTGTCGTGTTTTTATCCGATGTTTTGGGAGGGATCTTCGTTTTGTTTATCTTCAAATTAATTGAGATTACAGTCCCAGTTCATGGACCACATTGTTGATTAAACTTAAGATGTTTTCTGCTCTCGATAACAAGTGAACATTCACATCCTTTTTTTTATTATGAAGTTGTGATTTTGCCAACTTTTTCTTTTGGTGTTGTCTAAGAGCTTAGCAAGTCGGCCTACGCCCAAATACAAAGAAACATTTGTTCGCTGATTCATGTGATTAATGGTATACTTTTATTTTTAAAACATGTACAAGTAGATTTCCCAAACAGGAAAGACAACGATAGGTTTCCAACTTGTAAAAATCTGTAGGTTAAAGAATAGCTCTACGATTTAACGGTTCAAAGACATGAAGTTTACAGAATTGCTGATGGAGATTTTTCACTATTTTTTTAAATTGAATATATACAAACAACGATCAAACTTGAAGGAAATAAGAAACACCAACCTCTATCAAGGCCAGTGTTCTAGTCTTCTTTGATTTTCAAATCCTCTAAAATTAATATCATTTATGTCTTGGTTTATTTCCATACTTCCTTAAGAATTAAGTGTAAGAAGGTTTGTGCCGAGCTGAAGCGTAATCGTGTCAGCTTTACATTTACTATGTACTTTAAATGAGAAAATATTTCACATACATAACCTTTGCCAAAAGTGAAGAAACGCTTCACGTTTGATTCACCATCTCCATTTTAGCCATAATCCCAGCACCTTTACCTTTTTAAGTAGCCGTTGAGTCACAACATTGGCTGAGAACACTGAACTGTCACATCCACTCTCTGGTTATTTTGGTTCTGTTCTTCTTGCGTACCTTTGGCGTTTTCACTTGTTGTTGGCGTTAGCCTCCCGCACCTTAATTTCATTGAAGCAAATCCAACCAATCTACAGCATCTTGTTTCGTAAAGATGCGATGTTCTCAGTTGGATCCAAACCCTCTTTGTAACCCGAGCTGACATGACTGTCAAGGTTAATCGCCAAAATCTGGTGAAGTGCGGCTTTTTTAAGTTCTGCATTTTGTTGATACACTATGTTGCGTTTACACTATTTGCTGACGACTTCCTATTCTACCAGTGGTATGTCCTTTTAACCCCAGACAGCAGAGCCTTGTCATTTTATTCTGTGACTTGGCTAAGTTGGCCTGCAGAGGCTTCCCGGGCTTGGAGCGAGGCTTCCTCCCCATCAACCGAAGCCAAGGACACAACCGGCCCATAAAGAAGAGGACAAGACGATTTATAATCATATTAGGAAGGGAGCGCTCTACCCTTCCCTGCCCAAAGTTGCACGAATGCCAACTCCATTTCCATCTCTTTCTCGCTCCTTGACTCGGCCTTTTGTCTCTCACAGCCTCTGCGTCTGCTTCTCGCTCTTTGCTTAGTCATCAGGCTTAAAGCTGAGCCAGACACTGAATCATATTAGAGGTATTGGCAAGTTATCAGAATACAACAAATACCCCTCTTTCTTTTTATTTAGCTTCTCAATCTGGGTAATGAAGCCGCACACAAATTAGTCTCGTATTCATCCACACACACACACCATTTTTTACACAATGTCCCCCCATACACACTTAAACTCTTCACATGTACACACACTTAAAAAATGGTTTTACCAAGAAAGAAACTGATGTTTGCAAGAAAAGAAAGCCACATCCTTTGAAACACGAAGCAGGGCCGAGGAGGGAGCTCACTGTTTTCTAAACAAAGAGATGATCGAATATCACCATAAACAATAAGAGAAGAGGAGGAAGAAATCGAAGAAGAAGAAGGAGTGGAAACAGAAAGAGAAGAAGAAGAAAGAAAAGGTAGAGAGGAGAATAAAGAGGAGGAGGAGAACTGTTAAATGCGAGTCTGTTAGGTGTAATGGAGGGGAGGAATTCTATAGCCCGAGCTCCTTTTGTACTGCGATTTAAAGTAGGTCTGTGTGTGTGTGTGTGTGTGTGTGTGTGTGTGTGTGTGTGTGTGTGTGTGTGTGTGTGTGTGTGTTTGGGTGTGAATGAGAGAGAGAGAGAGAGAGAGAGAGAGAGAGAGAAAATAGTCCAACAAACAAGAATTCTTTTTAACTGAAAAAAGTGTCCTGAATAACTTTAGTGCATGTGTGCATTTGTTTAGTGTGTGTTTGTGTGTGTGTGTGTGTGTGTGTGTGTGTGTGTGTGTGCGTATGTGTGTGTGTTTGTGTGTGTGTGTGTGTGTGTGTGTGTGTGTGTGTGTGTGTGCGTGTGCTTGTTTGTGTGTGTGTTTCAATCTAAAGGTGCAACTCTTCCCTCACAAACCCCTTACTGAGAGAGCACTGTGGTAAAAAATGTACAAAGAAGCACTATTGTTGCTCAGAAATTCAGTCCTTTGTGGTTTCCTGATTGGATGGGGGGGTGTGTGTGTGTGTGTGTGTGTGTTAGTGTGTGTGTCTGTGTGTGTGTGCAAACATGTACATGCCAACACGTTTTTTTAGTATGTGTGTGTAGAGTATAAATAGCGGCACATTATAACAGTGGTTACCTGTGTTTGCATTCATTGTCATATAGTACCTTAGTGTTATCACTGTTAGCAAACATGGTCGTGATTAACGCAACTTGTGGAATCTCTCAAGACAAATGACATTGTTGCTGTTGAGTCAGAAGTCGTCTTTACCCATGAACATTAGTTTATCTGTTTTTAAACATCAGGGATTTGCTGAAGATGAACGTAAGAGAAGAACCAAACTGGCCTGGAGCTAAAGGCTGCAGCTAGTGATTCATTTTTCATGATGTTTACCCTTTTTTAATATTTTGGTTTCTTTGTTATTGACACTGCCAGAAAATGAAATATCATGATCATTTTCCAGAAGCCCAGATGGTGTCTATTATTGCCGTTGCAGCCTGTTGCAACAACCAGGGAAGTTGTGTGCTTCTCATAAGCCGGGTCCACGCTACAAGATAATCGGTCTGATTGTGGGCCTGATTTCCTCCTTCTGACAATCCTCAATAAAGTCCAGATTCTTTAATGGTTCTTAAGACTATCTTGTCCAATTAGGGTTAGGGTAAGTGGGGGTGCGCCCCAATTTCAAAATGTAAATAATAGATGCTCAATGTTTACAATACGTTCTCCTGTAGTGTGAGGTGAGACCTGAGGGCAGTAGAGCACGCACTCCGTGGATTATCGCGTGAACAAAACGATAGCCAATTGGGACGCGAGCTGACTGAAGAAGGACGCACAAAGAACGCAGTAAATAAATCTTTACTCCAGCTCACGCTGTAACATGTGCAGCCCAAGTTCACACTCTCTCCACGTTTTTATCCAAAGTGAAACTTTTTTCCTTCATGAATTTTCAGTTCAAAGAAGTCCAAAAACTATCCCAAATTCTCCCTGCCAGTCTTCCACCATGTTTGTTTACTCTACAGTTGTGTTTGACTGCGAGAAATTTTGCAAGACTTCCAGTGAATTCCAGTCAGGACTCTGCTTGTTGGTGAATGGAATCTGTTTGTGTGTGATGTGTTTTGTCACATCGTTGCTCTCCTCACACTTCTTACCTCGGGAGACCCCCCCCTTAGTAATTTCAAGGCACGACCTACCAGAGGTGATACAAACAGTCTTTCACTTCATCACCTTTAGCTTGAAAGTGATTTGTGAATAATTACACGCGACAGTAAAGCAATCGTGTAGTGCATCTGTGCAAGTAGATTCCTGTGTTTGCAGAGTGTCTGCAGAAGAACGCATGCACACGATAAGATCATAGTTCAACTCTCTTTTTTTCCCACGTTTGTTTGCATGTGTGCAGCAGTGGGTTATTTTCGCTCTGGCGCAGGATTCCCTCCTCTGTGACGGAGGAATCAAAGACTCACAGATGGAGTGCTGAGAGTCTTCTGCTGCTGTAAAAAAAGACACACACACACACATGTTTCTGCACCACCACTAACCACTCAGTGAACTCCTTTGTAGAAAGTCTATTTTTGTCACAGTATGTCTATGTTTGAGAAACCGAGCATATTCTAGAAACAGCCTGTTACTGTATATGGTAATTCCCCCAACCGTCCTCTCGCTTTGTTTATGCATCAAGTTCCCTTTTTTTCTACTTCTCTTTTCATCTATTTTTCTTTTGTTTATCTTCCTCCACGTATGTCTTTGCTTTCTCTTTCATCTATACTTTCTATCTAACTTGCTTTTTTCTTACAATATTCCCATTGTTCTTTGTCCTCTTTTTTCCTCTTTCTCAATCTCTATCGGCTTCTGCAGAAGTCTGTCAGCGTGAGTGTGCAGGCCTGCTGTGGAGCAATCTGTTGCCCGTCAGATTAACACACACACTCTTGCTTTCCCATGAATGCTTTAATAGAGACTTTAAGTAATACATTGGCATTGCATACACCCACCTGTTACGCAAGCGACAGAGGGGAAGAGGTCCTGTTGTTACCACACTGAGGCAAACTTCAACACACCTCTCTCTCCTTCTGCCTGATTTTTTCTTTTCCCTCTTCAAGGTCAAACACGTCTTCTTCTCTTCTTCTTCCCTCAGTCTCCAAACTTTCATCATGGTGTTCCTACATTTCTCCTGAATGATAAAGATGCCAATAACATGATTGTCTTTTTGAGCAAGTACAGTAAAAGTCGCAGTCTGTTTTTGGGGGGTTTAAACTCTCGTCCAGCGTGATGATTTCTATTCGGTTCAGCGAAATCCACAACGCGCAGTATGTGTACAGCTGTGTCGCTCTTTTAGTAGCATCTATTTTCTCTTTGTGAAGTTTGCAGTCCTACTAGCTACAGTACGGTAGTTGAGCTCTCAGTCTAAGTGAAAGTGGACGTTCAAAGACGCAGCAGTGTCCTTCTTTTACATCACTGGGACTACAGGGAGAAGGTAGGGAGGCTAATCTACGGTGCGCCAAAAGGGACAAAATAGCATCCGATTAATCTCGATTTAAAAAAAAATATTGTAGTATTTTTAGAGTATTGCATTAAGACCTTATTTAATCACGATTAACTTGTTAATGCTGACAGCTTTAGATTTAATACAACATTGTTTTACATGAATGCAAATGCAGCACTGTCATCCTGACATTTCTACATCTTCACTTACAGAACTCAATATTTCGTACCTGATCCGTCTTTGTTTTTTCACTTCTCAAGATATTCAAAGAGTCCGAAAATGAAAGAGAATACAGATAAGAGTTAAGGGAAGGGGAGACTGAAATGAAATATGTATGTAAACCAAGGTGTACTCTGTACTATTCTGTGGATTTGAAAGCACACAGCCTTGTTCACGGGCACAACATTTGGAGAGGCTTCTTTTCTCAGAGTCCTTTGTCCAAAAGATGACCACAGATACTGCTGATTTCCTCCTTTGTGAAAATACTCCAAACCAAAAGAAATTCTGATGTAACCACAGGAATCCAGTTGCGTACAGTACAGCCGTGAACTCTCACACATGTAATAAAATCAGGCATGCACGCACACAAGGACATGTCTCCATTTTTAGAGCCTCCTCTAGGATATGGAGTCTATATTTAGAAGGTCATTTTGTTAAACAAATACAGCATGAGCGCGTTGGACGACTGTCAAAACACGCTTGCCATGTGTTTCCGTCAGCCAGTGTGTGTTTATGTGTGCAGATTTATCTCCTAAATGTCTGCACAGAGTGAAGTTATTTTAACTTTCTACCTTTTTCTTATACAAACACTGAAATCCAACAGGAGAGTAATAGAAGTAGAGAAAGGAAAAGTAGGGCTGCGAGGTAATCGAGAGCGTGACAGTGAAGATGAAAAATAAGAGTGGACAGAGAGAGATGGAGAGGTGTAGGAGGAGAGGAGTTCAGATACATTAGCATGAGAGATAGGAGTGAAGCCCTCTTGAAACCACCCAGAGGGTACACACACATGCTTTTGCATAAACACACATCATGTATTTAGCAACAGTGGCTACTCGCCTTGTGCAAGTCACCTCAGTGCAACTGGTCCCAACAGTGCATTTCAACACAGTAACAGTAATTGCATCACTTCCAGTCCGGTTAATCAACTCGGTCAAAGTTGATTTTTTCGTAAATATTATATTTGGTGAGCAATGAGCATAAAAATGATGAAGCAATGTCTAGAGGAGGAGAAATCTACACTTGGCGAGGTCTGAGTACATAGTTGTGCGATTTAGACAGTGTGTAGGAGTTTGATTGCTTTTTTTGATGGATCCATTCCTCTTCTAATCACAAGTCTTTTAAAATAGGTATAGTTTTTTCAAATCATTGGCACTTTTTGATACTATCGTTTATTCAAATATTGGAGAATGTATCACTTTAAAACACGTGGTATTAAAAGGTATTGGCCTCTCAAAGATTTTGACAACATTAGTCCGTACAAAATAGAGCCGTCACTTAAAAAAAAATCAATGGTCAAGTTACGCTGAGGGCGCCCTCTGCAGGATCAAATTGCAAACTACTTCAGACGGACTGGTATGCTAATAGACTTTATATTCTGAATTCAAACAGCTCATTACAGTTCGAATGTGAACTTTCTCCCCCAGGTTCGAATGAATGTTCGAACTTCGAATATTCCAGCAGCCCTAGTACCAAAAGAGAAAAAGTTAGCCTCGTGGTAAATCTAAAGTTATCTCATTGAATAGAATTAAATCTTGGCTAGCTTGCTGTTGTTAGCCACTAGTTAGCTAACTACTTCAAGTTTGGCCAGTTCATGCTTGACCATGCTGTTGTTTCTTCTATTTTTTTCCAAAATGATTAATAATGCTTTCCGTATTGAATCAGTATTAGGAGTTTTTTTAAAGTGTATGCTGTGGCTTTGCAGCTTGTTCTTTCTGTTTTGTTGATACTGAATAGTCAGACCTGGTGAAAGGATGTTTTTGCCACTGTCGCTTGCTAATGGTGGAGTCGTGTTGGGTTTCTTTAAATAATATAACAAGAAAACAGCAAAGACCTGGTTTCTTTCCACTCTTCTGAGATAAATGTTTTATGATTTGGCACTTTGTAAAAAACATTGATTGTCTTTAAACAACAGTGAGCATATCCTTGTAAACATAGAAAGGTTAATCTACTATTCTACTATTCTTTTTAGAAGAAGAATACACCTTTTTGATACCTTCTCCAAAAAGAGCACTGTCTCCAGAACTATTCAAACTTTGTGAAAGTCAAAACTTAAAGAGCGGCATCACACCTGCACTTCAAAGCCCAGATCACTGATAGCACCTTTAAACTTCTAGGTCAAGCCATTTAGACCACCAGACAAATTACTGCAGTAAAAAAAAAAGCAAATGATTATGGTCTAGACACCCAGAGGTCTGCACCATCCATCACATTAAAAAAAACCTGCCGATAATGGAGACAGAAGAGAAGGGGGAGAGAGCAGAGTAACCTCCACTCATTTTATCTATCTGCCGTTTGATTTGAAAAATAGACAGCCACCCTTAAAGTCAGACATGGAGTCATGGTAGTCATCTGCCTCACTTATATCTACATTTATTTTAGAGATTGATTGAAACCTTACCTATGGGGGGTGTTAAGTGGTCAATGGATCTAACCTTGTGGACATGTAATGCTAATTACACAACAGAAAATAACACTTTTCTATCCCAAGATTCTTAATACAAGTGGGGCAAACATGAACATTTTGATAGAAAGGGGGCATTAAATTAAAATATGTAAATATATATTGTGCTGTACAGACCAATAAGTCCAATTCATGAAGATTTTGTCTGAATTACTCACAGTCATTTTTCTTCAGCCACTTTGAGAATAGGTATTAACATTGAAAAGAAAAACTTCCTTTAAGTTGGGTCAAATTTTGTTCAGTTTTGTTGCATTTGAAAGCTGTGCAAACAAAGCAACAGACTGCTTCATAGGCTGTGAAATAAGGATACGATGGAGCAACGGAAACTACAGCAAATTAAAATGACTGTCAAAGAAAGTGGTGATGACAAAAAACAGGGATGATATTGACCGAGGTTTGGAGGAATGACGCTAGAAAGGGTTGAGCTATATGTATGCAAAAGATAAATCAAAATCGACTGGAGGACAGTGGGCGTGAGCAAGCGGAAAGAGGGTTAAAAGAGATGGGGAAGAGAGGTGGAGGAGGTAGAAAAAGGAACAGCGGAAAAGGAGGAGGAGTTAACGATTGGAGTTGTAAACAGACAGCCTGGATAGAGGAGGAATGGGCGAAAGGACGAGATGGGAGAGTGCTATTGATCGGAGGCGAGGAATGGGAGTTAATGACAGAGGGAGGGAGAGGGGAAGAAAAAGAAATAAATGAAAGACAAATGCTTGGGTAAAAAAAGGACAGGGAAAGAAATTGAGTCACACACAGTAATAATCTATTTTCATGCCAGGGAATATATACATTTAACTGCCCCTTCATTGGAAGAACAAGGCTAGGTAGTTAATCATGGCTTTTAAAAATCTGACACATCTTTAATGTTGTTAATATCCGAAAAAGAGATCATTGGAGTGGCTACACTGATTGGTGGTTACTCTTCAACATCAGCCACAATCGGTTAGTACTTGTGTCAAAATCACAAGAACTCTTCAAGACACTGCCTTTTGAAAAAAACTCTGTATTGTCTTGGGTTTCATAGCGAAACAAGTTAAAGTTTGTTTTAATCTCTGCCATAACCACTTTTTATTGATTAAAAAGATAGTTGTGTTGTGTTTTCTTGCGATTTTACTGACTGCAGATATCTGTAACATAGAATTTATTAAAGTAGAAGCGAACATAGGTGTTATTTCGGTCAAAGGTTTGTTAAGTGTAGATTTCAAGCCTTGAGTAAATAACATTTGGTGTAACTATTTAAGCTTTTGGGAGCCAGAAGTGATTTGCCAGAAGACTATTTGAAAGAATAAACATGTTCCCTTAGACGTTAATGCTTACTGAGCTAACTTTGCTTTTAAGAAACATACCACAAATACTTGTCATATGCATTCTATGGTCTATACCCAAAAAGCCCCTCAATAAATGTGTTTTGGATCCAGGAAGTGCCTCTTTATTACATGTTTTACATTAATATTGGTTGTTTAGTAGAAATCAAGAAAAAGGACATACATATTGGCAAACACGTGTAAGCAATCTGATATCCAGGCTGTTGAAACATTGACTACTATGAAACTTGAGCAAGAAGAATTGAGAAATGATATCATACTTTAACCATGTAAACTGAGCCTCTCTGGAACAGTGACAGTGCTAAAGGCTACAGACAGATGACCCAGTAAATCGACACTGCACCAAACTAAAGCCCTCTATTATCACCAGGCGCTGACATACAGTATCACAATGAATGTGTTTATATCAGTTTTCATTTATTATGATTCATGGAAAATTTTCAGGGGAGTTTCAACCGGCTGGCTTTGCATTTGCTTGATCTTTAGTTGGATGATGTTTGCTTTAAAATCTTCCCCATTCGGTTTGAAATTAACGATAATTAGTCCTTGGAGGAATGAGCAAAAAAAGCATTAGTCAGAAAAGGGCTCTTTTAGAACTATTGATTAAGACATAAAATAACAGTTAATGAAAAAATCTCCTTCAAATAATTTCTGAAAAATGATCCATGGGACGGTTATTGAACAGAAGATTAGTTTATCCATTAAGGGCCTGTGTCCACTAAGGCCATTTTTTGTGCTGCCAGCGCCCACGACTTGCGTTTCAGAGTGCTTCTCACCAGTGCTCATTGTTGCTAGGTTATGAAAGATAACTTTTGCTTCCCTCAATGACCAGTAGGTCTTTTTAGAGAGCTCTATGTGCTTAATATTTGCTTTTACGAAAGGGTATATCACCATAAAAACATTAAATAATGTAAAGGAATCGTGGCATGGCATAAACAGCAGATCAAGACTCTCGACGAGTGAGTCAAGTGAATGAGTCAGTCAAGTTTCTTCTCCGCCATTGCTGTTGACAAAGCTGATAACAGAAGTCCCATCCCTTCTTGATTCTCATTGGTCGGTGAGGGAGAAGCCACATTGACAAGAGCGACTGTGTTCCAAAAGTTGAACTGTTATCTACTGAGTGCAGCGACAAAAAACTGCTGCAGCTGGGGATGTTTTTGCACTCCGGATGCTGAGCACTGAAAACGTAGAAATACGATAAGTCTGTATTGATAATGGGCGCTGCCAGCGCTAAAAGCACCTTCAGTGGACACAGGCCCTAAATGATACTCCATGATATCCATATCTTACTTCTTCTATATCTTCAATTCAACACTATGCTGTCTAAGGTGAGCTAGGATCACTCTGAAATTACTTTATGCTTAAATGATGTAATTCAAAATTCAGTACACTGAAATGACCGGAACAATCACAATAACAAGTTATGAAACTCAGTGTTAGAAAATGCAGATGCAATAAGAGGTATGAAGTGTAATAAGAAGAAATGAAGAATCCTTTTTTGTCTTCATAATTAATTTAGTCTGTCTTTCTAAATAGTAAACAGGTTTTCTTACAACAAAAATTAAGTCTCTTTTACCACCATTTGACCAAATCAAAGACAAAAAACAAAGCGTTTCTCACACGTATATCAGCTTTTTATTCAGAGTTAGGGCGGGTGTCGTAAAGTGGTCTCCATTTTTAGAAACAGAGCAGTTGAAACAGGTTGCAGTGTCAAGAGAAACTGCTCCTGAAACTTGACTTGATTCGGAGTGACTTAACCTCGGTCGGCAGTCACAGAACGAGTCCACAGGCCCCGAGCTCTTTTATCACATTAAGTAGCACTGAGGAATTGGAGCTGCACAGGCACTCGGGCCTGAAGCTTCTCTCCTTTTTGCTTTAATCTGTACGTTTTCACACTCTGGTTTTATGTTTTTGACCCATCAGTTCACAACTTCTGGCACTTTATATTTAAACATTTTCATGATAGCCTACTCAGGGAGACATTTACACAGGATAAACTTGATTTCTGCTGTATTAATGTGTTAATAATCTAATGTAAGGTCAATGATCCAGTTATTAACACTTCTATAGTTCATTAACTTAAAATAAGCATCTTATAAGAAACTTCATACCTGTTACCAATGCTATTTAAAGTACAGTAACATTAGTGTGAGCCATTTTTTTATGATTGAACTTAGAATAGTAGAGAAAAAATCAAAACGATCTTTTTTAGACATTAGTCTCCTGTGATGTATTACAACTTTTAAATGAAGCAGGAGAAGTCATTTTTGGTTTGGATACAATCATGAAATTGAAGGAATTTTTTCAGCAGTGTTTGCTAAAGTGCAGCGGGATTCAGTTTACTGCAGTTATTATGTGCTGAATGGGACTGTAGTGGAATGTGTCGAGAGGGCAGAAATAGCCCCCACAGGTTGCCTTGGAAATCACTCATCTCCCATGACGACGCTGCGCCCAATGGCAGAGAGAGAGAGAGAAAGACCTGTTTTTGTTTCAATTACTGCGCTCGCTCTCTCTCTCTCTCTCTCTCTCTCTCTCTCTCGCTCTCTCTCTCTTTAACATATTTAATAGATCATATTTACTTGTAAGTACGTATGTTCGTCAGATACACTGTTTCCGGTTCATGGTCCTCATAAATACGCACAAACAAATATACACACACAAACACCTTGACATGGACATGTTTTTACTTTGATTAAAAATGCATTTAAATCTTTTAAAACTTTTGAAGTGGTTAATATTTTCCCTCACATGAGGTCCTCAGGGACAGTTACAGACACGTGGTCCCCAGATAGACAAATAAACAAAAACACTTTGATACACACAGACACAGACACAAACACACGTGTGCACTTCACCACAGTTTGTGTACGAGAGCGGGAAGATTAAGGAGCTTGGTGTGATCTTGGGGGATAATCACAAGCCACAACACACAAACACAACACACATATTTCATCTTTACTTATCGCCCATCTTTACTTTCCCTCTTTTTTTAGACCCACTAGCATTTTCATCAAATCCTCTCCTCTCTTTCCTCTTTTACCCTCCTTTAATCTTTCCTTCCTCTCCTTTCCTTTACTAGTTTCATTTACTTTAATTTATTTTCTCTTCAACTTCATTTTCCTTTCCCTACCCCTCTCCTGTCCTTTTCTTTTATTCCTTTTCCCTTCCTCTTCTTCCCCCTCTATTTGATTTTTCTCATCTTCTCCTCCTCTTTTTGTTTCTTTTTTTATTTTATTTCCAAACGTTTCTCCTCCCATCTCTCCTCAACTCATCCTTTACCCTCCCTTTTGACATTTTTTGTCTCTTCCCACTCCTTCCCTCCTTTTTTGCCTTAACTCCTATCCTCTTTTTGTATCCTTTTGTTCCTTCCTACCTTCCTCTCTATTCCTTTCACTTCTTTTCCTTTCCAAAATATCTCCTCTCCTCTTTTCTTCCCTTCTCCTATCCCTCCTACTCCACTCTCTCCCTCTTACCTCCATTTTAAATATACAAACCGTTCTTTAAATGATTTCCCACAGAGCAAAGAAAGTATAAAAAACATCTCAAAGCGGCGACAACAGGGACGTCATGCTAATCACATCTGAACCTTCCACCTCTCATTCCACCGTCCATCTCTCTCTGAGCGCGAGACTTATCCTGTCTGTTCACTGACAGTGTGTGTGTGTGTATATATATTTGTGTGTGAGGATTATGCAGCATCAGAGCCAGATTTGGTCCGTATGCTCTGAGGCAATCACCCACCCCCCTGTCTGCCCCTCCCCCACCCCCCACCAGCAGCAGCAGCAGATTATGTGTCCTTCATTGCACAGACCTCACAGGCAGACACCAAAAACGGGATGATATTCCAAACATGCATCAACATACAAACATTATATTTGGCTATACTTGAAGAAATATGGGTTGTACAGATGGAATGTGTGTTGTGTGTGTGTGTGTGTGTGTGTGTGTGTGTGTATGTGTGTGTTTAGTGCATGTGTTTCTCCCCATCTGTCTGTCCAAAGTACGACAGAGTGTCATTAGATTTTCTCTGGCTGTGTTTTTGCGCATATCACGTCTCTGTGTGTGTCTATTAATAAATGCACAGAGGTACATGAGACAGGATGTGGTCGCCATGGTGCAAGGTCCTCCCACGCCTTGTTCTGAAACTGTCTATGAGCATGAGTGTGTGTGCGTGTGTATTTGTGTGTGGTCAAAGACGGCATGTTTGTGCATGCCAAATGAAGTAGGCCATTCCCATTTCTGCGATCTGCGTTGCCGTTTCTTGCAAGATTTGATAGAAATTCTTTCAAATAAAAGTTGTCAAGGGCAGAGAGGTGACACACACACACGCACACACACACACACACACACACACACATAAAAACCTAGCACACCTTCCATTAATTTAACAGAGCAGAAAATGCCCAGGTGAAAGGAGTGATAAATTCGACTTTATTTAAGTGTCTTTGTGTTCGTGTTTGTGTCCTTACTTTTCCCAAGCTGAAGGTTGTTTCTGAAGTCGGGCTGTTACCATAGCAACCCTGCATGCCTTTGCATCACCAAGTTTGAATGTCAGAAAGCAAAAAAGAAAAGAAACGTCTGTGATTAACAACAAAGCCTGACCCAGGGTCAGCTATTTTTTGTTATAGATGTTAAAGAGCGTTTCCTGTATCCACCTCTAAACGCCAGATGGGTGGACTTTGCAAAATCAGGACGATCCAGGTGGCATCTGCTCATGTGTGGAGTATAACAAAGTACATTTAACTCACTTACAGGTGTATTTCTTGTTTTATTGTCTTTAGATATCTTGTGTTTTAAACTCCAACAGTTTGGTGTGTCAAGCTGCAGAGGATCACATCAGATCTACAGAAACACGAGTCTTGCATGTTTTAAAAGTAGTGATGGATTTCCACAGGGGGAACCCAGTGATAGTTTCCATTTTTAAACCTACAGACACATTTTGTAGGCTGTTGGGAGTTAAAATAGGGCCAAATCTGTCAGATAGAGGTGAATGCCCTGCTCTTTTTGTTCTCTCCTCTCCTACGTTTAAACTGCTACTTTCAGTTTATTTCCAAAAAGCCCTCGTGTTATTTCTGCTGTGCTGTTTCACTCTCCTTGCACCCCATAACCTTTCTTCCTGTGTTTTCTCTCTCACATCTCTTTCTCAGCCTGCCATCTGCTGGAGAAAACAAATAACTGCAGCATTTAAAAGAAACCACACCTAGTGGCACTGAGCGAGCTTTATTTGGCATTCTGAATGAGTCCGCTCGGGTCGGCATGGCCTCGTGATTACAAATGTCATGTTTGCAGGGTCACAAGGTTCAGTGTGTGCAACAACAAGCGTCTGTTGTACTTCAGACGCTGTTTGTTCTGACAAAGATGTACCTGCATGTGTCAGTGTCTCTCTGCTATTTCCAGAAACTCATGCATAACCAGCTGCTGGTTCAGGATATCAAAGTGTACATTGAAGTAACTTGAAATTCATTGTGAAAATTCAATTTGGCATTAGCTCTTATCAGAGTGAGAATTACGTATTTTAATGTACACACTGTTTGTCTTAACTTCAATCAATCATTATTTGTAAAGCGCCAATTCATAACAAGTGTTATCTCGAGACGCTTTACAAAAGAGCAGACGGGATAATATGCAGGAAGGATTTCTCCTTTGTATTCCACACGTTCCTGTTGTCCACACTTCCTAGCTGCTGAGGTGGAGGTCGGAGCAGGCCGTGCATGAATGAGGACAGCGGTGGTTGTGGGGGCGGCACAGTCCGATGGTGGAGGCTGGGCGTCAGGTGGTGGTTGTGGGACGACAAAGTCCGATGGTGGAGGCTGGGCATCAGGGACGTTGGGTGGTAGTAGTTCCAGATCACCTCGCTGAAGGTTGGGGGAGCTCCGTCTACTCGAGAAGGTTTATGCAAAGGGTCAAAATGTCAAAACCAAGTTTAAAACTTTAAATATTTTGGCTGCTTCTACTTATTTCTCTTATCATTCTCCTTGATTTCTTTGTTAAATGAATTTAATTAATGTTCCCGTCCTCTTTAGAATTAATGTTGTCATTATCGTAGGAACAATTAAAGGGGACATAAAGTATTTTGATGAATCCACTTTTACAGTGTTTTTGAACATATATTTGGGTAACCCTTCCCTCCCCTGGTATCTCCACCCATTGACTCCACCTCCAGCCTAGAGCAAAACTTTTACGCAGGTCCGCCATTTTTATTCTTACTAGCGAAGGAGTGATGTCTACCGGGAAAACTCAGGGGGGGTTAATGGCATTTTAAAGAGACACACACACCAAAACGGAGCGTTCTGAGAGAGCTGGTATATACAGGGTCACAAACCTCCTCTGGTGACAGAGACAACATGCTGATAATCAGTCATTTCACATCAATAACTTTTATACACGAGTCATTAAAACAGCTAATGAAGCTAACCCCTGAAGATGATTTATAAACACGTGATCTTGGATTGAAAATAGATGAGTGTTTTGGGGGGAAATTAATACGTTTTGGAAATGAAGAACACAAAACAAAACAAAGACTGAAGGGAAAAGGTAGAGTCATGAGGGAGAGAGAGAGAGAGCGAGCTGGTGTCAGAGCGTGAGTCTGCAGGGAACAGCATGTTTCTGCTCATTAAAGACGGAATGAAACGCCGACTGGCAGTCAACACACACACGTACACATATGCACACGCTCGCTGTAATTTGCCTTGGCAGATGAGACACTGATCTGACACTGAAAGCGCTCTGATGACAGCGTGTAGGCAGCAGACATGAACACACACACACACACACACACACACACACACACACGGTCAGGACAGCTCATGCAGGTTGTTGAGTTTGTATGATCAGTGTGACGTTTCCTGCTCTCCGAAGCAATGTGTGATGTCATTAACCTCCCTGTCAGTGTGTATATGTGTGTGTTGTGTTTTTATTTTTATGTCTGTTTTTTTAAATCAACATTCACATCAGCTAGTATTGTTGGTGTATGTGTGTGCTCTCATTGTCAATCAAACAGGTTTTTCTAGTTCTATTTATAGCCTCAAGGAAATAGGCTCGTTCTTACTTACATTGACACACACACCAACAAACACACACACTCACTCACACACACACACACACACACACACACACACACACACACACACACACACACACACACACACACACACACACTGCTCCTCTCAGGTTTGTGTCGTGATGTCGGGGGAAGAGCTTATTTGCAACAGTGCCGCCTTATCTCCAGGATGTATGTTTGTCAGGGTTGCCAGGTTTGCTTACTATAAGTAACTTTGGTCATGTGTCTCTGTGTAGCCCCTCATAAATGGTGGAAGTTGCAGGCTTGAATGCTATTAAGCTTTTTATAGCGCTTTGGAATACAATAAACACAATTTACAATACAAGCAAAGATGGAGACCCAAAATCCAAGCAGAAATAGCCTCCAGTTCTCCTTCACACAAACAAAGTCAACTTATGTGGGGGGGTTTAACCAGAGAAATAAAATGCCTTTTTGGAGAGAACTAGATAGCATCGGCTACAACGTTGGATGTCTATCATGCTATAAGTTGGATAAAACAAGATAAGGTTAAAGTCAGAAAACGGATCAGCTGGAAGTCGTATGAAATCCAAAATCAGTCACATCCAAAAAATATCCAAAAACAGTCTTCTGTGTCTTCTGTTGGAAATGTAAAGTGTTTATCATCAATTCATGGTTCAAGTTTAATTCCAAAGCAACAGGAAATACACTAAAATCAAGTTGACGTCCCATTTGACAAATTCAAGGGGATTAATCCTTTAGTGTTTCAATTAAAAATCTGAAGTTTTTCCAATTTGAAATCTGTAGTTTTTCACCTTTGAATCTTTAGTTTTGCAGTGTAGAATCTGTATTTTTCTAAGATAAAGATGCTTAATGCTTTTTGTTCTCTCTCATTCATCTTCAACTTTTAAATTGAGAAAAGAAATGTTTGAAACAATCCTGTAGAAAAAAAAAGGCTCATCTAGGAGGGTGTTTGTTTGCAAGATCTGTCCACCAGTGACCCCTCTTGTCCCTCCTTGTCACCAAACACAGAGGTCACTATGAGCACCTGATGTTGCTAGATTTAACAACATTTCCCTAGAGATTGTATTTTTAAAAAGCGACTAACAAGTTTAGCCAGATATGAAGACAGTAGAGCAGACAGCCGGTCTCTTCTTTTAGGCTCGTTTTTATAGACTCGGTTGCTTGTTTCTACAAGATCTGGCAACACTGGTTTGTATGCGAGAGAGAGAGAGAGACAGAGTGACACACACACACACATACAGAGGAGGTGTGTCCTTCCAAACACCTGAAAGGGGAGTGTCTACCTGACAAGGTAAGATTGAAAGGGAGGAAGTAGGGTTGTATTGTTTGAGGAACTGCCGGCTTGAAAAGAGAGCTGAGTCTGGGTGAAAGACAACAATAAACTGGGAGAACTAGGGGGATTTTTTGTTCAAATCACAGAAAAAGTGGAGTTAATCATTTTGAAGAAGAGGAAGAAGAAGAAGATGAGTCGAGAACGCTCTAAATAGCAGTGAGAAGGAGCAGAAGTTGAGAGAAAGACTTCCTCCTTCACCTCACACCTGTGAAAGTCACTGAGCCACAGGAGGTACAGTTTGGACTACATCCACAACGCTTGGATCACCAGCTGCCGATGCTGGGGTTGTGTCGGCCCAGCGGGTGCTGCATGGCACCCCTGTTTTTCCGCTGTGAGGGAGGGGGGCAGGGTGACGACGACCAGCTCAGCCATGAGGACCAACTGGAATCCACCAGTCGCTTTGAGAAGTTACAGCAGAGTCACCTGGTCGAAGAGGTCAGTGTGAAAGGGACTAAGAAAATCCTTCTAGAGAGGCCAAATAATGAGGATCATTTGTGTAGAACTTGGAGGGTATGTTGATGCTAAACCCTGGTTTAAAGGTTATGTCTGTTGCAGTGACACAGCTGGTTGGTTCTTGTTTTAATTTGACAGAATTGGGAAAGCACATGGGTAGGTCCAGGAGAAGGAGTGTTGTGGTTTTGTGAGGTTTTTAGTGGGATTTGATTGGCAAATTCTGTATTTACACTGTGACTGTGTGGTCCTGCTTTTGCATTTTTATTTTCTATCAGAGAAGGATAAAATCATGTTTGTATCACATGCTAAAGTAGTTGTCGTTTTTTTTGTTGTTGTGACAACTAAAAGAGCTCATTCAGTCAATCCTCTTTGTCCATTTTATTTCCTTATGTCTGCTATTATTTCACTTCTGATTCAACTAGGTCAAAGAAAAAGTAAAATAGGGTCATCATAGTACGCCAAAGCCCAAAGTGATGTCTTCACATTGCTCTTTTGTCAAACCCCAAAACTCTACTATTAAATGAAAATGAAGTATAAAGCAAAGCAGCACATTTTCATGACCAAAGGGTACCACATGCACAGCCAGCCTACGCTCTAAGGTGCCGGTCGGTTGCAGAAAAATTAAATCAACAATCCGTGGCTTAATTTTCCGTTTACTGTGAGTGAACAATGCATTTCACCTGTAGCGTCCTCATGTTCGCCCAGCAAAGTAGAAGTCTGAATCATCAAATGTTTTGATTTTTTTATATAAAAATGAAAGAAACACAGAAGGCAATCAGTCCAATTTCACAAATTAACCTAAACTCCATAGCTCTTCAAAAAATGAGTCCATTATGTCCTGAAACAGCTGGCACGTCAGGTTTTTAAGCAAATATTACTCAAACAATATGAAGTAAACAATGATTTAACAGCCATTATATATTCTTCTTTGTCGCCCATTGTTGAGATTTGAATCGTGTTTTTCAGCAATGGAAAAAACATTTGCATAGAGCCGTGGTTCTCAGATTTCTCTGTGGTAAACTAAATAGATATCTGGCTTTACGAGTGGAGGCATTGAGTGTTTGACTCTGTCATTAATTGTGCTGTTGTTTTATTTGACTAAATGATGAACCTGTTAGTGAAAAGGAAGAACTAAGAGTTATTATCATAAGCTATTGATCCATTTTGGTTTTTCCCAAACGTTTACATGCACAGTTAAGTCGAGCTACAGCTACAGCTCGATTAAGATGTTTAATTGGAATACTGTCCTTGTCCCAGTATACATACACCGAGGGAGAATCCATTTAATGACAGACTCCAAGTCTGCTATTGTAGGTGGCAATATGCTTCCTTTCAGCTAGTATCTATTGGACCTTTTTCTGGTTCACCTTGCTAACAAGTTAGCAATTTAGCAAAAGGCAAAGTTGTGGTTGTATGTCGAAAGCTGAAAATAATGGATCACTTCACAGCTCTGTACATTTCCTACGTACGCTGCCTTTTACTTTCGGTTCAAACGTGATGTATGCTATCCCTCTCGCTCATGGTGATATCTGAAGGGCAGATGACAATGAGTCCTTCTGCTATGCTACATGTTTATTCTGTTCGACCAGGGGCGATTCTAGAGTCTGTTGGGGCCCCGGGCAAAAATTCATTGGGGGCCCCTCCAACCAGCATTCATCCCCATTATGTCTACCAGCTTCTGGACGCCTACTCGTCTTCCTCCTTCTCTCTTTTTTTTCCTTTTCATTTTCCTTCGGTGACTTTTATCACTTCGGTGACAATGCATGCCATGCTTAGCAGGGCAACGAGAGGTAGTTGTGTCATATGGGACCCTCATAGGGAGTTGTCCTGCTGTCATTGCAAAATTTGCACATGTTGAGCCGTTTGTTCTGTGGTTTAAAGTCTGTCATCCCTTGGTGGCCCCTCTACTGGCCCGGGGCCCCAAGCAGTTGCCTGCCTTGCCTGTTGATAAACAGCGCCTCTGTGTTCGACTTCCGGGTCAAAGCCCAGCGTGGGGACTGTGGAGCATGCGCAGAACGCCAAGTCCAGTTAGAGGTGTATAGATGCAAGAGTTCATCAATCCCCAGCTGCATTATTTAGGCGTTCGATTTCAGCCGGACTTACATGTCTTAGCATTTTAAAAGTCTGGTGTAGTCGGACTAACGAGGTGAATGGACATTTCTATCTGCATGTAAACACAAATGCATTCGCTTTCATTAGACATGTGTATTGTTATTCATAACTTTGCAGCACATACATCCAATAAAACCTGTCTAGTGGGACATTTCATCTCCCTATTCAATCTTTGGTTGGATTGGTTGGTAACTCTCCAATATCTGATGGCCTTCACTTCGCCATAATGTCAACAGGTAAATCCCCAGCTACTAGTCTCCAGGTCACCTAAGTCTCCAGGAAATAAATTGAAGTCCAACGTGTTTACAAAGTGTGACAACTGAAGATTGATCAGTCCTGCAGGATAGTGTAGACAGAAATTGAGTTTTTCGTGCACCCACTTGGGTTGTTAAATGCTCCAGAGCTGACTCAAAAAGAAAAAGGGTTGAATCAGGGTTGTGTGTGGGTGCACTCCAGAGCTCTGTTTGGCTGTGTGTTGCATTTCGCAGACGAGTAAGTAATGTGTGGTAATTAGCTCTTGTGTGCAGATCCACTCCGCGGCTCTTCAATTTGTGTGTCTGTTTGTGTGCAAATTAGGCCTACTGGGGCTGATTGTTGTGATGTAATTAGTCCTGCTCTAATGAATACACTGATCTGTCTGACAACATCCCTCAGCAGGAGAGGAGAGAGTAAAGAGTAGAGATTAACACCAGTGAGGGTGTGGCTGCAGGTTGACCACAAGCTGCTGCAAAACTTGACCTTTGCATTTGCTCCAAGTCTTGTTTAAGGAAGGCAAATGTGCAATACACATGTGAGTAGCCAATCACATCAAAGCCTTGGATTTCATTGAGTCTTTTTCAATTCAACGACTTGAAAAAGCGCCCATAATTTGGCCCAGAAATGTCCTTGAGGAGTCGTTCTGAGAAGAACTGATTTATTGTGAGCGAGTTGTTTGACAGCTGTAGATTTTGATTGGCTAAAATAATAATGAAGTCTAAAGGCAAGGACAGTAAGCTATCTCAGTCAGTTGAATATACCCTGAGATAGATGCCACTGGCCTTTGCAGTGATGCACCATCGAAAGTGCAGCCTCCAACCTGCATATAAGTTTGACACTCAGATTGCAACATCCTGAGTTGGCTTTAACTTCCAGCACATCCCTTCCCATGTATCAGCAGTTGCTATGTCATTATCGGCTTTTGTCAAACAAAAACTCTCCGATTAGCGGCATGACTGACGGCTCATGTTGGCGTCTCTGTGGAAATCACAGATAAGTCTGATTGGCAGCACAGGTTGTTGCACCTCGCCGTTATCTCTGACGTGTCAGGTGGTTTAGTCAAAAGAGACCTTTACTCCTTCTTGTTTGTGTGTTTTCTCCTCTCTCTTCAAGGCTTTGCCACTTCTTTGTTTTCTTCTCTTTTATGTCGACTTTCCAGAGTCCCTTTTTGTGACATTATTTTTACCTTTTTATTATCCTGTTCTCTTTCTCGCTGCTCACCGCTGTCACAGCTCTTTTTTCTTTTTTCTATCTCTGCCTAATGATGCATACCATTGCACAATCTATCATGGTTTCCACCATCAGTCCTCCCCTTCTTCTTCTTCCTCTCTTTTTCTCTCTAACAGTGTGACAACATGAGATTTGCCTCTCCCTCGGGGTACGAAAACACATTTACTCTAAAGAAACGTGCACTGTGAGAGCACAAGAAGCTGTGTGTGCCATTACTAGGAGTGATATCTCACGGAAGCACATGCACACAAAGACACACACAGATAGAGCTGAGAAATGAGATCGCTGTGGAGCGATGAATTAGATTTATCACTGGGTCGGAGAGGCTTCTGCCGGGTAATACTCCCTGTGTTACAGACAGCCAAGGACATTTCTTAAAAGAGCAGACAAAGTACGACAGAAACACAAGTGAGGAACGCAGAAAGATGGATGAGATACATTGAGACATGGATGGGGAGGGAGGGAGACATGTTAACAGAAATAAAGCAGCTAAAAGAGAAGTAGATAGAAACTAGGGTTGTCCCTTGTAGGGTCCGACAGATATGAGATTTTTGGCGCCAATACCGATGGGGAGATGCACATGTACGTGCATCACCGCTCGACACTCTGGAGAGTGATGATGCTTGTTGTAATCCATATAGCGCCCTCTGCTGGAGATAGAGAACTGCTAGTTTGACTCAAGTGAAATGCCATTTGACTGGTGAATAAATCGAGTAATATTGGCGAATATCTGCGATAAAATTAGCCGATACCAATAGTCACTAGATGTCCTAATATCGGCCCATTTTATCGGCTGCCCGGTCAGGCTCTCGTCCCTTGCAACTCATTTCCCAGTTGATTAAACGGAAATTAAAATTCAGGCTCGTAGGCTAGTGTTAAGGTAAGAAAACAAAATTTTGCACAATTTACTTACCGTTGCTAATGCTGTCCAAAACCAGATTGCGTGGGGCCTATTTAAGTTTGATTTGAAACAGTGCATCACATTCTTCAAGAACAAGATAACTCGCTGTGAATTCCCCCAAAATGTTCGTCACTTTGCGACACGCATTATTACTCTGCAGGTAAACGATGTTTAGTGTGTGTGCTAACATCAGCGGTGCTAGCACCATCAGCTCCACCAGCCTTTGGGCTTCCCCGCAGGTGAACGTCCACATAACTGTGATGGATGGTTACACATTGGTCTGGTCGTCAACGCCAGTTTACCTTCATGATGATCCGCTTTTGATCAACTTTTTTTTCATACGTGTGTTTTTTATGAAGAGGGCTGCACCGAGGTCCACAACTCGGATGCCAAAATTAGAGAGTAGTCGCTATCTACCTCCTAGGTGGGATCAGTCGGCAGCTCACCGTGTCTCTCTCTTTCTCTTCTGTGGGCCGGTATGAAAGCGAAGAGTTGGAATTTATCAATATCAAGACACCGTAAAAAAGAAAACTGCTTTATTACATGACGGTATGTGTCACAGACATTAATCACATTCTGAGTCATTTTTAAGTTTGATTTTTTTTTTTTGAAAATGTACAAATAGAAACTCGTCATCCCGGTCACGTTATAAAAAACGACATATTAGCTTTTCATAGGCTACGTGTTTACAGCCTACAGCTGTAAAAAAAAAACTCTGCATTGCTGAAATACTGCTGAAACAGAGGTATGCAACAGGCGTCATATGCACAGTTCAAGTGGTTTAAAGCAGAGATCATGTTACTTTTACTGGCCAATCACATCCCTGATTAAGAGCCTCCAATGTTTACAATACAGAGCAATGTGGCGTATTAAACAGCTGCCTTCAGTGTAAATCAATTATTATAATTCAAATGTAAATATAACACAGGATTTTATTTGCTTGGTTTACAAAACGTTTTAGTTCACATTATGCAAACTGTGTCATCATGCTTAGTACAAGTTCACACACCTCTGAGTCACAGTTTACCTTTGGACACACTTTGTAGCAGCAGACAGGTTGTGCAAGCTGTTTAGTCACAGGTGACGTCGAGAACATTGGGGAAGTAGGTGATACTTTTATGAGCTGGTTTACCGCCTTTGCTGATTACAGAGTGTTGGCATTTGTCCTTGAGGCTCTTTAAGACGAAGCATCGTGTTTAGTCATTTGCTGTGTTATCGAATACGATTTTACAAGGTCTCTACTACACTCAGAATTGTGTCAGTCCAATCAGATCTGGATGTTCAATTCAAAGCTTTAACTATTTATTGTGGGATTTTTTGTTTTTGTTTCTGTTCAGCGTCACACCAAACCCATGTCAGCCTACGTTACTCTCCTGTTTTACCTGTAACACCTGTAGCAGACAACTTCCTTTGTGGTTCAAGTATTTCCACTTCTGCTTTCAAGTAGGCCCGACCGATATCCATATTGGGGGGAGGAAAAAATCTGATACCGATGGATCGGCCGATATCGTTCTTAGATCTGTGTTCGATCAGAAGAGAAAGATAAATTTAGAAATACTCACTTATTATTATTGATCCCTCAAATGTAGTTATCAAACACTTGTGGAAAAGATATATAACGAAGACACGCACCACTTGTATATTAGTACTTCTAATTGAGAATAATGTCTGACAGCTAGCGGCTACAGCTCAGCTCCCAGCCCCTCTCGACTTTCTTTAACCCCCTTTAAAGAGTTCTCTGCTTTTTCTTGAAACTTCTTCACTCAGCACTTTTACATGTTTCACTTACTGAGTCTGATTGTTTTGGAGAGGATGAGATCTCCGTGGTTTATTTAGCTCCCGATAAAAACCTCACAAAGGACTCAGTTTGTAAAGTTAGCGCTCTGACATTCTCCTGCTTCACAATTGCTCAAAGTACAATGACACGGCAAAAAAAAAGTGTTTTTATAAAAGTGCAGAATTAGATTGGGGGGGGAAAAAGTCGTCTTCTCGGCTAATGATTCAAGGGTGCAGCACTTTATTTCCACTTTATATCAGATGCCTCCATTGAATCGATTCCAATTACTTAATAAATCTCAGTCATACCGTTTACGTGAAATCCGAGGAGATGGTTGATGTGTGTGCGATGGTGAAGTATGCTGGCACACTGATGCAGGCCCGTTTCTCTCCATGGGAAAGTGACAGGCCTGTCTATGGATTAATGTCTAATATAAGCTGCCATGACGACTCGTGCAGGAATGTTGAAGATTATGTGATAAACGTGCAGGTATGGAGCGAGCCATCAGCGGGCGTGATCGGACTCTTAAGATTGCATCAGCGTGCGTGTTTAGTGTGTGTGTGTTCGTGAGTGCCCGGTATCCTCCTGTTTGGAGAAATGAGGATCTCCATGGCGACCCCTGATGTCCTATCTCAAATTGATTACCCATGGTGCATTCTGTCCCTCTCAGGGCATGTTCTCATAAATAGGAAAAAAAAACGATTGCATGATAAGGAGACACACGGGCGACGATGAAACGAGACAAAAAGCCGCCACAAAAGAATCAGTGGGGAGTTTCTTCTCTGCAGATCCATTAGAATCCAATCATGCATTCACGCCACGTTTAATAATAATTTTCATGCAGACACGGATGGCTGCACCTCCTACCTGCTCCTATAATCGCAGCAGAACAGGACATTACCTCCGGTGCCTTTTCTGCATTAACTCTCCTATCGACGCCGCATACTGATGCTCTGGCAGACGTAGTTTCCTCCTTTTTGTATTCAACAGATAAGTGAGGCGGCTATTTTAGGATACATGCGGGGAAATGTTTCTAAAGGCCACCTTGACTTTCCCACATTTGATCGTAAATCAGCAACGCAAATTAGAACAAAGCTGTCACTATGTTTTTTCAGATGTTCTCAGTGCACTGATGTCTGTGCCCCCCCCTCCCCCCTTTTGTTATCCTCCCTGTCTCTCCACAGAAAAGTGTGAAGGAGGGAATCCTGTTAAAGCAGACCAGTTCTTTCCAGAGATGGAAGAGGAGATACTTCAAACTCAGAGGGAGGACCCTGTACTACGCCAAAGACTGCAAGGTGCAAGAATGTGTGAAAATAGTTTAAAATGATTAAATTATTTTGGGAATTTGAAATAATGTGTATTTGTACTGCTATAAAATTCAATACAGGGAGCTTTTAAACAACAATTTAGTTGTAAACCCAACATTGTACTATTCTCCCCCCCACATATTATATACTATCGTTGTAGTCAAGACCACACCAAGACATTCCCAAGACCAGAGTGCTCCGAGACCAAGACTTTTAGGGGTCGAGACCGAGACAAGACCACGACCATAAGTATCAATAAAAAATCATCATCTTGTGTTAAGGGGGCGTGTCACTAATTTAGACCATAACAAGGTTGCGGCCTTAACCGGGGGGGCAAACCAAACTACAAGACGAGAGTGAGTAAAAATGCTTTCAATTCCAAGACGAGACCTTCAAAAAGTTGTCTTGAGACCAAGACCTATTTCGAGTACTACAGCACTATAACATACTATAAAACGCTTTAGATAAGGTATGTCAATAATGATTAGTTACTATCATGATTTAGCTGCAAATTATTTCATGATAGATTTGTATGACCTTTAAATATTAGAAAAGAAGGTGGGGCTATGGCCATCAGGACTTTTCCTTGAAGAGTTGTCTTGACTAAGATTTGCCATTTTCTATCAACAATGATCAGGAAGAGCAGAAAATCCTTCCAATGACGAAGCTAGAACAAGCAAATATTTGACTTTTTTGTTTTGGAAATGCAAATTTAATCCAGTTGACTCAGCTCTTCTTGACAAACAGCTCAGGGGTAAAGGAAATACCTGACTATAGATACAGTAGCAGGGTAAGGTAGCTGATGATTGTGATGTTTCTCTTTCTTTACACAGTCTCTGATTTTTGATGAAGTGGATTTATCGGACGCCAGTGTGGCGGAGACCAGCACCAAGAACATCAACAACAGCTTCACGGTGAGCAGCAACACTTATCTCAAAATGTTAAAAAATGTGGGGACGTTTTTGGTGTCGCCAACGATGGCGGCCACCATATTGGAAATGCTATCTCGAGCTAACTTTCGACCAACCTAGAAACAGACAATGAGGTGGAGTTTGAGCTTCCTGGAAAACAGCTATAAAACTCAATATATTCCAGTAGGAGGAGTTTAAAAAGCAACCGCCCAGTACAGCGTGAACTAGTAAAGACATTTTGTTTTTGAACCAGGCTTTCAACATGTTCATTTCTGCTGTAAAAATGGCCGTTTAAATGGGCTCTAATTGGGATTCTTTGGTTTTTGGAGACAGCCTCAAGTGGACACTCCAGGAACTGCAGTTTTGTTTGCACTTCTACATTGGCTTCATTTTGCCTCTTGGTTTAATCCCAGGTTTAAAGCACAAAGTCGATTGCTTGGTTTGTAGAAGAGAGATTCTCACAGGTTTGAAGACTTGGATTTTCTCACATTCACATTTTTCCATTTGTTTTTCGTCCCTCAGGTGATCACTCCTTTCCGCAAACTAATGCTATGTGCCGAGAGCAGGAAGGAAATGGAGGACTGGATCGGCGCCCTCAAATCCGTCCAAAAATGGGAAACCTATGAGGTTGGTCTCTTCATATCCTGTCATTATTTATTCTTCCGGCTGACATCAGGAGATCAGAAATGTGCCAAATCGTTGAGCCTTTGAAGCTTGTCATGGACGTGTAATCTATTTTAATGAGAACAGGCTTTGCACCTCAATCCTTAATTCTTCTTCCATCTGTTCGTTTCTCAACCTACCCAATCTTCCTGAGGAAATCCTCTCTTTCTCCCTCCTTCATCCCTTCATGCTCTTGCTTCTCTCTTATCTGCTTTTCATCTGAGCTCTTTGCCAGCAGATTGATGTCTCTCATAAAGTCAGACCCTCTGCTTTAATAAGCTATAAAGAGAGCTGAAGACTGTGAGCTGCTTTCCCAGCTGAAATTGAATTCTCTCCGGTTTTTAATAAACCTCACCTTTTTAAAGCAATGCATTTAGACTTTTAATTTATGGCATTGTCTCAACCTGGTTAGGCCTTGATTACTGTGTGTGTTCTTCCTTGTTATTTCCAGTCCCACAAGTTTATAAGGGCACAGCTCAAACTGTAAAAGCATCTGTTCAAAGTGAAACCTTATTTCTTTACTGAATTTGAAGGGTTGTGAAAATGTTGTGGAAGGAGGAATGAATATTAAATAGCAGGAAGTTTGCAAACAGTTCAGATTATAAACAGATAAACTTTACTTGTATGATTAAAAGGCTGACTTAGGATCAGATTAAAATAGTGAAAGTAAAAGAAAACGATCCTCAGCGAGGCAAAAGTACAAAAGCCGAATGGTGCGCTCCATTTGTTGTTGGAAATTCCCAGTTGCCGGTCTGAACCGTCATCAGGAACGCTCCCCTTGAAAAGGGAATTCCAACTCGAAAACTCAGAGCAGCTTCAGTATTCCGAGTTAAAATCCAACATGGCTGCTCCGTGCATCAACGCTAACGTTTAAGCTGTCTGTATTAACTACTTAGTCCTCTTTTTGTGTAATCGAATCAATCACTGTGATAGCATAATGCAAGTTCTATCTGTGGACATGTTGTCGTCTTACTTTCCATGCAAACTATCACGTAGTGTGTTGTTATCGTCAGGTATTAGTTAACTAAACAAAGGTACTCCTGAAGGCGTCCATGTTACTTGTCTGAGTGTGACGTCGTTCCTAGCTCCGCATTCCGATGTCATGGAACGTACCATTAAGCGGACATGCATCCATACATTGTATTGACATTTTCCCGCGAGAATAAGTAAAAGTCAGACGTTTGGTCCAGATCTCAATTTGTTATCTTATCTCGAGATTGCAAAGCTGGTTTTTCTGTGATCACAAGTTCATTTCAGATGTTTTCTAAAGATCTTGACTTATTTTTCCAAATCTTTATTTTTCTGTGATAAGGGGGTCTGTGATTATCTCATTATCCCGAGATAGGAAAGCTAGTTTTCCCGTGATCATGGGATCATTTTCTGGCGTTTCGTCACCAAAACATCACCAGTGTATCTGTGCAGTTTGGACAGTGTGCAGGAGTTTGCTTAAAAGCTAGCCTGAAAATGACCCAACATCTATGTTTGCTGCTGTGGTGTCGGAGCAGGTATTGATGTCGTTGGAGTTTTAATAGGATAGTATCAGAGTTTAAAATTCAGGTATCATGACAACCCTACTTTGTAGTTCTGCTGATTGTCTCTTCCCTGTATTGATGCTTCCTTTGGCCGTTTGGTTCACCATGAAATTCAAAGTCTTTCCCAGAATGTCTTCTTATGCAGTACAGTATCTTTTCCCCCTCAGGCTAGCTGTTTCCATGTTTTGCTTTGCTCTGACCTTTGTGTTTCCACCCTTGAATGCCAAACCTGTTTCACATGCAGCGCTGATGTCGCTCCATATTTCTCTGTTTCCCCCCCCTCTCCCCTCCCCCCTCCAGGCCAGCCAGTTCAACATGGAGCACTTCTCCGGTATGCACAACTGGTACGCCTGCTCGCACGCCAGACCGACCTTCTGCAACGTCTGCAGGGAGGCTCTGCCGGGGGTCACGTCCCACGGCCTGTCCTGTGAAGGTACGCAGTGTTAACATTTTGCATTTGATTAACAAACTCACCAGTTTTTTCTTGTGGATCTTAAAGTAAAAAACTAAAAGTATCTTATTTTTCTTAATAACAGTGTTATAAATGTGTGCTTATCTTGTTGTACTTCTTGCACTTATATTGGCAGGGCTACACGTTTGTCTAAAATGATGTCTCCTGATTTGTTTCTCTGCAGTCTGTAAGTTCAAGGCTCATAAACGCTGTGCTGTTCGCTCCACCAACACCTGCAAGTGGACCACGCTGGCCTCAATAGGAAATGACATCATCGAGGAGGAGGAAGGGGTGAGTGATTGGGTCGTGTCTGTAAAATATGGTTGTAACCGAGTATGTAGAAATCCCTTGATGTTCACTGAATCGGCCAAAGGTCTTAAATATGCTACAGGAGCTCACATGTTGCTAAGTGCTGTGCTCATGACGGATTAATGTTGGGTCTTTGTAATATAGCAATGAGTAAGGTCTTTTACCTGCTTCTTGTAAAGTGTCTCGAGTCACTATACAAATGAAGATTGATTGATTGATCCCAGCTGTCATTGGGCGAGAGGCAGGGTTCACCCTGGACTGGTCGCCAGTCAATCACAGAGCTGACATATAGAGAGAGACAACCAGACACACTCACATTCACACCTACGGGTGATTTAGAGTCACCAGTTAAGCTAACGAGCATGTCTTTGGACTGTGGGAGGAAGCCGGAGTACTTGGAGAGAACCCACGCATGCACGGGGAGAACATGCAAACTCCACGCAGAGAGGCTCCTGTCTGACGGTGATTCAAATCAGGAAGCTCCTCGCTATGACGCAACAGTGCTAACCACTGCACCACCGTTCAGCCCTCACTTATCAGTAAAATATCATAAATAACAAGAAGAGTAGAAAAGCAAGTACAGTGAGACAAATGGTTTTTTTGGATTTGCGAATGCAAATAATTCCTCCCCGACTTGTTTATATTTGTTTTAATGACTTGCAGTCAAATGAGTCTGGCTCAGGGTGTAGTAGCTGAGGCCTCACGTTTTTTTCCGTGTTTTCCCTCCAGGTGTTCATGCCCCACCAGTGGCTGGAGGGCAATCTGCCGGTCAGTGCCAAATGTGTGGTGTGTGACAAGAACTGTGGCAGCGTGCGGCGGCTGCAGGACTGGCGCTGCCTCTGGTGCAAAGCCATCGTAAGTGTTGTCAAGCAAGCTGTCTTATCAAATCAGAGTTTTTATCACTGATACCTTCAAGTTATTTCCACATGTGGCCCTACAAACACATGTAAAGTCAAACATCGTGATCTCATCGTAGTAGAAGTGAATACGCTGACATCTGGGCTGAAAGAGTCGGTGCCGGTCTACGCGGTAAGCTGTCCAAGTTAATTATCGTCCTGGTGAGGGGATAAAAACACGTCTGCAGTGACTTCCAGGAGCTGTCTAAATGCAAAACAGCTCCATAAACCAACTTTTCAGGATGAGACAGGAAGTGTTGTGATTGTGCCGTCAAAAACTAAGGTGCAACATCTGCCCGGGAAAGTGTGAGAAATGTCATTAACCCCGATCGAAAGTTTTCAATATACTCGAGATGCTTCTTTGTTCCGAAAGTGTAGGAAAGAGAAAACGGAGAGCTTGATAGATATTTTTCTTAGACGTGAAGTCATCTGAAACATTCATTTTAGGAGGACTTTTTCACTCTCAGTCCACTCGCACCTGTGCACCTTTGAAGGCTAAAGGTTTCTCAAAGTTCACCTGAGTCATCAGAGTGATAGGACGACACTTGAGGTGGGAGCAGAGATCCCCGAGGGGAAGAGGAAGAGGAGGCGGAGGAGAGCAGGTTTTAAATGAGCAATTTCACAGGGCTGAGACTGACCTAATTTCTGACCGCCTCAAGCAAGATAGCTTTTAATACATTTCCTGTTCTCGGACGTTAAAAAACGTAGTTTGGCCTGTGAGTCTGGGTAAAAAAAAGACTAACCCAGTAAAGAAAACTAAGCATAGTACATTAAATCTGTTTCCTATATACACTCCTGAAAGTTTCTAGATGATTTCAGGAGGACTGCTCCTGAATTCTTCCTGATCTGGTTGTTCACACATGCACCTCACAGCGGGAGAATATATCTGTCAGATGAGAGGGGGGTCTCCTGGGGTAAGACCAAGTGGCAACCTCCGGTCTTGAAAAATGAAACCAATGCGGAAGTGCAGAGTCCTGCAGTTCTTCGAGTGTCCACTAGAGGCTGGCTGCAGGAACACAAGAAGTCACATACACATGACTGGCAAAAAAGCCGTTTTTACAGCAGACTTGTGTACTGGCACACACTGTACAGGGTGTTTTGATTTTATGAACGATACGTGTTATCCATAGTTAGGCGCGTAACTGACATGATTGACAGGTGGGCGCGATGTAACGGTTCGTCAGGAGGCTTAAAACCCGCCTCAGCTCCAGCTCTCAGCCTGTCGTTAGGTTGACTGAAAGTTAGGATGAGACAGGATTTCCAACATGGTGGCCGCTGCCGATGAGCCTCCGGCGCCCCCTGCAGTAACACATGGCTGACGTCACTCAGGCTTCGTCCATTAATATTTACAGTCTATGGGTAAGACTTGATGTAAAATTAATGACGCGGAAGTGGCAGACGAAGCGAACACACTGGAGGACAGAAAACGTAACGCAGCGGTTTAATTCCATGCAGGGAGAACATACAGGTCCCTTGAAGACAGTCTTTGGTCGTGCACTGATCACAAGGAATAAATGTCATCACCCCCTCCCACTCGCTCCAGGTTTTAAACATGGAGTGCAGCATGATTTAACCTGCATTTTAAACTGTTTCTCCAAAGGTTTCTGCCCCGTCTGTTACCGGTTAGTTCAATGCAGAACAGAAAACTTCAGCACGTCTATAAACAGGTTTTAAACTTACAGTCACAATACGTTTGGTTTAGTGTTTATAAAGTGGGTGTCTAGCCGTCTTGGTTGCATTAAATTGAAGCCCCATCAAATCAAACTAATCATGTTGCTCCGTCACGCTGATGTTCATATCGCTCCAGGCAAAAATAAAGCGACAGTTTTGGACTAAGTTATTCAAAAACAAGAGATCGCACTCTAACATGAAAAGGTTTTAAGCACAGAATGTGTTTTTTGGGGTATAAAAACAAGTGAAGTCATGTTGTGATTTAACAGTTCTGAGGATCTGAACATGAAGTCAAACACACAGCTATAAAGATGTTACATTTATTTGTCTCACTTAGTAAAGGCTGCACTGCTCTTGAGCTTTTAGTGCAAATTAATTTCCTGCACGCACACACGCACATAGAAATGAATCAGGGTGGTATTTGTAAAGGTTTAGCACTGACATTTGGTGGGTTTCAGAGGGATGTAATGACCTTTCTGCTTCTACTGAAATATAGAATTGCTATGGAGACCGCTGACCCTGCGTGTGTGTGTCTGTGTGTGTGTGTGTGTGTGTGTGTGTGTGTGTGTTTGTGTGTCCCAGGTCCATAACAGCTGTAAAGAACAAATGGGAAAGGTGTGTCCCCTGGGTCAATGTCGAGTGTCCATCATCCCTCCCACTGCACTTAACAGCATCGACTCAGATGGTGAGACGCCTTCATACACAACCACACACACACACAACCACACACACACACACACACACACACACACACACACGCTGGATCTTTTGTTCACAGAGTTAGATCTTACGGAGGGCTCAGGGTTCAAGAAAGTCACCTTTCATCTTCAGCCGGGTCTTTCCTTTGATGCCGAGGGTGTGAGATAGAAACTCAACCTTTTCTCCTACACTTCATGTTAAACTCAACAAGTTAAAGATCCTGTTTTTATAGAGTTACATCTTGAATTATCATCCAGCAGAAAGATGAAGCTTTACATATTGAAACATTTGTTTTACACCAAAGCCCACCTCTGCTTCCATGGAGTGTACACGATCTTGTCTCCCAATGTATTTTATAAATTGATATATATATATATATATATATGTTTAAAGATGTTCTGCATGCTGGTGCAGTGGTTAGCACTGTCGCCTCACAGCGAGGAGGTTCCCGGTTTGAATCCCCGTCTGTCAGGAGCCTCTCTGCATGGAGTTTGCATGTTCTCCCCGTGCATGTGTGGGTTCTCTCCGGCTTGCTCCCACAGTCCAAAGACATGCTCGTTAGGTTAACTGGTGACTCTAAATCACCCGTAGGTGTGAATGTGAGTCTGGTTGTCTGTCTCTATATGTCAGCTCTGTGATTGACTGGCGAACAGTCCAGGGTGTACCCCCGCCTCACGCCCAATGACAGCTGGGATCGGCTCCTGCGCCCCCACGACCCCTAATTGGAAAACGCGGTGAAGATAATGAATGGATATATTACAATAAAACGTACCACATTACTTCTATTGTTTTAAATGATTGAAAATTCTGACATTCTCCCCATTTTGTTGATTTTCAGTCGAAGACTGACTCGTGTTGTTGCTTCTTCTTTAACAGTATATCTGAGCTTGAGCCAGCTCTCCTCTTCTAATCTCTTCCCTGATCCTGACCTGTGTGCGTGTGTGTATATGTGTGTGTTTGTGTGTTTGTGTGTGTGTGTAGTATTTCTGAAGAAAAATCTCCTGCTTCCTCTTATCAGGCTAACTGGCAGGTTGGTTGTAAACACAATAAGCTCCTTCTGGTCTGTTTGCAGTAAACCACCTCTGATTTCGTGTGGCATCTTAACGTCTTCACAGACAAAGTGTATAAAATAACACATTATCTCCATGATGGTCCCATTTTCTCGTCTGGATCGTAAAGAGGCCTCAGTATTTAAATGAAACTGTTTTATAACAAGTAAAAGCTTAAAGTACCTCTAAAGAAACATCATGAAGTTGAGCTGGGGGAAAACCTTTATAGTTTAAATTTGAAGAGAGAGAGGAGTAAAGTACTTTTCAAACCCTGCTCCATTTATTACATTTAGAGTTTTGAGATCAAACAGAAGAGAGCCTGACTTCGTGGACATGACTAACTTTGACATGTTCTGACGTACTTAAAGTCTTGTGTGATCTTGTAGCAGACGTTTCGTCATGTAGGTCATCTAGAGGCTTCATAGTTACGTACCAGTTCAAATGTTTTCTAGTCTTTTCGTTTTCAAAACCTGTTGATTCATTTCTAACCCTCCCCTTCAGGCTTCTGGAAAGCCACGTCAGCGTCGTGCTCCAGTCCTCTTCTGGTCCTCTGCAACTCCAAAAGTGGAGATAACCAGGGGGTGAAGTTCCTCCGCAAGTTCAAGCAGTTCCTCAACCCGGCTCAAGTTTTTGACCTGATGAACGGAGGACCAGAGCTCGGGTACTTTAGTTTTCTTCAAGTTCCAACAGAACAAGAAAATGTTAGCGGTTTAACTGCAGGGGCGTGTCCAGGCCTTTTTTGACTGGGGGGGGGGGCACAACTGGGGCACCGACTAATGCAGGGGTGGCCTAAAGAGTGATGTGAACCCAAACTCACAAATAAATATAAATGATTTGCCCTTTCTGACCTCACCAATAATATCTACTTTGAAATACACGATAATGGGAACATTAGCTTAATTTTTAATGAAACAAAAATATGAATGTTCATAACTCTGAAAGGGCAAATAGCCAATCACAGTTAAGGATTTCTGGGGTGGCACCTGGGGTGAGCACTCAGATCTCTAGGGGGGCCCATGCCACCCCTGACCAGCCCTCTGGACACGCCCGTTTAACTGTGTACAGGCTGTACTTGACTGTATGGTAGGAGTTTAAGATTGCCACGACTTGTGCCATGCAAATACTGAAATGCTGCTATTTTCCTGCCTTTTAATGTCGTCTACCTCTTACCAATTGGTGCTCATCTTCCTCCTCTTTCTCTCCTCCTCCTCCTCCTCCTCCTCGCTCTCAGCCTACGCCTTTTCCAGAAGTTTGTGACGTTTCGTATCCTGGTGTGCGGAGGAGACGGCAGCGTGGGCTGGGTGCTCTCAGAGCTGGATAAACTCAACCTTCATAAACAGGTGAGCTGTAGGAGGAGGATAATGATGATGATATAATAGTGAAGGTGACTGTGAAGAATGCTGATTGGTCAGAGAAAGCAGGACACTGCCTCAGTCGTGCTGATGTTAAGAATCGTTGATGTGTTGTTTTTTTGTTCAGTCTTCTGAAAAGTCTCAAGACCAAATGCTGAGATACAGAAGAACAAAACTCTATTTCTTCAAATGAAAAGTTCTTAAGCTTCAATTAGATTCAAATAGAAAGCTTTATTGGTCGAAGAGTTCAGGAGAACACTCGTCAAAATCTTGGACAAACAGATTTTTGGGGCCGATATCGATATTAGGGAGAGCAGAATCTCATACCGATATATCGGCCGATATCTTTCTTAGATCTATGTTCGATGTGTAGAGAGAGATAGATTTATATAAACACATTTATTACGTTGTTCCCTCAAATGCAGTCATCAAACATTTGTGGAAAAGATGTATAATGACCACAAGATGGTCTCTCAACTTGAAAGTAACTGCACATGTAGCCACAGCTAGCTGCCACTAAACGCAGCCTAGCTTAGCATAGAGTACAGACCTGAAACAGGAGTAAATAGCCTGAAGAATTAAGAACAAACTGGCAAGTAGACAGCATATGAAGATTGTTAGGGAGGGATAAGGTTGCCAATTGGACAAATTACCAACGACACACTAATTATCTCAACTAAATTGATTAATTTTATGGATGTAATCAAAATTGATTAATCCGAATCAATTAACATGGTTTTTATTTTAACTTAAGATTTAATATTGAAATAAACAGCCATGTCAAATCAGTTTGAATAATCCTGGGTCATGTCAGACTGTACAAATTAGAACGTTTCAGGGCGAGTCGACATTACATTTCCAAAATGTACAATAATATGGAGATTGTCCAGTTTATCTGACACCAGCCTGCTTCTTAAGCAGAAGATTAACTTCAAATAACAAGATGTTGTATTTTTCAACACCAGAATTGTATGTGAAATATGAATTTGTCTTGTGCTTCTTTCGATTGAGAATGTGATTTTTATCAGCTTGTATGCAGACGATGCATTGATGTATATTTGATTGTCAAGTATTTATTTCTTCTCTCTGCAGTGCCAGCTTGGTGTGCTGCCTCTGGGCACAGGTAATGATCTGGCTCGTGTCCTCGGCTGGGGAGGCCTCTGTGACGATGACGCTCAGCTGCTGCAGATCCTGGAGAAACTGGAGAGAGCCACCACCAAAATGCTCGACCGGTAAGACCAGAGGGAGAGCGGGCGTAAAGGGGATTATAATCAGAGGTGGGGACAGTTAGCGGAAAATGTAACTGAAGTTAACATCTAATTATAGCTTAGTACAGCTTAGTTTAGGAGGTGCTAGTAGGCAGATTTTGTCATCTTTCCACAGAGCTAGCTAGCTGTGTCCATCTGTTTCTGGTCTTTATGCTATGCTAAGCTAACCAGCTAGTGGCTACAGCTTCATATTCATCCTTTTGACACCAGAGTGGTATCAGATTTCTCACTAACTCTCAGCATATTCCTTAAAACATTATTATATCCTATAAATGATATGCACTTAAATCAGACTGGTCCTGCATGTATTCAGAGATTTTTTTTGTCCTCAGTTTGAACTTTTTGCAGATGTTTGTAGATCTGTTCTTATCAGGGGCACGATCACAGATAGAAAAAGGACACGAACACTGTCTCCCGTCGTCCTAGCTTGATCTGATTATCTGATAGTAAAGTTAATTTTCTGGCGGTGTGTGTCTGTGTGTGTCTTTAGGTGGAGTGTGATGACTTATGAGCTGCCCACCAGCGCCAAACGCACACCGATTGTGAAAGAAGACGACAGCCTTGATTCTCCTCTGCAGGTAAACGACTCTGCGGGAACTTGGAGGGGAAACACCTGCTTGTTGACAGATGGCTTCCACAAATTAGCCCCACAACAGCAGACCCCACGTACTCGAGAGAATTTTGGAAAACATCCTCTGAGGATGATTAAATCTGGCAGCTGGAAGCCAAAACAATCAGACGTAAACCACAGGGAGTGGTGCAGACAGACATGGATTGAAACCTAAGATACCTGTCTACTGAAGGGATTGTAGTTGATTTCTGCTCCTGAACAGTCAAACTCTACTCAGTTGTCTAATATTTACAAAAGGAGAGGACATATTTTCCCAGTTTTAAGACTTTAAGGCTCTTATCCGCCTTTGTAAGCTAGTTAAAGCTCCTGTGAGGAGTTTTGATCGTGTTATCAAACTGACTGAAATTAATTCTGCCGCCTCTTTATGAGCTGAAAAAGCAAACAAAACCATCTGAAAGAATATTTCTAATTTCTCTATAGTCATTTTTAAAGCTTGTAAGTGCTGCCGCCAGGTAGGTGTCAGGCAAGAAGATTAACCGCATGCTGCCAAAACAGCCTTTGTTTACATTCCCCACAGAAAGAGATAACGTTGGCTGTTGAAAGAAAGCAGGATCTGATTTTCTCAATAAAATACTCTTTACACACACGTATGTACAGGATCAGCAAGTAGATGAGACGTATTGCTTTGTCCACAGGGGGGCGCCAAAATGACCCCAAACTGAAAGTTCCCCAAAAGATACAAAAAGTTAAAAACTTTTTTTTTTTTTTTTTTTTACTCGCCACTCGTGCATTTTAAGTTGAAAGGAAAACAACAGGATATTTGTGTTTGAGGCCGTTTGTTTGCAAAGCGCTCAGTAAATAAGTACATAGAAGGAATGCTGTTGACACAAAGTCTTCCTATTAGACTCGTCATCCTCCATGTCATGTTTTTTTTTGGTGTCTAATAGTTAAGATTGCATAAAGGATTTCCCTTTCCTCAGGATTAATGGAGTTTTATGTATGTAGGAGTATTTTTCTGAAGTGGTTCAAGAAGTTATTGGATGAACAGAAGTACAGACAGAAGAAAACACATTGTTCTTATACATCAACAAGATAGAGAGTATACAATCTGAGGACACTACCAGAACCACAACAACGTATTTCTAACTGATCCAGTATCATTCTCAGAGCCCTTTGATTACGAAGACCAAGACGACTTTACAAATGAATTTTTGGGCTTTTTGAACATTTATTGTAGAGACAGGACAGCGGATAGATTCAGAAATTAGGGAGAGAGAGAGGGGACTGACCTGTGGGAAAGGAGCCACAGGTCGGATTTGAACCCAGGCCATTCGCTTAGGGGACTATAGCCTCCGTACATGGGGTTTGTGCACTAACCACTACACCACAATACTTGTAGCCACAAATATCTCAATATAAGTGTTGTACACGTCACATGTTTTCTAGATTTCTTTGTGTTATAATCTGCATAAAAGGAAGTGCAACACCTGAACTTCCCCCGGGAAGTATATCTGATTCAGATGAGAACACAATCGTCTCTAGGTTTATTATCATTATTATATCTTTCAAGAAAAAGAGTTTCAGCTGTAAAAAACAAAACAAAAAGAAGGATAACTCATGCAGGAGGATTCAAACAAACTGACGTAACTGAAGCCTTTCCTTTAAAATTCTGACACCTCTCTCTCTCTCTCTCTCTCTCTCTCTCTCTCTCTCTCTCTCTCTCTCCTTTTCTCTCTCTCTCTCTCAGGTCCACATCACTCAGTATGCAGACTCCGTGGCCTCCCACCTCGCCAAGATCCTCGACTCGGACAAGCACAGTGATGTCATTTCCTCTGCCAAGTACGTCTCATTTACACCTTTAGAAAGAAAAAAAAAAAAAGAGGTTAAACTGGAAGAAGTGAGGCGAGAGAAGACGAAGGATGCAGAGAAAAGAATTAAGATAGAGAGAGAGAGATATAAAGGGGCGAGTGAGTGTTTGGTCAATGAGTATTGATCTTTTTTTACTTTGGTCTCATCCCTAAAGACACACACACACACACACACACTGCGAGGGGACATTAAGGGCTGCCCGGCTGTAAGTGCAGCAGACAGATGAATCAGTATTTAGTGCTCGTCCTCACTGCATAAGTACATTAGTCGTCTCCCTTTGGGAAGAGTGAGACGGCTGTTCCAGAGCACTTTTCCCCTCTGTGTGTGTGTGTGTGTGTGTGTGTGTGTGTGTGTGTGTGTGTGTGTGTGTGTGTGTGTGTGTGTGTGTGTGTGTGTGTGTGTGTGTGTGTGTGTGTGTGTGTGTGTGTGTGTGTGTGTGTGTGTGTGTGTGTGTGTGTGTGTGTGTGTGTGTGTGTGTGTGTGTGTGTGTGTGTGTGTGTGTGTGTGTGTGTGTGTGTGTGTGTGTGTGTGTGTGTGTGTGTGTGTGTGTGTGTGTGTGTGTGTGTGTGTGTGTGTGTGTTAAACTGCTGCTGATGTCGTGGAAACCCTGCAGCACATCTTAAAGCGCCGCAGGGACTTGAGGACACGTCTAAAGCACCTTTTCATGAAATCGTTACACCAAAGAAAGTCTCTCTACCTGTTTTTGAAACATGCCATTTTTTAAAGTCATACGGTGAATTTTTATTTGTCCATGAGCAAAGTTTGGGTACATAAATGAGGTCAAAGGTCACAGCTCTTCTTTCTTTTCTCCTCTCCAAGTCTTTCCTCTCATTTGCAATATGAACATGTATGCATGGAAGTTTAACCTTATTTATAGAAAATAAGCATTATCATTCAGGGTGTTAGGCTGCACAGGGGTGCAATGGTTAGCGCTGTTGCCTCGAAGCGAGGAGGTTCCTGGTTTGAATCCCGGACAGGAGCCTCTGATAATTAATTCTGAAGTCAAACCTGCTGAGAAAGAAGAACATGTTCTCCTGCAGAGATCTTTGTTTAGCTGGATCCAATGTTTGCTAAAGTAAGACGACTGTGTGAGTTTGCAGAATCCTCCCTGCTGAGTCACACAGCAGCAGAGTTACAGCTGTGAGTAAACAGAGTGTGTGTGTAGGAGCTGACAGGCAGGTAGGCGGTCATGAATTCAGAGCACTTGTGTGTGTGTGTGTGTGTGTGTGTGTGTGTGACTGCACCATAAATCACCGAAGCTCAAAACGTGTTCACCTGCTAATTTACCCCACAATAACGTCGTCGATCACGTTAACCTTCACCCTCTCCCCCCCCCCGGTCAGGTTCCTGTGTGGGACGGTGAATGATTTTGTGGCGGAGGTGGGGAAGGCGTACGAGAGAGCCACGGAGAACAAGGAGGAGGCCGACGCCATGGCAAAGAAGGTAAAGGCTTTTTATTTTCTGTGTGATGTGTGTTAGTTATGTAAGAGCTTGTATAACTGTTGGTAGTGGGTCGTGTGTGTGTGTGTGTGTGTGTGTGTGTGTGTGTGTGTGTGTGTGTGTGTGTGTGTGTGTGTGTGTGTGTGTGTGTGTGTGTGTGTGTGTGTGTGTGTGTGTGTGTGTGTGTGTGTGTGTGTGTGTGTGTGTGTGTGTGTGTGTGTGTGTGTGTGTGTGTGTGTGTGTGTGTGTGTGTGTGTGTGTGTTCAGAGTCATCACTCCCTCTGGTACTTCACATTTTCTCTTTAAACACTTAAAAAGCTGAATATGAGTACTGAAGAGGTGTGCATGGAGTACTTCCATTAAACCTTTACTACACTACATGCAGAGGCAAATACTAGAGACATTTGGCAAAAGCAAAAGGTAAACATCATTTTGGTGGGAAGCTCATGGCCTAGTGGTTAGAGTGCACCCCATGTACAGAGGCTATATTCTTCTAAGCAGGTGGCCTGGGTTCAAGTCCCACCTGTGGCTCCTTTCCCGCATGTCATCCCCCACTCTCTCTCTCTCTCTCAGGAAATCCTACTGAGGGAGGGGGGGCGTGGCCCGATTCAAGGCTTGTTGTATCCAATTGTTTGTCCAAAGAATCCTCAAGTGTGTGGGGTCACTACGATTATTTTACTGCAGCAGGAGACAGCCATCTGACAATGTCGATCGTCATTCTCGAATCACGTTTTATCACGTGAGATTCTGTGAGATCTCGTGTCTGTTAAATCGTTACAACAAACGGCAGGTGTGTGGTCTCCCGCTCTAGCCGAGTCGCCTAGTTTGTGCATTCGAGGAATATGATGTTATAAATCATGGGTGGAAACTGTCCTCATGTCTGTGGTCTCGAAGGTTTTTAAAACCCGTCAAGATTTGAAAATCGTCTAGTGTGTGGCCAGCTGTAAGTGTCGACTGGTTCCAGCTTCTTAAATGTTAGGTTTTAGACTCTTTAATGGGAAAGTGGGGAAACTCGATGTCAAGGAATGAAACTCAATCATTACAGCTGCCGTCTTTTACAAGTGAAGAAACTCATGCTGGGAAAGTGTAGTTTTCCAAATGTGTTTTTATAAAATGGTTTGAGTGAGATATCCCCAAAAGAGAGAAAATCTTTTCAGCCAGCAGACGCGTCCTGAGCTTTCACCGAACCCTTTACTGTCAGAGCGCTTTACACTCTGTCTGCTTCTCTGTATTTTTCCACATCATATTATGTCGTACTGTCGCCTGGGGGGAAATTCTCCTACTACTTCAACAAATAAAAGATCTCTGTACTCTGTGGGGATTTCATGCTGGTAACTGCAGCCACATAGAGGATAATTTAGGAACCTGAGCTCAGAGTAGATTTATACTAACGCTCCTTTCATGTGATTTTAAACACATCTTCCTCTCTGTGTTTCAGTGTGCTCTGCTGAACGAGAAGCTCGATTCACTCGTCAAGGCCTTAAGTGAGGAAGCGGAGGCTCAGGTGAGGTCTCATATTCTGATTGAACTCACCAAAAAAAAAGGTCCAAAATCATGATAGTGTGTTCAGACTGAAGAGAGAGATGTGTCGTCAACTACATGTTTAAAAAATCCCTTAAAAATGTGACTAAGAAGATCAAAGCAGCTTTTCTTAAGGACTGTAAGTGAATATAAAAATGAATTGAGAGGAGTTAAAAGAGGAGTTGTCAATCTTAAAACAAATGCAGGAGATTGTTTTCTACAGTTCTATGAAAATAGGGGGGGTAGTTATACGGACGTCACGTAGGGAACGGGCAGTAGCAAAAACAGTGAAGACAGAGAATATCCTGCACACACTCAAATGCCACAAAAAGTTTTTACTCCATCAAAATCACAACACTGGACCAAGATTCTTCTTCAGGTGATAATTCTTGGTGTAATTTGGTGACATCTGAAGAAGACCTCTGGTCCAAACGTTGTGATTTTGATGGAATTTCTACATTTCTATCAAATTGGTCAGTATTGGTATATTTGACAAAAGTTGACAACCTGGGATTTAGTATGACTGTGAGGGAGTCAAAACACACCTGAAGGGTCTAAAGATGAAAGCTAAAGGTAAAAAATATTAGGGCCTGGCCGATTTGGGATGTTTGGGGCCGATATTGATATTGGGGAGAGAAAAAATCTGATACCGATATATTGGCCGATATCTTTCTTAGATCTTTGTTCAACCTGTAGATAGATATAGATATACACATTTATTGTTTTGATCCCTCAAATGCAGTTATCTAACACTTGAAAAGATATATTATGAAGACAAGATGGTCACCCAACTGGAAAGTAACTGCACATGTACGTGCATCACCGCCTGACACTCTGGAGAGTGATAATGCTTGTTGTAATCTAAATAGCGCCCTCTGCTGGTGACAGCCAATTATACTTAAATGAAATGAATTTGACTGGTGAATAGATCTAGTAATATCAGCGCATATCTGGATTAAAATGAGCCAATATCGATAGTCACTGGATGTGCTAATATCGGCTGATATTATCGGCGGGACGATTTATCGGTCGGGCTCTTATTTAAACTTTTCGAAAAGGAGGATGATATGTGACCTTTAACACATCAAAAATTGGTCACAATGGAGGAGACTTTAAATGGCACAAGATATGAGTTTCGTCAGATATCTTCCATTAAGTTCAATGATGATGAGTTTGATGTGAAAAGTAGACTACCACTTTATCTTTCTAAAGTATTGTTTGCTCTGAGAGGATAAAAGTCTTCCTCCTCAGTTGCAACAGCAGAGTTTTTAAATCCCCCTGACTGATCCTGATCCTTTACCGAGGTAGCAGAGAAAGCAATGTTTGGGGTTTTTTCAAACATCTTCCCTTTCTCCCCAGGAGCTGAAACACAAAACGGTGCCTAGCTTTTTGTTCCCCTGCTCCCTTTGGAGTCTATTGTTCACTGATTGATCTCGGTGCTCTAAAAGAAAAAGCACTGCCTCAAAACATCTGAATAAATCCACCAACTGCTCCATTCACGGCGAGAGGCAGTGAAGTTTAGCTTCATATCAATAACTTCTTGTATTTTATGCATAAAAAAACAAAATCCCTCTTTCCCTCTTTTTGAAATGAATCACTGCCTCCCAGAAATGTCCCACCACTTAGCGGCTTCACAGAGTAGTAGCAGTAAATATTTTTGAATGAGGAGACATTTTCTAGTTTATTGATAATGTCTTTAGGCTGCAGGGTTTGCTCTGCTCGTGAATAAAACAAATCTCAGAGGGAAGGCGAATAAAAAAGGACTCAACACCGCCATTTATTTATCTGATGTTTTGTAACAGCTGGAGGAAGCTGATCCTTGTCTTTTCTGCTACCATCAGGTGGTGCCAGCAGGGTCGGTGCCCAGCCAGGAGAGTGGCGGCTCGAGCCCTGGGGAAAGTGGCGGGGAGTCGGGTTCAGAGGGTAAAACGTACCGGTCCAAGGAGCAGCTGATGCTCCGAGCCAACAGCCTGAAAAAAGCCCTGAGGCAGATCATCGAACAGGCTGAGAAAGGTACGCCAAAGACCACTCCAATCCCATCAAGAGATTTATGGTGTTGTTTTGATCCGTGCCAGTCTTTCCTTCCTTCTTTTTTTGGATATCATTTTTGTCTTGACGTGCCACCTGTCATCATTTCAGTGGTGGATGAGCAGAATCGACACACGCAGGTCCAGAGGATGTCGTCGTCCTCCTCCTTCAAAAGAGAAAACAGCGAGGAGCTGAAAGATGCTGAGCCACGTAAGTGTCTCTTTTAGTTTGGACTCAAAGTGAAGTGACTTTCACCGAAATGCTGTTTTTACATTTTTAGAAAACAACATGAGTATTTTTAAATCTATTATGTTAGAAAAAGTTTGGGACCAACGCCATCACACAATATTCCACCATTTGCTCGACCTTGTTTTTAGTTTGTCCAATATTGAATATTCTAATTTTAGAATGAAATGGTATTTTTGATTATTTTTGGACATTGTCTAAAAATAATGCCTCTGTCCAGGTCAAGGAAGCTTAAGTCCCACCTCCCCAATCGTCCTTGAGAAACCAGAGAGCCTGAACACTGTCACCTTCAACGAGGACGCCGTGTAAGTACATCCTCGTCTAGTTGCTGAATAAGTTATATTATTGAGTTACCCCTTTTTAATAAACAATTTACATTCTGTGTTTGTAGACACTGTTCAGAGAAGTGTGTGATGAACAACTATTTTGGCATCGGCCTAGATGCCAAAATTTCCCTCGAGTTCAACAACAAGAGAGATGAGCACCCGAAGAAATGCAGGTATGAACAAGCTCACCCACACCAGACTAATAATAATCAGTTTACAGAGCGTTGTGTTTAATTATGTAACTCAACAACTCTTTGCCAGCAACAGATTGCAATGCTGTAACTCTAATACTGTTCTATTCTCTGTAAAGTGTCATGGAAAGATACAGACATGGACATGGTTCTCTGTTGGATATTTATAAAGTACATTTTCCACAGAATTCTTAATAGTACTGTAAACACATATAACTAGTTCAAGGTAATAAAGAGGTTTCAATAATTTTTCCAAAACATTCTTAATTATACATACATAAAATAAGGTCAGACACAAGAAGTAGTATATCGTCTGCATATAAAGATATTTTCCATTGCAGTCTAATTTATACTGTTTATAAATAAAATAAGGTCAGACACATAAAGTAGTATATCGTCTGCATATAAGGAAATCGTCCATTACATTCTCATGTATATTTTTCTATATATAAAATAAGGTCAGAAACAAATAGAAGTATATCGTCTGCATATAAAGACATTTTCCATTCCATTCTGATGTATAATGCTCCTACATAAACTAAGGTCAGACACATAGAGAAGTATATAGTCTTAGTATAAATACATTTTTCTTTTCATTCTTAATTAAACTGTTAATTCATTAAGTAAGATCAGACACATAGAGAAGTATATCATCTGCATACAAAGAAAGTCAATAAAAGTTAACTCTCCTCAAGATTAAGACAACTAGTAACTTCTGATTCTTGAGGGAAGTAATAAAGGAATCTTTTTAGGCAAAAAAAGTTACGAAATGAATCTCTAATATAGTTGAAGTTTATTTAAATAAACATTTAGCAACCTTATAGAAATTGTCTCAGACAGATGATCTTGTTCTTTTGCATTTGTTAACCTTAGTGTCTGAAAGCAATCTTTGATCAAGTTAGATTTTAATGTGATATAAACAGTGTTACACGATATCTTCCTCTTCCTGTCTCCTCACGCAGTAGTCGCACCAAAAACATGATGTGGTACGGAGTTCTAGGGACTAAAGAGCTGGTCCAGAAGACGTACAAGAACCTAGAGCAGCGCGTTCAACTGGAGGTCAGACACAAACACCCACACACACAAAGACACAGATACTCTGAGAGAACCACAACGCTATGAGCCGTTTCTCTCTAACATTCTGAGTTGTTCTGCTTTTTTTAAATCCCCTTTTTCTCTCTCTTCAGTGTGACGGTGTTCCCATGTCTCTGCCGAGTCTGCAGGGCTTGGCTGTGCTCAACATCCCCAGCTACGCAGGCGGTATCAACTTCTGGGGAGGCACTAAGGAGGATAATGTGAGTGTTTTCCAACCAGTTTAGTTTAGTAATATCTTTAAAAGCTGCACCGCTAAATCAAACAGCAGTTTATTTTTGTGTAGACAGATCTGACAGGGTAAAGTTCATATTTTTCTCCTGTTTCTGACGTTCAGAACTTCGGCGCTCCGTCTTTTGATGATAAGAAGTTGGAGGTGGTGGCGGTGTTTGGCAGCATGCAGATGGCCATGTCCAGAGTCATCAACCTGCAGCACCATCGCATTGCACAGGTAGCACACATCCCTGCATCTAATACACATCCTTTATAGTCGTTATTCAAGTCTAAAATGTTTCCCCTCATCTTCAAAAGACATTAGACTGTTGGCACTCATGTTACTATAAAAAGTGGAGATTTTACAGGATCACAAAAAATGTCAAACAGCAGAAGACAGACAAAAAGCAGTCCATGCATGAAGGGAGGGGGGGGAGGAACAAGAAGTCTAATCTGACAGCTGCTGTTTTCTGCTCTGCTGTGTCTCAGTGCCGGCAGGTGAAGATCACCATCCTGGGAGAGGAGGGGGTCCCTGTGCAGGTGGACGGAGAGGCCTGGATTCAGCCGCCCGGCATCGTCAAGATCGTCCACAAGAACCGAGCACAGATGCTCACCAGAGACAGAGTAATGTCACACTCTAATATGAATTATAAGCTGCCTGGTATAGTTAGAAGTAACACGTTTTACTCAAGATTTTAATCTAACATTAAAAACTGACCTAATATGCACCTCACAATCCCTATCCTTGGCTTTCAAAAAGACTGGCTGTCATAAATATTGCAGCTGAAACTCTCTCTGCTCCCCTTCTTTGGCTCTCTGCTCATGTTGATATTTTCTATTTTAGGATTTCTTAAATCAAATTCAGACCCTCTGTGTTTGTCCTCTCTTCACGCTGTTCAAACCATCGAGAGCTCTCTTGAGCCGAGCACTTTGGGCAGTTTGTTTCCATGGTTTCTCTCCTTAAGTACTGCAGAGAGAGGAGAGTGTTGGCTGACTGCTTTCATCCTCCTGAATGTGGCTTTTATTCAGTCAAACGCTAACATTTCTCAGATAAGTGTAATCTCCGCTGGATGCCAGGTTAACACTGAATTATCAACAGGTTTATTTACACTTGTATGAAGTAAAACACCTCCTGCTTTCCCTTTTTCTACTACTGTATATTTCAGTCCAGACATGAAGTGTCACAAAGGTGATAGAACAAGACAAAATCAATATTTTTTTTTACATTTTTGTGCGACCAGGCATTCGAGAGCACTCTGAAGTCATGGGAGGACAAGAGGAAGATCGACAGCTACCGCGCCGACAGGCCCCGCCTCAACTCCCAGCAGTCTATGGAGTACCTGACGGAGGAGGAGTGCGCTCAGGTGCAGCAGCTGGGACTGGTGGCCGACACGCTCATCAATAAGTGAGAAGCACTTCATGTTTTCTGTCCTGACTAAATAAACTGTTTAAAAAGGAGTGCTCACAGCTTTTTGGACAAAAACAGTCAAGTGCAGAAGTGTCTTAAACCTGCATTCTTTCAAATGGCCAGCAGGGGCTACTCTACTTAAAGTTGAAGTAACTCCTCTTCTTACTTGATTTCCTTCTGAGTTTCTGGTCTCAATCTGTAGTTTCAGGTCTTATTAAATACAAAGTGATGATTGATTTGATGTATTATGCTCCTATTTAGAGTCAAATAGACAGAAAAAACAGGGTATGCTTTGTGGGCAGGGGCGTGGACAGAGGGGCTGCATGGGCCCCCCTTGAAATCTGATTGGCCACCCCAGGTGCCACCCCAAAATACAAATCTATGATTGGCTATTTGCCTAATCAGAGGCCGGGACATAAGTACTAATCAACTATTCAGGCTGTTTTTAACAGGATAATGGTAGTACGTTTAGGATTTAAATAAATACTTTGCTCTTTCCATGCACGCCCCTGTGCACAGAAGCCATCCCACTTACTCACAGTACACTGATGCTTCAGACATTAAAGAATGAAAACTGATAAAGACTGAAATGTCAATAATGAAGTGTTGTTTTTTTTAGCTTTTTCTCTGTTGCGAGGATCAGCAGTTGAATTTGCACCTGAACTCCGTTTTATGTCCATCTGATGACCTCTTAGATCGCCTCAGGTGGTCTCTTTTGATTTGATCAGCTTCTTCTCTGTCAAGTTAGCAGAAACCTAATTCATCCCACAAGTTGAAAAATGCTGATGTGGGGGATTTCTCGAGGTCGGGGAAATCAATGAGAAGCGGAGAATTGAAGAGCACATAAAAAGGCTTGTAGTACTGCAGTCGTTTTAGAAGAAGACTTCTCTCTGTATGGAGATTATTTATAAATTAACTGAGCTGTTTGAGAATGAAGATTCTTAAAGGACAGATAAAGAGACCGATACAGGAAGTGAACAACAGAGATGTTCTTCATTCACTCTTTTCAGCTGTGAAGCTTTGTTATTCCTTTCCCAAAAGAAACCATGCTGGGTGTGCTGGTAGCCTAGTGGTTAGTGCGCGCGCCCCATGTACGGAAAGCAGGCGGCCCGGGTTCAGATCCGACCTGTGGCTCCTTTCCAGCACGTCATTCCCCACTCTCTCTCGCCACCATTTCTGACTCTATCCACTGTCCCCTCTCTAAGAGCAATTTTGGGGCATTAAAAGCCCAAAAAGAAGACCACATGCTTTTGTCCCGTAGACTGGCGAACACAACCTTTCGTTGTATTTCTTCCCTTCCAGCTCATCAAAATAAAAATTAAAGCTCTTTTCAGTCTCTGACTTCTTCCCTCGTCCTCTCTCTAGGATCCGTGAGGCAGCCAAGACCCACAAGCTGGTGGAGCAGGAGCTGGCTCACGCCGTCAACGCCACCGCCCTGGTGCTCACCGAGGCCAAACTGTCCAGCCCCGAGGTGAGACTCTGAGGGGGAGGGGAGGGGGACAGACGGACGCACATATGGCTCATTTGATTTTAGAAAAACAAGAAGCGCAGCTAAGATATTTAGAGAGACACACTCTGGTCTCTTATTTTCATCATTTGCATCGTCATTTAACCTATTTAGGGAGAACCCTCATTAACAATGGGTTCAAAGATAGAGAAGATTTTTAAAACGGTATAATTCAGGTCATGATTCGGCTATGTGATGACAAAGTTTCTGAAGTTTATACCCAACAGGTCTGTCCCTGAAGTGGTCACAACAAAGTTTTGCGTGCTTCTATTTTGGTCACGATAGCCCCGCCCCCGACGTAAGCGGGGCTTTCGTGTAGACCAGTAAGGAGTTACTCTGGATCTGGTTTTTCTTTCCCAGAGCCAGTTCTTTGGCTGTCGAAACACAAAGAAACATGGATTAAAACTGTGATGTTCTGTCTTCAATCTGAATGTCGCAGAGGGTCATGACTTGTTAACAGAGGCGAGACAGGATCAGCTGACACATGTTTAGTACTAAACCACACGTTTTACATTTAGTTCCGAGGCGTCTGTGCTCCTTCTGATGGAGTTCTGATTTCATGTTTTCAGTGCCTGAGTCGCAGCACGGCGGTGGAAATCGTCAACAGCAGTAAAGTTCTGCAGGCTGAGACCAAGATGCTGCTGGATGGAAAACTACTGGTACTGGTTTCATCCTCTTCCTCTCTCTCTCTCTCTCTCTCGCCCTCTGTCGTTTCCTCTTCGTCTATTCTCTCTCTCACTCCCTGTCTCTGCTGCAGCCGTTCAAGCTTCAGCGTTTCACATTTCACTTTGTTTTATCACCTTTGTTCAGTTTTTGTTTGCTTTGGGTTTATTTACCCTGTGTGCTTTACCTTTTTATTTCACAAAAGACTTTCGTGCAGAAAAGCAAACACACAAAAACGACTGCGAGGCCTAACACGACGCAGAGAACAATACTGATGACTTTACAAACTCATCTCCCTTCTGCTCTTATCTGTTCTGCTTTTATCTTCCTCATTTTAGAAATGTTTACGTCCCCGTTCAGACTAATTAGGCAAAACTTCCACTGATTCAATCTGAAGTCCTCCGGAGACATTGAGTGATGAAGTTCAGGTAGAGATTTGTCTTCCCTAAACTTCCTCACAATCACAAAGAGAAGATTAGACGGAGACAAATGAAGCAGCAAACACCATGTGTTAGCATAAAATGCTAATTACATTACAGGTTTAACAGATGTTCAGTGATTACAAATCTGTGAATTGACATGATAAACACAGAGTATCAAAATGTACATCAGCTTCAGATGATACAGAAACAGCGTTTAGCATTTTCAGATGGTTTTAAAATTGACCTCATCTGGCACAAGTCAAGTCTACTCACGTGATTCTTTAAGACACACTCTGACGCGTTTGAGCATCAAGCCTTCATTGAAACAAGTCCACATTGAAACGTACTACATACTCAATGGGACGTCACATTTGGTCTGAATAGTATGAAGGTGTGCGGTTTCGGACACAGCCCAGGTTTCAAGATTCCATATTCGCTCTATCGCTGATGGTATTAAAGTGACTCCATCTTGCCCGTCCTCCACAGTCGGAGTGTCCAGAGGAAGAGGAGCTGCGGTCGACTCTGAACAGCCTCAGCACTGAACTGCACAAGCTGGACGACATCCACTGGATCTGTCCGCTGATGCAGTGCTCCGAGGAGGTAGGAGGAGTCAAAATGTTTGACTGAGTTTGTATTGATTTGAGTATTTCCATTTCTCCATTGATCTTTGTCTCTGCTTCAGGACTCAGTTCGGGGCAGCACTAAGAGCAGCAGCAGCAGCAGCAGCAGCATGAAGCTCAAGATCATTCCCAAGGTGAAGAAGGAGAGGGAGAAGCTCCACAAGCAGAAGTCCAACAGCTCTCTCTCAGGTAAGAGTTCAGAACAGCGCATCAATTCAAAGCTTCAGTTTGTCTCCATACAGAAACTTTAGCACATTAGTTTCTATGTATGGAGCTGCTATATGGAGCACAATACATTTCTGATTCTTCGGTTTTTCCAGCTGCTAAAACTCCCCCATGTGTTGTGTAATCATGCCTCGGAGCCACAGTATGCAAGTCCCCTTTGTTCAGTCCTGAATCAGACATTTATTTATGGATCAGTAACAGCTCTATAGAGAGCGGTCCATGCTCTGAAAAACTCCACATCCTGTCCAGTTTTGATACCTTAGATCCATTTCTCTTTCTCCGCTCCATCTTGGAACATCTCTTAGAGCAAACGTATCTTTATATCTGACACTGTCATCTAAAACTGGATCCCTGCCATTATGAGTAAATGGCAGCCAGCCGTTTTAATAAATCAGAACCGAGGGTCTTTGAAGGTCTTGTTGTCCCGGAGGAGAATTGCTTGAAAAATGTAAATGCACCTTCTCTAATGAAAGCAGTATGAGCTCAGGTGATTTTCCAAATCCATTCATTTTGAGATGATAGTTTTTTAGACCTTGATAAAGATTTTAAATCTCCTATTCTTAACGTTTTTTCTGTTTTTCCTGCAGGTAATTGGGAAATCAAAGGTGGGGCTGCTGAAGCAGATTCTCCGGGTATCTGAAGTCTTGAATGAGGTGCTTTTATTTCTGCCCCTTGTTACTTTGACAATCAGGGGCGAGGAGCTCCTCCGCTCTGATCGTGATACCAGGTGACCAGTCAGAGGCGTGAGGAAGACACGAGGAACCATCTTCCCAACTTTTACGCCATTCCCTCCATTTTTGAAGTTTTTTCCTCCGTTTCCCCTGAGAGGATGAAGGTGTCGTTCCTTCAGTTTTTTTAAAATGTAGGTACTTTGAAGGGGCCTGGCTTTGCGCCAACATTGGGCGTTCTGCTTTCGGTAGTGTTTACCTGCTTGAGTAAGGATGTTGTCGTGACCAGCAGCAAATCAAACCAAGGAAGAAATGGAAGGAGAAGTTCTTGCAATTTTTTTTGTTTAGTTTTTTTCGACGAAGAAATGTGTTTACGTGGTGCTCTCTTTTGCATGTCGAGTGCAGCCGTCTTATTTTCTATCTATCATAAGTTGTTACAAACTTTCAATTCTCATCTCTACTTTAAATCCTTTTATTCTTAACTTGCAGCCTTTGGACGTTGATTTTTCTCAAGACTTTCGAAGAGTATTTATTTGTTGTTGCTACTGCCATGAGAACTCAAACGGCGACAAATCAAGAAAAATGAACAAACTGAAACATCTCAACCTTATCGTCTACTGAACTGGGAAACATCTTAAATGTTGCAAAAAATATACTGAGGAATGTACCTGTGTGGACTTGTATTATTGACCTGTGAATAATGATAATGTTAAAGGATACGTCATCTAAGATTTCACAAAGGTTCTATTGTTGTGGTTCTAAAGTGGTTCTTAAATAGGATGTCGTCTGACTTGTGCTTTCTGAGGCTATGCAGCCGCACTGCAAAAATAACGTTGTTTACGACGAGTCATTTCATCTGGAAATGAGCCTTATTGAAACATCTTGGAGTGTAGGATTTAAAGTACGGTACAAACTCTGTTATTATGGAAGTCTTAAATTATGCTGGAGTCAATAAATTAATCCTTTTCACTTCTTTGAAGTACCTTTTGGTGGTACAGTACCAGACGAAATGACTCACCCAGTCAGATGTTTTTGCAGTGTAAGGTGAAGGTGTTTACAGGAGGAGGAAGCATCAAGGACGCTTTAATCAAACATTACTCAGTATATTACTCCTACTTTGCCATACTGCTGATTGTATATTTAACATAGGAATAAGAGTCAGTGGATCTTTAATTTTGCCTCGTCTGTGGTTAAAAGCTATTATTATATTAATATTATTGCAAAAAATATATATCTATTTTTCGTATATCTTATTTTTAAATGCAGATCTGCTTTGCTGCTTCCCCCTTTGACAAACTCCTTGGCCACTGTGCATATAATCGAAGCCAATAAATGCTGTTCTGTGTGTCTCTGCATGCAAACTTAGCCCTACTGCGCCTCACAGTGAGGGAGGAAGTTGCCTCAAGGAAAGTGAATTTTAGCTCATTTCTCCAACCAGCAGTTTTTAAATCCGTCCTTGCTGCTTTCCACACCAGCTGTTCGGGGTTTTGACTCTTAGATGTCTGTTAAATGCTTTATTTTGTGTCCAAACTTTAAGAGAATGTAATTGATTCAAACCCCGACTATCGAGCAGCTTATAACAAAAACAAAACTTCAAAAGGCAAAAGCTAGTATGAGCACTTGTCTTGAATTCAGGTGCTGCTTTGAGGAACTGGCTAAAATTTAAAGCAACTTCTACCCTGTTTTTACTTTGATGTTTATTGAAAGAAATGAAGGGACATTTTGGTAAATGTGCTAATATTCTGGGTTACCAGGAGATAGACATGTGATGCGTCTTAAATCTCTAATCAATCAGAAAAAAGAGTTGGGAAAAATTGAGAAACATTCTCCATTTAAAGTAAAATACGCCTTCAAGCATCAACCAAAATGTTCTTACCAGCTTGGACAGTGGTTCCCCAACCATGTTAAAGTCCCTAACAGTGGTTCACTAGCTCCGTGTGGTGGTACCCAGGATTCTTGATGAGCGGCCTAAAATTTACCTCCAACTGGACTGCTTTCATTTAGCTAAAAAAACTGAGTCCTTAACCGTAGCCCAGAAACTGTTTCAATTTTATTTATTTAAAGATTTTCTGAAAACACGGCACATTAAAATGGTGTAAATATCCATCATTTTAATATTTCAGAAAAATGTGTAGGCCTTAGTTGTGTCGGGTTGTCATGATGTGGCATCTGACAAAGCATCAATGTTAGCTAAACGTTAGCCAAATGTTAGCTTAACGCTGAAGGATTCAAAAATATTTTTTATTTAAGGTGTTAAATAAATATATACAGTAAATAAGATAAATCTTTAATAGACAGGGCTATCTTTCCCATACGCGAGTGCTTAGTCATGAGCTAATGTTAGCTAAACAAGCTAGCTAGCTTAACATGTAATCAGCCTAACTTTGTAATGATGGCACAGAGATGATTTTAAAAAGGACTCTTACCTTAAAGACAGCAGGGAGTGTACATTTCTCAAAAGGTCAGCTTTGAAACTTTAATCACCAGGATGTAATTAAAAAAGTGAAATCTCCTTGGTACGATTAAACCTCAGTCAATGCTAGCTAAACATACAGGTGAGCGGAGTTATCTACGACATTTGAAGGTACTTTGACGAATAACAGAAACCTTTTCCTTTTCATGTTATATAAATAAGTTGATTTGACACAACTCCACTACTTTAAAACCAAGACCGTAACGTTAGCATTCAGCATTGACTCGTGTTTGATCATTCGAATTTTATCTTTAGAGTTATAAAAAATCATTTCTGTGATTTCTTCCATTTCATGTAAATGCTGGATTCTTGTCTCTTTTTCAGGTATTGATATCTTTCTCAAACTAACCTTTGTTTATGCTCATTTACTGTGAGGCGTCGTAGATGTTCAGCTCTGGTAGGATTGTGCTACTGTATCCATAGTGTGCCAGCTTTACGCTCTACACCTTAGAGGCTTTAGTGGTGTCGTGCCAAGTTTGTACCGAGTTCAGTGGGGTTACGAGACATACAACGAGCGCGTGTGAGAGTGCGTTAGCTTCAGATGCGAATGTTGTTGTATGTCGTACATTTCAAAGTTTACTGTATCTTGCCTTGCACTTTACAAAAACGCAACTTAATGGGGAAAAAAAGACATTTGTGTGCATGTGTGCGCGTGTTTAAAGATTTTTGAGTGTTTTTTTTAACTTAATTTGATGATAAAACATTTTATTTATGATAAACGTATACGGACAAATGTGTGTTGATAAAATGTAATATATCTAACCAAACGTAAATGAATGATAAATATGTAGAGGTGTATACACAAATGTTTATTACATCAGTGGTTGTACAATGACTCCCACAGCAGCTTGAGATTCCCATTTAACGCCAATGTTATTAATGTGATTACATGTTATTCCACTGCCACAGCAATGTCATCTAAGTGTCTTTCCAATTGGTATTTAGACATTATTTTAAACAGAAAATGCAGATATGAAACTATTCCAACTTTAAGCCAAAGTAAAGGGGATTTTCCAGTGTTACCGCAGACTACTGATGAATTGTTTACACAGAAAAAAAGATGTCATACTCAGCCTGTGTTTAGCCAGTATTTGGGTGAACATTAGTGTATCATTTTGAAGTTTTAACATCAGTTAAAAAAAGTCTACTTTGTGCTTTACTTACCTTTTGTTGTGCTGAAACCGAACACAGGTTTGTCAAGTTGAGGGACCACACATTCTTGGAAGCCATTTTGGAATACAAAAAAATCCTGTTGACTGTGTTTAATGGTCCTTTAAAAAAAGACGTCATGGTTTTTTTTGTTTCTTCTTTTACATATCAGAATGTGTCACCTTTTTTTAAATCATTTTTTTCTCATTGTTTTAAACACAAAAATGTCATATTTGACTGAAACTATTCCAAGGACTTTTGTGGAGCTGAAAAAAAACAACCCTGAAATGAACCAACACGCCATGTTTGTGCAACAGTATTCCATTGATTACATTTGTGAACGCACCCCTTTGATCTGATCAGCCCACACGTGCACTGGAGACTGTGCACGATGTTGGAAGCCAGACTAGATGTTGCACGACCTTGTACGTTGGGAGGTGTTTTATCGTGTTATCGTGTGCAGTGTGTAACAAAGACAAAGTCAGCGAAAAACTCTTGGAAATTAAATGAATTATTGAAGTGTGACAATGGTGTCGTTTGGTGTGATGCGTTCATGGTTTATTTTGTTGTTGCACACAAAAGGTTCACTTCTCGTCAGTGATATTACGGAGAGTGTTTGATGATATTGCGAAAATTAAAAATACATCATGTTAACTTCTCCATTCCCAATCCTTCTACATCAGCGCTTTTGTTCGAGTTAGTCTAAGGTGGACGAAGGTTAAATCTGTTCAGTTGAAGAAAAGGAAATGAAGTTAATCGGGCTACAAAATAAACTCCTCAAAAAAAGTTTGGAAACATTATTTCGGTCAATTTTTTTTTCTTTAATAATACTAATTGGTGTATCATTGGAAAGCCTGATTAGTCACCTTTACAACGAGGTATAACGTGTAAGGATCGTGCCTTTGTGGAATGAGCAACACAGCTAAACGTGTGGGTAGCACCAACACATAATGTGCCTAAATTGATAAAGAGCTAATATATGAAAGCCCTGACGGAGATACATCCATACATTTTATTACCCTGTTTTCACAAGATGAGTCATTTCTAGGGCCGTCAAACAATTAAACATTTTAATCGTGATTAATGGCTACATTTCAATAGTTAATTATCTCATCCGGTGGCGCTAACCTGCTTGCGACCCAGACTCACGTGGAAGCGGCTGAATGTTTGGGGGCACTGAAAGTTTATCGTATCGTAATCGCATGTTTGAAATTCCATTATTTCACATCCTGAAATAAAAAAATGTTTTAGACTTTTATTGTAAATTTCTTTTCTGTCTTGAGCCGAGAGGACTTTACTAAGTTACGGCTTTCTCGTAGTTTGAAGGTCATGACTTAAGTACGGAAACAGAAACTCGTTACGGATAGAAAACTAAATGAAAACAGAAGGACATTATTTGTAAAACCTTTCTTTCACTCCGTAGTTTTATAGTCAGTAATGAGTCAAGACAAAATAGAAGCCACCTTGATTCAACTCTGGTTTATGTAAGACTTAAACACAGTACAAACTGTGAAATATAATTAAATCACAGATAACATGAGTTCACATCAGTCCAGCATTTCGTCAGAAGATGTTCTCTATCAATCCAAAACCAAATCTCAAGACTGTTGTTACCCCATCAGGTATAAATCAGCCATTAACAGATCCCACAAGCTCTTTATCTGAAGCATATTTAAGGTGTTACGTCTCGTTCTTTGTTTGTAGCACTGAAACCAGCCTGTTCTAAAAAATCACACCCACGTGCTGCATGTATCGCTCTCTCTGCCCGTAGTAGAGCTCGTCAGTGAGTAACACAGTGTAGGTGTGTTTGAGGCTAATATTCAGCAAAACAATGTGTGGAAATACAATTTGAGCATGACTCAACGAGCTAAAGGCTAAATGTTTTGTTTACAGCTGCGGCCTGTTACACCAGTGAATACTGGAATGATTCATTAGGCTCTTAAGTGAGTCATTAATCTTCATCTCTCTGCATTAATGTGGGGGACGTGCATTGTATAACAACTCTTTAAACAACCGATAGCGCCTCTTATTTGTGTTGATTTCAGCTGTTTGTTTGAGAGGTTTAAAAAAAGATAAAATTAGAAACAGAAGTCTTTACGTCTTGTATTGAAGTTTCATCCAGTAAATTTGACTTTTTCTTTTGAAAAATCTCACAATTTCAAGATTTAAATAAAAAACAAAGCATCCAGTGTTTGTCGACCAACGTTTTTATCACTTTCAGAAAATCAGACTTTGCATTTCTTCAGAAGGACCTCTGAAGTTAGTTTAGATTTGCAGCTAAAAACATAAATGTGACGCCAATCCAGAAATAAACGTTTCATTTGCCTCACTACAAAAATCTAGTTTAAAGGCAGGGTTGGTAATTTTTTTGAAAACTAGCATGATTTTGAAAGCAATATTCCTTCAGTGCTCCGTCTACACCATAGACTGTAAATATTAATGGATGAAGCCTGAGTGATGTCAGCCATCTGTTCCTGCAGGGGGGCGCCGGAGGCTCATTGACAGCAGCCGCCATGCTGGAAATGCTGTCTCAGCCTAATTTTCAGTCAACCTAACGACAGACCTATTTCGTTTTTTGTAGCAGGCTGTAAACATGTTTATTTATGCTGTAAAAACGTTTTTTTTGCCTGTCTTGTGTATGACTTGCGGTGTTTTTGCACTTCCGCATTGGTTTCATTTTTCAAGACCGAAGGTTTCCGCTTGTTCTACACCCACCCCCTCCCCTCTTTGCTCCCTCAAAAGCCACGCCCCTCACTTACATGCACGAGCGCCGTTGCTTCAGAAGCGGACCTCAGCTCATCGCTTGCATTGAGTAGAAACTACGTCGTCTCAAGTCTCATTCAGCGGTAAGTAAACTCACTGTATAAACTCCATCATCGGTGACGCGCTTTGAGTGTGGGCTCGTGCACGCAAGGGGTAGAGAACGAGCAGGGAGACAGGGAGGCGTGATTGGTTCATCAGATTGGTACCTCGTGGCAGACATTGGTCGAAGTTTTTACAGGCTTACAACTGCTACAGATGACGGATTTTCTTCGTTCCTTTTTCAGAGCACATGAGTTATTAATTTCTGTCAGGACCTAAAGACAATTTCAACCAAAATCTTAAAAAGTGTATCTGGAGAAAATTACCAACCCTGCCTTTAATTCAACTTATTTCTATCAATTCTGATCTTTTGTAGCTTTTTACTCTAATTCTGGCATGTCTTCATAATCTCCTCCTTCCTCCTGCCTCCTCTGCTCCTCCAGCTTCTGCCTCTCCTCCTCCGCCCTCCTCCTCTCCTCTGCCGCCCTCTTCATCTCCTCCTCCACCTCCTTCCTCTTTAGATTCTGCATCTCCTCGTCTTTCTTCGTCTGCTCCTCTTTGTCCTTCTCCTCCTGCGTTTTCTTATTTGGCAAATCGTAGGCCCATTCCTCGTCCGAGTCGCTGATGTCGTCGTCTTCGATGTCCCGGTCGGGGTGGTAAGATTCTGTGGTTTCAATTTCTTCCTCGGGCTCGGGTTCAGGTTTGTATTTGGGGTCCTCCAGTTTGCCCCAAGCTACCTTGTCAGCTTTGCGGAGGGTGATCTCCACTTTGGATGGGACCATGTTGACTGAGCTCTGCTTCACATCGATCACCTGAAGGTAAGGAAAAGATCAAGTTGAAGCAATAAATGAGCCGATCTTAACCAACGGCCAGATCTACTGAGACACGATCAGCAGGTTCTCACCCCCCAGAAGTGAAATTCTCTCTTGAAAATCTTGTTGTCCTCAAACTGAATCTGACATGTGAGCTAGAGAGGAAAAGAGACAAGAATGAGGTCAATGTGTGAAATGTAAACATGTTTCAAATCTTTAAAGACGTCTGGATCTTCATGTCGTCAAATTACTGGTCATCTGCAGTTTGACTTCTCTCCCTCATCCTTAAAGATCACCTGATTCTGTCACATCATTACCTCGTGCAGCACTTGCCTCATTTTATATTCTATTTATTCAGAGTTCACATTCTGGCTATCAAAAACTTGATCTCAACAAAATCATTAGAAAGTGACTCCTTCCTAAACTTACTGTAAAGTCACTTTCATTCAGAGCTACAGGAAGTGTTTCCAGATCGATGTCACAAGCTTTCAAACGTTATAATAAATTCAAAATAAATGTTTCATGTTTCATCTTCATGAACTCACCACAGTCCCGTTAGCCTCGATGCAGGTTAACTGTGGGTGAGCGTTCTTGGCGTAAATCGTTACGACCACATTGTTTCCTGTCTGATGCCAATCGTGTCGACATGCCACCTTCTTCTTGTCCTGTAGAAACACACACACACACACACACACACACACACACACACACACACACACACACACACACACACACACACACACACTCTAAGGTCAGGCACGGAATTTCAAGACTTGCTTTTTGAGTTTATTAAGCCAGAATTTTGAGATAAGGACCTCTGACTTATCTTCATAATTTTGCCTCTTCACTGAAAGAATATCTACTTTAAATGGGGAATAAACAGGAAACAATTATCAGTGCCAGTGCAGCAAACTCAGTGTGTAGTGTCGGAGTAATGATTAATTAATAACTACATAAAAACCCTGATTACAGCAGTAAGACACTTTTTAAGGGGTCCTGTTAGAAACATTTGACTCAGTCACAGGTCACACATTATGCAAAATAAACTTCACCATGTTGTTCTAACACTAATATGTGTATCTAGTCTGTCTACAAACCCCCCAGTAATGAGAAAAGTCCATCCTCTCCGTCTTGTCCCTGCTCCACTTTTCAGAAAATGTGTGCTCAAACAGGCCGTTTGGAGATTTTCCCTTCATGACATCACAAAGGGCAGTAGCCCCTCCCCCAGGTGGGTGACACTCCCACAGCTAGGTGTTTGTTCTGCCCTCTGAGTCTGCCTTCTCACCGTAAACAATAGGGCATGGAGCGAGGAAGCCCGAGCCACATCACCTTCCAGAGAGGGGCGTGGTCAGACACAGCTCATTTACATTTAAAGCTACAGACACAGAAACAGCCTGTTCTGAGCAGGGCTGAAATAGAGGGGTTTATAGGCATGATCAAATACAGGATCAGAGTGGATTTACAACAAGAAACTTCACACACATGTTTTGAGGAGCTCTGAGACTTATTTACACTGGTTGAAGAGGAGGAGAATATGTGACCTTTAAGGTTTGATTTACATTTTTAAACTTGGGTAAAGGTGTTTCTTTTGACTCTTTTGTTGTATTGAATCAAAATGACATTATAAAGAACAAGGCAGCTGCCTAAATAAAGTGAGGCTTTCTAAATGAGGCTGTATTTTCCTTTCTGTATTTCAAAGCTTTGTTACTGTCTCCTTTGAATGCGTCTTTGAGCTAATTGGAGCTAAACTTGGAGTCAGTAACTCAGGTGTTTCATCTACCTGCTTTGGCACCCAGCAGTGCTTCCCCGTGCTGCAGCCCTTCTGGTCGAGGAAAGCGTTGAAATCTATCGTCTTTATGCAGCAGCAGCTCCAGTACTTATATCTAAGCAGCAACAACAGCGCAGAAGAAAACAAAATGTCACAGGTTAGAAATAAACAGTTTGTAAAAGCAGCCTCCGTGGAGAAGTGACTTAAAGGGCCTACAGGGAAAAGACAGAGAGAGAGAGACAACAGGTAGAGGGAGACATTATTACAGATTATCTCGATATTTTCTAATATTATCTTCCAGTGTTTATGTGAAAACAGCTGGAGTGTCTCAAAGCCTTTTAATTTGTTCATGGCCACTAACTTTTTCTTAATCGGTACAAACTCAACAAGCAGCGGTTAGCTAAACTAACAGTGGACTGATGTTCTCGGTCTGTTTTATTTCGACTCTGTTTGAAATGTTACATATTAATTTTTTTAATCACTGATCTTTAAAGAATCGTCTCATCTTTCTGATCTCTCAGCTTTTATGTTTCTTGTTTTGCTTACACGGCCTTCACTTTGTTTTCTTTGCATTACTCCTTTTCTTTGTAGCTGCGCTCTAATTACTGTTTGAAGCAATCGGGGGAGGGGCGGGGCGGGGGAGGGGGGGTTGTACAAACAGAGATTTGTAATTATGATTGTGTTGTCGTGGATTATGCACAAAGCCTTTGTATGTAATATCCGGAGCGGAGGAGCAGAAACATGCAGCGATGTGTGTTTGCGTCTCACCCCTCGTGAAAGACGGGGGCTCCGGGGTGGTGGGTGCAGATCTCCGTGTCCGTCTCCGGGCCTTGATACATCTGAACACACAAACACAACACGAATGATCCGAGTGTGACCATCAGATGATCAATGCAGAGTAACAAATGACGCTCTCTCTCTCTCTCTGGTCACCAGTCAAGTGTGATGATGTTTGATGTGCAGACACCAACATGGCAGAGGCAGCGTGTGAATGGTAAATGGACTTGAGCTTTTTTACACCGCAGGTCACACCTACACATTCACACACTGATGGTAGAGGTTTCTATGTAAAGTGACCATCAGAAGTGACTAATCCATTCACACACATTCAAACTCCCCCGCTGAAGCAGCGGGAGCAACTTGGGGTTAAGTGTCTTGCCCAAGGACACATCGGACATGTTGCTGCAGGAGCTGGGGATCAAACCCTCGACCTTCCGGTTGAGAGACGACCGACCCCCAGCTCCTGCAGCCACATGTCTGATGAGTCCTTGGGCAAGATACTGAAGAGAAAGCTGTAGTAAAGCCAGCATGGCATTGTGCTGACTTCTCGTACAAACAGGAAGCAGAAACAGCTGTCAGGTTTTTCAAATTAAATCTTTTAAACTGAAGTTTAAGAGTTTTTAACATATAGAAGGAGCAGTTCCATCTTTTCTGAACGTCGTCATGGAGACGATTTGAGGACACTTCTTACAGCTCAGTCTGAACGTCTTCAAAGTGACACTGTGCAAGCTGAGAATGTTTAAAGTGCCCAACCATCCTCCTTGATCTGTGACGTGGATCAGCGCCGTCAGTCCGATATCGGAAACGTAAATTACTTTAATATCGGACCCTATACTGATATAAGATTGGATCTGTACCATCTCTACAGGTAACTAAAACGTCTCAAACAGGTGGACAGGTGGGCTGCTGTCTCACACACTGTGGAGCGCCCACGTTTCCTCATCATCATTTCAGATTTGATGTTTTTACCACAAAGTTTGAATCCAGACAGTCTGAGATGAAGTGAGTTTTTCTTAGTTGTTCTTTTACTAATAAATAAATCCTTTCCTCAAGAAGACTAAAAGCTGTAACCAAAGTTCTTGAAGTACAGAAAGTAAAAATGTATGTTCAAAGTCTCAACATTTCTCGGACACATTGTGGGTCAAACAAACAGGAGAGCGAGGACCAACGGGTGCTGACCGATTGACTGAATATAGAGCTATAGGCTGTGTGTGTTGTTCTCCACTTTGTCCACTAGATGGAGCCGTTAAAAAGCTCTACAGGACAGAAAGAGAGGAGTGACAGAAGTCAAACTGAGGAACACGTGCAGCTTGTGGGTGATGAAACGTTAAAGACAGAAATATGACAGAGTGAAAAAGAAAACATACGGGTTATAAAGAGACACTCACTGTTTTACATCCTGTGTTCTTGCAGCGCGTCCCGTGCATCACTGCCTGACTTTCTGTGAGAAAACCAATCGAGACTGAATCAGTCACTAATCAAACATCTCTCTGATGACATCATTATTTTGCCGTTTGCATGTCAGAGATGTGTTCAGGAACAACAACAAAAAGTAGGGCAAAACAGCTACATTTGTTGAATTTAAAAAGAAATGCACACACACTCTCTTACCTTTCTTCTCTTGCTCCGCCCTCTTGCTGATGTCCATCTTCGTCAGAGCCTGAGACAGAGAGGCGGACACTTTGTGAGGCAGCTTGGTCTTTGGCTCTTCTGAACTGCACACACACATAAACACTTATTAACGTGAAAACAGGGGTCAGCAGGTAACACACAAACGCAGACACACTCGGAGGCCTGCAGACTGAAACAAGGTCCGATTAAATAGAAAGTACCTGCAAAAACACTGAGGTAAAGACGAGCACACAAACTCCTCCGATCTCACACTCACACACGCACGCACGCACGCACGCACTCACACACACACACACACACACACGCACCTGGGTCTCTCTCTCTGCAGCGTCTCTGCAGATTTGGGTCCCTGATAGATGACCTCCGGGCCGTTGGTCTGTTTGCCGTCGGTCTTATCCGATGACACCTCCGGCCTCAGAGGCTCCTGAGGCTTCTCGTTGCTGTGACGCCCGCGGGTGCAGCCCTGAGATCAGAGACAGTTAGAGGTCACCTCAGAGGGTTTGTGCTTCTGATTTTGTCTCCATTTACCAGAGTGAAGTTCTCATATTTAATGTGCTCTACCTGAACTTTTTATGCACCTTTATACTTTGACTCCATCACTTTTTAGAGGGACAGACTTTTGACCTTCACTTCACCTGTTAGTGTGCAGATGAACCTACAACACCCTAATAAGAATAAATAATAGTATCCTTAAATTGATAAAGATATGGAAGCCTGTAGGGGACATGTAACTATACATTTGATTTGACTCAGTTTTCTCTGAAGATCTCGATTTATTTATCTCGTGATCTCGGGAACACACCGCTGGTTTTCGCCTGATCAGGTATTACCTTGTCGTTATCCCGCGACAACGAGATAGATAAATGGAGATCCCGAGAAAACACCTCGAAAATACTCGTTATCACGATAAAACTACGAAAGATAAAATGCAGATTTATGTATTTACTGATTGTCGGGCACAAGCTGAGAGCTCACACTGTACGAGTGAAATCAGGACGCAGCATTCACAATTCCATATGTCTGTTCAAACGTTTCTATGGCAACCACACACACTTTCTTCATGTGCTTTGTGTTATTATACATTTTTGTGTGAAACAAATGAACTGAACTTACTAAAGTGCCTCATATTTGTTCTTTAGTCGGTGGAGAACTTACAGAAAACGTACTCACTTTCCACTAAGTTTAACAACTCGTGATTTAAGTTTCATCAGAGGTACAGAAATATTTTCTGTTTTTGTAAAATCTACTGAGATGTTGTTTATAAAGTAACTCAAAGAAGTCCTGACTTCTTCAACCAATCACAACCAATCATCTTTATTTCTGTAGCTGCTGTCACAGTTCACGTTCTTACCTTGATGGAGAGAAACTCGGAGAAGTCTGTCGTCCTTTTCCTACAGCATGACCATCCCTGAAACAGAGACACACACACACACACACACACACACACACACACACACACACACACACACACACACACACGCACACACACACACACACACACACACAAACACAGACAAGTGATTAACCTTAATCCAACAAATAAAAGTGTTTGTTTGCTTACGTCTTTTGTAACTGTTACCTTCAAGGCGTCGTGGAAGATGGGGACACCTGGATGGAAGACGCACGAGTCTTTGGGGGGAAAAAGAAAGAGGCGGTGAGTCCGAATATGGACAAACACACACACACACACACACACACACACACACACACACACGCAGAATCAGCAGGGGAGGGTGGGGGGACCAGCTGTTCGGGGGGGGGGGGGGGGGGGGGGGGCAAGGAGTCCCATAAAAGGAAGCTGGTTTCTAGGAAGATAGCTGTGGACACATGGCCCGCTACACATGCTAAGCTAAGCTAGCTCAAACTGACAACAAGCATATGAGACTTCTTTGAAGCCGTTCAAACCAAATTTTCCAGCTTTTGTCGGTAAATCCAAACGGAAACAGTTTTATATGAAGTCCTGTCCATCAGTCAAAGTTCCTTGAATGGACCCAGACTCGCTTGCACAACATGTAAAGTGTCTTTTTGTGAAAATTAACAAGTTAATGCATTTTATACTTCAAGAGCAACAAAGGCCAATAAATCTGATCACAGGAATAATAGTTGGACATGGAAGCACAACCTCAGACTAAATCTGTCAGTCGTGTTTTTTTATTTTTAAGGAATTGAGGAAAAATATTTGAACTAGGAGAAAAGATCCCTGACTTTACCTTCAGATGATGTTCATTTGAAATTTTACCAGACTTTTAAGCATTTTTTGTTTTACAAAGATGTGGGTAAATTAAACCTCCTCTAAGAGAATCCAATTGAATGAACTCCCCACCATCACCACACAGACTGACACCCACTGAGGCTTCATGACCTTCCTCACCAACACCACCAAACGTGATTGTTTGAATGAAAAGTGAAGAAACAAACCAGGCTCTTACCGTCTTTGTTCTTTTCACCATCATATTTGAGTCCGCAGCCTTTGTTGTAGCAGAGCAAAGTCATGTCGGCCTGTTAGTTTGTAGGATTCCTTCTTCACTATAAGGTATGTGGGTCTGATCTGTTCCTTCAAAAATCTGCTGGTCTCTCCTGGTCTTAAAGCTGAGGTCGGACCTCTAGAAGTTTCTCCAGTCGGGCAGGAAGGAGAGATCCAGAAACAGAGAGAGGGTCTGCCTCTCTGTCAGTGTCTGTGGTTTGAGGCCTGGCAGAATGAAAGTTAAAAATAGCCTCTCCCCGTCCTCCTCTCAGTTTACAGCTGTCAAAACTTATCTGGAGGTGGGGGGTGGACATTCCTCCTGCTGAGCGTCGGCTGTCACGCCAAAAGGCCTGCAGTGACCGGAGAGGACCGATAACTTTCTGTCAATGTTATCTCACTGAATCTACTTTAGTTACATGGGTTTATTTGTCCAGGGCCATGTTGAGGCCATCTTTGATTTATTCTTATACCTGTCAAACACTTCGACAAGATGCTCAAAAAAAGACCTTCTGATTAATGTTTATGATGCCTAATTGTGACCAAAATGTAAATATTTTTTAGTCAGAATTTGAACCCAACAAAGCGAGCTGCTTCTGGTTTTGATTTCATTTTTTGCATTACTGTTTTGAATTATTATTATTACCTTTATACGCTGATGATAGTATGACTTTTTCTAAACGTGCTCTGTACATTAAGGGTACAGATAACAGTTAAAGTGAGTTACAAATAAAACAACCATGTTTGATTTTTGAAGAACAATCTGCTGCTTTTAGAGCCTGAAGTTTGAGGTGTTCAGGCTCTCTGTGACATTTCTGATCACAGCAGTCGGGATGACGGCTGTCAAAATGTTTGACACTTTGGTACTTTTCCATACCACGTGTTTTAAGATGATAGTCTCTGTTATTTTTATGACTGCTATACTGAAAAGTACTGAAGCTGGAGGTCACATTTTTAACCAAATGCTGCTGCAAGCAAAAGAAAGAGAGCACTGTCTAATTTAAACATTGCACAAAAAGTAAGGACATTTGCGTTTCGTAGATTATTTCTTTGTTGTAACAATCCTTCTTGGCAGTAAATCTTATATCGTTGGAAAGCCTGTTTATGTCCCTTATAAATGGTGCCACATTTGTAAGGAACATGCATTTTGTGGGATGAGCAGCAGAGCTGAGTATGTGGGTTGTGCCCATGAAAAACTTGCCAAATCTTCTCTGCCGATGCCAAACGGCTTATTCTGCTGTTGCTATTGACTCTTGTTTTGAGCTTCTGATACCCCAGGTGCTGACAATCAGGTGCCTATTTATGTTACCATGGTATCGAAACAGATATTGACATAGTTTGATTTTCACAATTATCATATCAAAGTTTACATTTCGGGTATTGTGAAAACCCGAGTAGGGATTAAGCTTCCCCTCAGCAACCGAGCATTCATTTTAGTTCGTCCAAAAGTTCATTGATGAGGCTCTGTGGACATCAAGCAGAAAGACATTTTTATTGAAGTGGTTAGGGGTATAAAGGTACTCACACTTTCTCCCATCGCAGAAAACCCCCCCAAAAGAACCTGGTTGACAACAATGCTAATGCTGGAAGTGAAGGGCCAGCAGAGGCGCTGCTTGTCAACAGGCAAGGCAGGCAACTGCTCGGGGCCCCAGACCAGTAGGGGGGCCCCAGAGGGCTGACAAACTTTGGACCAAAGCAGCAACCCAAAATGTGCAAATTTTGCAATGACAGTAGAAACTCGTTGCCCTGCTGAGCGCCAGTGGGAGGGCCCCAACAGAGTCTAGAATCGCCACGGAGGGCCAGATTCCTGCCATGAGGCCTTTCCTATGACTGGATGGCAGAAATGAGAAGGTTATTAAATACACTATCTATATAGAACCTTTTTGAAGCTTCATTAAAGCTTATTTATGATCATTTATTGACGTGTACAATCATGTCCAAGATGTTGCATTAAAAAGTTTGATGGCTGTCGTGGATTTCGGTTTAAAGTGGCTTTAACTTCAGATTCAGGTGGTCATTAAAACCTGCCTGAAAGTACAAATACATATGTGAAGAGTGTATATAGCATCAAACCCTTTGCATTTTTTACTGTACTCAGTAATTACCTTAAAGTCTCATATTCCCTATAATGGTGGGAAACATTTACCAGATTAAATACAATCATTTCCAGCACCTAATTACTGTTTTCATGACTTTCTGTTGTTATCCCTCTTTGTATACAGTTTCTATATATCCCTGCTTGTTGTTTCACATTTACCTGAAGCTCTGTCTCTACAAAGACTTCAACAGTGAAGGACTGTAAAGCCGACTCCCACCTCCCGACTCCCGCTGAGCTCTGAATAATGAAACCGTTCGTGTTTATTTGCTTCACAATCACATCCAGAATCTTTCACAGTCCCCAGGTGGTGATGTATTTGATTGTATTTCAGGTTTTTTTTTTGACTAAACAGCCCTTGGTAAGAAATATATCACTCACATTGTGTCTGACAAACAGCAGCATTTTGTCTTCAGTGAATAATTCATTGTTGGACCCCTGCAGACGCTGCACGGTAATTTGTCTGTGTGTCCAGGATGAAAGATATTTTAGTACAAGAAAAAAACCTTCAGCTACGTGCTGAATTAATCACCGGTTTAACTCTGAAGGCTTGTGAAACAACGGCTAGACAAAGTGAAATAACGCAGAGCAATAAAACATGCTACGTAGGTGTCAAATTTGAGGAAAATTAGCAGCTAATTCTTATGAAACTCTGGAAGTAGATGTATACAACTTTTTACTTTCCTCTTCTTATTTTTTAGTGTTTATTATTTTGAGTAATGAGTTAAAGCTAAGGCTTTTTTAAGAGAGTTGGATGAGAATAGAAACAAGCCTCAGCTATAAATACGAAGACCGTTTGCTAACTTTAGCTAAAGACAAAGCAGGCTAAAAACAAGCTAGCAGATCATTTTCCAAACTCTTAACGAAGCCACAACTTGTCATAATGAGCAGGAATACTTGAAGCATATATTTAATACATTTCATAAAGAAGTAGTAAGTGCTTTTTTTTCGGCTAGGTCGACAGAGTTTAATGGATGGGAGGATAACTAAACGTTTAGCTTAAATGTAACCCCAGTGGATGAATCCCTAATAAGGGCCCGTGTCCACCTAGTGTTTTTTTTCAATTGTTTCCTATGAGGAGAGAGCGTTAGCAGCAGCAGGCGGCCGCCCGGAGAAAAAGCCCAGCATCCTCTTTCCGACTGCTTCTTAATTAATATTCTACATGAGTTGGATTGCAGTGAGGTTCCATAAACTGTGAAACCTGAACTTTCTCAGCGCGTATATCAGAATTACTTTGAGACTTAATCTTGGTTTTAAGATTTCTACCTTTACCTACAACACACTCTCAAGCGTTGTCGTTTTATCTGCTACTAAGAACAAATCTACTCAATTATTCCTGTTAAGAACTTGTGGAGCCTTTTTTTTTTTTTTACCACTGGCAACAATTTACAAATACCAAAAACCAGCTTCTCTTCTTTTGTGCATTGCATTGTGGGAGAACTTCCTTTAGTACACTAATCCAACGAATTATAAAGAATCATCCAGCATAGTTGTAATTCTGTTTGTTTAGACACTCTAAATACTCCTTTTTTCCAATGACAATCAGTAGTTAACTTTCTGGTGCCAAGTTGCTTCTCATAGTAATTTTAAAATCTGTGATGAAACTCAAGATTTTAGAGGTTTTCAGCAACGTGCAGCATTTAAAGCACCACATAAGAGCATAACTGATCCCTTTTGTCACACCAGTAAATGCTTTATTATGTTGTTGTGTTATGTAAATTATTACGTGTGCATTAGAGGGGGGAATAATGAGACAAAGTTTCTCGTCTTTGTCGTCCCCAGTGATGAACCCTTTCTGATGTCTTTGTTGTGGTTGAGTACTTTCAACCATTTGAGTTCTTCTGATCAGGAATCAGTGAAATAAATTCACTGATTGCCATCACAGTTTCATTGACAAAAACATGCATGAATGTGAAAGATGAATTAGTGATACAACAGTGCTGTTATCACCTCTGACTGGTAACTTCAGTGTGTCTGCCAGAAGTCGTCCGGCTCTTAAAAGGAGATTTTAGGTATTCATTTGTGAGTTAAGCAACTGTGAAGTTTCCAATGTCATTATTATAAAAAGACAGTTAAACATAATCAGAGAGAAATGCTATACAAATCCTGTGACAAAATAAACAGATTTTGAAATGTATATTTGATCTCACAAGAGAAGAGGCAAAAGTAAGAAAACATTCCTAACCCCTCCAGGCTGCAATTAAAAACTAGAAGCTACACAGTTTGACGTTTTAAGACTTGAGAATGTGATCACATTACACTCTCAGGTGGATTTTAAAGGTTTGCAAACTTTCTTGACCATTCTGAATGGGGAGTTTTATTTGGGGGTGGGGGTGGGGTTGACAATACTTGATAGGACATTGGATAGAGTATGAAGCATGGGAGAGAGAGAGAGTGGGAAATGACACGCTGGAAAGGAGCCACAGGCTGGACCCGAACCCTGGCCTTTCCAACTAGAGGGCCACAGCCTCCAACACATGTGGCACGACCCAACCGCTAGGCCATCTGCGCCCCCTGAATGGGGAGTTCTGAGTGAAAAAAATCAAACACAGACACTCACTAGGAATGGAAAATGACTTTTTATTTCTTCCAAAAACAAGAGAGAAAAAACAGATCCCTAGAATAAACAAATATACTGCTGTAAAATAAAAGCCTGTGATTTGTTTGTCATCTGTAACATTTGTTTGCCTTTCCATGCTCGATACAATCCATATAATTCTGCTTTAAATAAATAGAAAATAAAATGTACAAAGAGAAACGGGGGGGAGGAGACAGAGAAGAGAGAGAGAGACAGATTAAAAGATGTTCTCTGCTCAAAAACATTTGGCATCATTGACAATTCATGGCTGGTCCTGATGTACAGGGAGGTCTGCAGCCCTCGAAATCTGCATCGTCTGTCTGATTAGCCCGTCCCCGCTGAGAAGTAATCATACCTTTATACTGCTGTAAGAACGCTAATATCTTTCATGTTCAGAAAAATAAAGAGTAAATGCAAAATAACGCAGCTGCGGGTTATGAGAGTATGTCTTTAAGCTCTGTGAGGTGTGTGATGTGTGTGTTTCTCTATATACAGAATAGTGAGGCAGCAATCCGAGGGTTCTTACCAAAAAACACTGATGTAGAAAAAACAGAACGTGCACAAGAGAACCTTTGATTCAACACACCGACTCACTGACAAAAACGAGGAGATTAATCCGTGAAACAGCCTCTCTTTTAGTTTCATTTAGATTTTGACTCTTTGAGTTTCACTGCAAGCGCACAAAGCCACCAGCAGATGGCGCCAGAACAGTGAAGGACAAATCTGTGCTGCAAGTAACAACTGTGACATCTTTGGGAGAGGTTTACACACAAAGTTTTGGCGCTCTGTTTTGCTACGGTGGCTCATTTATCGACGGTACAAACATCTGTCAAGATTCAGTCCAAAGACTGATGAACCGGCTGTCGTGGACGGCATAAAGATTGGTCACGAAGAGTTTGAACCATCGCGACCTTCGCCTCGTGACAGATGTTCAGAAACAGGGACAACAAGAGGAGAGAATTTATCTTCATCATCACCATCACTGTCATGCGTTTTTTGGAGAGAACAGGACAACAAACATTGACAACGTTACAACCATGCACTCACTGACCCCAGAAAGAGAGAGAGAGATAGAGACGAATCTGCTCTCTGAATGTTTGATACACTTGGCCTTAGTAGAGAACATTTTAATATGACATCAAGGTTTATCCGTGTATCCGTCTCCACCTAGATTCATGCTACAACAATGCAGAGAGAAGTGGTAGCAGCTTTTTAAAGGTTGCCTGGTCTGTTCCCAAAAGGAGAAGAAAAAAAACCCTGTGGTTGTCCAGGGAAATTCCCAGACATAAATATGAGAAAGAGTCTGAATTTGAGGAAAAGGGAGTCGCCAAAAAAAGAGGGCCTGCATGCTCGGCAAAAAAAATCCCTCCCAGGAGAAATAGCGTAACATAATTACCTACGTGATGAAGCTGTGATAATTACCAGCAGTTACATCAATGCTAAAGAGACGAGGACACAAGCCAGTAACGTTTATGGGACTCCACAGAAACCCCAGCAGCCTCTCTCTATCTGAAGCTATCTGACCAAATCACTTGAGACACACGGACAAAGACGGCCTCGTTGCAACAGGCAGGATTACCATGCAGAGAAAATTTGTTAAAACAACGAAATGAAAGCAAAAAAACTGACCAAGACGAAAAAGCTCTATTGTCCGAAAAAAAAAGCAGGAAATGTCTTTCACCCTGTTGGAGTTCAGGTAAGAAAAACATCCTGGCACTGACTTCACCGTCCTTCACACCAAAGCCAGCACGTTTTGTATTCTAAAGAGGTAATTAAAAACGTCAGGAACGATCACATCTGCAGGTAAGACCTGATATGATTCATTGTTGTTAAGATCCAGGGTGACCATGATCTGATTCTGGATCAGTGCCCACAATGATGGCGTCTCTTTTCTAAAGTGCCAATTCATCACACAAGATTAGAGACAGTGAGACAGCTGTCCCCGAAAATAAAGAGCCATAATTAGAACGGATTTTAGAGCCAAATCGCCAGATGTCCATTAAGAACATATTTGAAGGAGTTTGAATCCAAAAGCAAAAAAGGTATTTGAGTTTCAGGCCCTGGAAGGGAAGGTTCTGAGGACTGAACAGCTCCATGGGCATCTTGTTGAGACATCAATGCTGTCAGAGGGTTTATGTTGTCAACAGTGCTGAACGGTTTACTGTTCAATGACACAAGGTCTATTTGGAGACATTTTGGCTGAACTCAAGAAATACTCCAACCAATTCATTACCTAAGTTTTGGTGATTAGTTTTCTTGGTAATGGCAATTTTCGCTAATAGGATAGAAATCTTAAACATCCCTGGTCGGAACAGCTGGTTGTCAGTCAAAGTGACTGGTTGGGCTGATAAAAATGGAAATCCTCTGGTATTTAGCTAAAACTCGTTTCCAAACAAGCGTCCGCCAAATGCTGAACCTGACTCATTCAAGAAATAACCAAGCGTCTACATCCGGTGGCCAACAAAGTCTCTAATGCCTAACCAAACAAACCGTGACATCCAACTATCTGATTGGCTCTTGGTTTCATTACTTGGAGTCTAACAGTAAAAGGAGACTTGTGTTTGCTCCAACAGAGAAGTCCAACAGAGTGACAAGAATTTAGAACACGTTTAAGTTTTTTGATTTTTTTTGGGCTTGACCCAAGTACCAACGTCAAACCATTTGATTCCTTAGAACCAGCAGCCAGAGCTGAAGTTTAGATCAACAACCATTAGTGGAATCCCATTGCTAATTTCCACATTGGTCTAACTGGATGCATTATACAAACTACCGTTGGACAACAACTGGTTTAAAGTCAGTGTTGCCGGATGAGCAGACAAACCTTCAGGCTGCTGCTGAAATCTACAAGCGTTAGCATTAAGCGAATCTTGGAAACACTGGCTGTTATCTGACAACAATAAACTCTCTGGGAACGATAACCGACGTATCCAGATTTCCGTTGTAGCCAGTGATTATTTGGAAATGCAAAAAGGATTTCTGGGCGAATACTTCTTGTTTGTGGGATGGTCAATGTTTACAGTCTGACAAGCAACTTCTTCGAACCGATGGTTATCTTTTCCCTTGCCTTAAGAATCTGTATTCGTATACAGAAGTCTTCATAAATTTTAGCATTTAGCTAATGTTCATTCTAAAACCATGGTTGGATCCATTGTTCTGTTGGTAACAAAGTCTCCATTAGGTCACAAAAACCTGAATATCCAAGCTATCTGATTTGCTGTCTAGGCTCAACAGTCCAATCAGAGACAGTTTATAGGCTGCTGACATCATTACGAGTTGTGAGGATGGCTGATGTTGTCGAGGAGGGGGGAAAATGTCGAGGAACTTATCTACCAGACACTGGAGCGATGCTAATAGTGAGAAGAAAGAGCGCACTCAAAGCGAGCGAAGAGCGGACCACAAAGCCTGAGCCCGAGAGCCTCGGAAAGGTTTCGTCTACAGCTAAAAGACAGAGACACCAAGAGAGATAATAGAGCTTTAGTTAAGAGACGTTTGCAGTGGTGAAGACAAGGTGGGAAACCTACTGCAGGAGGATACTACGAGGAAAGGCTAGGCTAACACAAGACTGCAACAAGAAGCATCTAACAGCAATATCTATCCAACAGCAACAAGGATGGGTGGGTGCAGACAATCTAGACAGAAACTGGTTAATATCACTATTTTTTTATACATATCTACACATATCAAACAGTGACGAAGCAGGCTAAAAAGCTTTTTAGAGATAGACCAACTAGACAGAGTTGAGAGGCGAGATTCTACAGATTTCAATTGGACTATTGTGATGATTGGGATAGAGACACTGGACTTGGGGTCAGGGAGGGGACTACAAAAAGTTTCCAGTTGTTAGAATGGCAGGAAAATAACTTTGAGTTACCTGCCACAGTGGCTGGTAGATTAGACAAACTTCTTGTTGTAAAAACTGAAATCATTCCTACAAATCTCTTTCTCAACTTTTTCCTCGCCAGATTAACTGGCAACAGCTCCGTTACGGCAGGATAGTCACTTCAGTGCAAACTTTTTGCATGTGCATTTTGCAACAAAATTGGATTTTTTACAAAAACAAACAAGCACATTTTCACGTCAAACTTTCTGGCTCAAATTTGGCTCGAAATTTGACGCAATTTGACCCTCAGAAAATAGCCCTCAATGGAAAACAAAGACATAAATGTGTTAGCACACACGTGAACACACAATAAAAATGCATATGGACACATGTCCCCAACAGTCAAACTCATGGCGACGGATGCTTTGGCTGAGGAATGGCCTTTGACCTCTCACAAAAGTCAATTATGATCCCTAAATTAACCTGGAACCAAGGGAGCGAGGGTGACGCCAAAAGTTCAGTGTCATTTGGCTCTCTCTGCAGACAGAGGTGCACTTAAAGCCACTCTCTTTGATTCAGTGCAATTTAAAGTGAGTTCAACTTGCTTCAGTAACTTTTTAATCACTCACTCAGTGCTGTTGTCATCAATCACTGGCACATAATGTGGACCTGCTTAAAGGGTGGACCTGATGAAAAAGCGCTTTATTTAGAAACCAAAGACGTCTGAATCCGATTGGTGAGCTGATGAGGACATGAAGAACAGATACACACAAGGTCAACCAGGGACTAACAGACAGTTAGCGGGCTAATTACACTTCAAGCACTCTACTGACTCTTTAACATGACTAAATTCTTCAATTTACGCTCTTCTTTGAGAAACTGTAGCCACAAATGTCAAGAAAAACAAGCATTAAGTTATGTGAAATAAGCTACATGTAATGTAATTGTTGATATACTCACTGGGGCAAAATTAATCTGGGCAAATTATCTTTTCAGTAGTCCATGGTTAACTCCATCTGACTGCTCTTAACTTGGGTCACACAGAGAGTTAAGAATGGACGAAGCTAGCTTACTAGCTAAGAAGCCCCTTGCAGTTTTATCTAACCTCTTTGGAGCATAAATGGCTCAACAAATGAGGAATGGTTTGTAGAACAAAGTATGTCCTTTCTGCGTGAACATATTGTCCTGTTAGCTACCAAGCTAAAAATACTTCTTATTTAGCATGCTAGTTAGAACACTAGCTAGCTAAAATACTTTCCCTCCCTCCTTTTAATAACTCTGTTTTTAATTAAATGTACAATCTTGAGAAGAGAATGCCATATATGACATAGTGAAAAGAAAATGGAAAGAAGTTCAGAGAGTTATTGTGACTGACTAGCACAAGCATGTCCTTGGCAGGCTAGCTTAACAGCTACAGTAGTTTAGCTAACGTCAGAAGTCGTCACTGCATTACCTTTCTTCTAAAAACTAAAAGTTTCTCAAAAACACATGGTTGACCTTCACCGTACCACTTTGTGATGTGACCAGGTCTTAAGAAAAATATCCCAAATGTTTGTTTGAATCATATTTAGACGATTTTGTAGCTTGCTAGCATTGTTAGCGTTTAACCCTGTTTTTCCCTGTGTGTATTTGTTGCTTCGGGAGAAGAAAACAATGCAGTATGAGTAACAAAGACTTTAACTCTTAACAACAAACGCTCAACTACTATCAACAAATGGTTTAACAAATTGCTGTACAAGCCCCGATAACATTCAGGAGAGGCGGCAGAAGAAAACAGATCGAAAAATACAAAGATATCCCAAAAGAGGGGAAAACCGCGGGAAACACACTTGAGACGTTTCGAAAATCTCTCGTTGATTGGACATTTGTGGACGCAGGTGGCGAACGAAGGGGGAGGTCGGTTGTCTGAAACAACTGCTGTGCATTTTATCTCTTTACTCACACACTCTCACACACATTAAACACGTGTCCCCTTATAAGGGCTCCCGATGTGCCGTTGCAGGCGGACGTTGAGCCGAAGGGGACAAAATAGCACCAGTTTGAAATAAAGCTAATTCTGCAGCAAAACTCTAACAAGCAAAACCAGAGGTAGGATTTCCTCAATCCCCTCTTCCTCCTCCCTCTTATCATTCTCTCTCGTCTTTATTCATTCTTCTGAATCATCACTCCATCGATAGGATTTAAAACTTATCTTCAAACAGAAAGTAGCAACACACACACATGCACAAACACACACATGCACACGCACTCACACGCACACTGGCAAGAAGTTGTTTCAGACAACAGCCAGTAAAGATGACGTCTTCCCCGCCCTCCGTCCCGCTTTCCGGTCTTCTTCTCCTCTTTCCGCTGTTTTTGGTGTTGGTTGGTTATCTTGACTGTATCTTAGTCATTTTAGTTTGATTAAATCATCCCTCCGTCCATCTGATCGTTCCTCTTGTGTGTTTTCTTCTTCTGTTTGTTTGTTTGTCGCTTTTGGCACTCTGCTTCCCCCCCTGACTGGATTACATAAACTGCATCTGAATCAACAGGAAAAAAAAAAGAGTGAAAGAAAGAGTTTATCGTCATCATTTTACCAATGCAATTAAAACGACTTTGGTGCAACGTTTGGGTACCAACAGGAATTTACAGACACTTAAACAAGGCAGTGAAACAGCTTCAAGCTAAACAACACAATTTCTAACATTTCCATACTCTTTACTTTCTGTTCTTGTGAATAACTGAATATTTAAACTTCCTCAGGCGTTTGAAAAACATTCAAATGAATAAGAAATCAATACTTTGGTAGTCTTGTTGGAATTTGTACTCGGGTGGGTGGGAGTGTGGAGGAGCTCAGACAGGTAGGGGGGGAGCCAGGTTATGGAGGGATTTGTAGGTGATGATGAGGAGTTGGAAGTGGAGACGATAGGGGATGGGGATCCATTGGGGGTTATGAAGGATAGGGGGGTGATGTGGTCACGGGTGCGGGAGTGTGTGAGAAGACGAGCAGAGGAGTTTTGGATATATTGGAGTTTCCCGAGTGTTTTGGATGATGAGACGTAGACGAGAATGTTGCAGTAGTCTAGTTTTAAGGAATCATAATCGTAACAATCTGTACGACTCAACAATCTGACTGTTTTCTCCTGAACATAACTCAAAAAACATGCTACTGACACAGCTTGGCTACCAATCACAAAGACACAACAACATGTACAGTAATATATCAAACATGAAGACATTGAACTCTTTATTACCTTTTCAGTAGCAAAGGTATCGTTTTGTGTGTATGAAGTCACAAATACAGGATAGCTGACCTGGGCTCCCGGCATGGGTGCGAAGGGGTTGGTGGGTCTGAGAACAGGCTGGTTATACATCATTGGCTGAGGAGCCATCATCGGTACCCCGCCCATCTGACCCATCTGAGGAGGGACCTGGACAGAGACACACGGGGAAGAAAGGGAAGTCAAGATGATGAGATGTGGAGACCAAAATAAAACAATAATGGCATGAAGGACGTCAGACAGAGTGTGAGGGCAACGATGGTATGAAACCAAGACAAGACAAACCAAGAACAACGTCACAGGGAATACTTCAGAAGATAGACAGACACATGTTAACGTTGATTTTAATTTCAATGTAATGGAACGATCTGATCACTGCTATAGAAGTTAACGTCTTTGTTAACGGATTAACGGTTAACTGTGCCCACCTCTGAAGGATATACGCTAGAAATGAGGTCATAGTGGGGTTAGACAGAGCTAAAGAGAAGCACAGTGGCTCTTTAATTTAGATGTTTAAGGTTGAACGAGACTCAATGTGGGATGAGAGACGTTAAGTTTCGAGGCACAAGTGAGGGAGTCCGACTCCGGTGACTTGTGATTGGGATCCATCAACATGTTTTTAATTAAAATAATAATCTACAAATTCATCACAAGAGAAAACTAATAGCTTCAGCGTTATTGTGTTTGTGCGTCATGACTAGAGCACAAGTGACGCACTTACATGCTCAGTTACTTTCCAGTCGAGTGACCATCTTGTCTTTATTATATATCTTTTCCACGAGTGTTTGATAACTGCATTTGAGGGATCAACGCAATTAACGTGCACATCTTCAGTATATCTATATTTAGATCGAAGATAGATCTAAGAAAGATATCGGCCAATATATGTGTATCGGATTTGTTCTCTCCCTAATATCGATATCGGACCCAAGAATCCCATATCGGTCCGGCCCTAGTTATGACTGTACAGACAGTTTTCACACTCACCATTCCATACACAGGCACTTGCGGTGTGGTCATGGGAAAAGCCATGGGAGCTGGAGCCTAGAGGAGAAACAAAATCCATTATCAACTAAAACCAGAACCTGAGTCCAACATTGGAGTGTAGCAGACTTCAATAAATACCAGAAAATCAGACTGTGTTCTTCTCTTTCCTCTGACTAACATCTCATCTGTCTCTATTAGTCATGTCTGACTCAGAACATGATAAATAAAGCACACACAGTGTGATGCACGTGTGAGGAGAATACATTTAATGCTGATAAAGTGTGTGCACATTAGGAGCGCAGCAGCCCAGCATGCAGCAGAGGTACTTAGTGGAGTCCCGCTGGGAGCGATCATTACGGCGGCTTTAAGAGAGGAGGCTCAGTAGGACGGTGTTCAGACCTGCCCTCCTCACTCCACAAATCAAATCCACTCCACCTGAACGGGCCTCCAATTCAACGTGAAGGGCAATTTGTTGCCGTCGTTTACAACCCACGCACATCCTCCTCGAAGGAAAGCAGCAGATTTTTTGCTCGAGACGTCGGTAATTTATGAGAGTGAAGTGTCAGCGCTGCATTACAGTGTGGTGTCAGTGAACGTCTCACGGGGAAATCAGTTTACAAGATTAGAAGAGGAGACATCAAGACGGGAAATTCTTCCACTACAGTGAGCATCTGTAACATGTACACGCTTTTATTGAGACAGATGCTAAGATGAGGCACACCTCGTGGCCAGAAGTCAGCAGACACTTCTGCTACTAATGATTGACTTTATGTGTTTCAGCCAAATCCACAGCTATGAGGACATAATGTGAAGATAAAAACTATTCACATCTCAGTGACTTTAAACATGGCGCTGCCAAAGAACGCCACCTGTACCAATAAGTCAGATCATGACGTTTGTACCCTGTTATGTATGACCTTAAGAATTGGATTTCGAAGTGGAAGAAACAAAACATAAGCTGACTCACACGGCTGACTAAATGAATTCTGAAGCACACAGCGCCTAAAACAAGGACGTAGACTGATGGACGTCACCCTTTGGTTTCTGAAGCGGTGTTTTGAAGCCTATCGCTGGCAGTCGCCATATTTGAAATGCTGTCTCCACCTAACTTTCTATCAATCTAGAAACAGGCACATAGCCCGCGCTGAAGCGGGCCTTAAGCCTCCTCTCAAACAGCTACAACACGCTCACCTGTCAGTCAATCTCATGGCCCTATTCATGCTAATTTATGAATACCTCTCATCCGTAATAAGATCAAAACAGATGAGTTATAAAAATGCCGTCCCCCGTTGCTTTTTTGACCAAAATATGAGCTATCGAGACAAAAATTTTCTTTTCTACGGGCTGTAAATGTGTTTATTTCTGCTGTAAAAATTTACATTGTAAGAAGGGTGTTAAAGGGGATTCCTTGGCTTTTGGCGACAGCCTCAAGTGGACACTCGAGGAACTGCATTTTTGTGCACTTCCTCACTGGCTTCATCGCGGAGGTTTTTGACTTATTTTCATTACTCGTTGTAATATTGAAACTTCTTCAAGCATCGTCACCTCACTAACTAAGCATCAGGAGCTCATGAAAAAGGTTTCGATGGTGGATCAGCTTCTCTTCACTACGAGCCATCATGTCGTCAGTGTGTTATAAACAGTGTGTTCAATAAGTCACTCAAAACAGCTTTCAGAAACACACTGCTGCCTTCATTGATCAAATATTGTCCATGAGACAATCAAAGGCCTTTTTAAGCCTCAGTCATTGCAGATCTTTTAAAGGTACTACGACTCAGCCTGAGTTTCTCTGGCTGTGTTACAGTAGCAGTAATGGTGCACCTAAATGAAAAAGGTTCAATATTTCCATTAAAGGTAGTAATTAACTGTGAGAAATCATAAATTACCTCAGCAGTTTTACGCACAATGATTAATTACACTAATCAGGCAGTGCAAAAGGAGGCCTAACCTTTTTAGGGACTTAGCATTATCCTTTAATTGCTACTTATTTAATAATGCATTAATCAATGCTTTGAACAAATAACATGTTACGCTGCTAATTTAATAAGGAGTCTAAAGGTAGTGTGTTTTAAGATGGGTTAAGCTCTGTGTTTGTGCAGAGAGGCAACGGGCCTGGTTTCATTTTCACCTTAAACACAAAATGCCGTTCTTACAAACAGAGGCCAAACCAATACGTCCAATGGTTCAGTCCTCAGAGTGCAAACCAATACGTCCAATGGTTCAGTCCTCAGAGTGCAAACCAATAAGTCCAATGGTTCAGTCCTCAGAGTGCAAACCATTAAGTCCAATGGTTCACACCTCAGAGTGCAAACCATTAAGTCCAATGGTTCAGTCCTCAGAGTGCAGACACATCATGAAAGCACGAGTTTGGACCTCAAACTTGGTGAACAAGAGTTATAGAATAGTTTAGAACTGTCAGGTAATCAGTGCTTTATTTACAGATGTGTAAGGGCGCACTCACACTAGGCCAAGTTGTCCCTTACCATGCTGAAAAACCAAAGGCTAATCTAAAAGGGGGACCTAAAGTGGCTGTGTTAAGGGATTCTAAAGGGTTCTGGGTGAGTCAGGTGAACTGATCTCAGGAGGTGATCGATGTGATTGATCTGGCATCGTCTTTTCATGCCTGCCCCCAGGGATCAGGCTGTGAGAAGGGATCATAATCATTGATCAACCTGATCTGTTTTTTGCTGCCAAAGACAGAAGAAGAGAATCCAATCCGAACGACTCGACGTTATTCGACTGAGTGCAAGATTTCTTGACTTACCGCTTTTAGTTTTTGAAATCCTTCCTAAAGATTTATCTATTTAATTCTAATGTGCACCCGAGTCTTGCCTGAGTTAACAGACATCTGCACTCTGAGTTTGTTGTTTGGTCTGGTTGTGCAAAATGACAGGGGGCATTGCTGTATTTGATTTCAAAAGAATGACAATCTGACAGCAGGTGAGACGGTTTCTGCACCGCTTCTTCTTCTTTGTTGCTGTTTTTGTCCATCTGTCTTTCAGCCCAGCTGTTTGCTCTCCATACATCTTGTTTTACATTCATCCGTCTGTCTCTATCTGTGTGTTTATGCTCCATACTTCTTCTCTGTCTGTCTCTCAGGTACCTCCTTCCCTCCTCGTCAGTGTATCAACGTCCCTGCTTCTTCCCCTACATCTGTAATCCCAACTTTAAGCGATATCCGTCTGAACTTTTGCTATTCCCTTCGCCGTCTCCCTCTCAAGTCGACTCTCCTCTTTTTGCTCTGAGGTCTGATCTTTTTGCGACCTGCATGTTGCGGTAAAGGTTAAATAAGTGAAACATCTTGGCAGGATTTCTGGCTGGCATTTGAAGCATCGGTCGTGTGCGGAGTGTTTGCAGCCTTGCCCTTCTGGCGAGAGTCTCAGATGTTACACTTATCATTCCTGATGCACGACAGCTCTGTTACTTGGGATGTCTCATACATCACTGCTGCATGCTGCTGGAAAGTGATGTGTGTGTGTGTGACATTGTCTATGGAGGTTATGTTATCTGCTTGTTGTGCACAGTCTGAGTTCATATATTTCTTCTTAGGGACTAAAAAGAAGCAGTAGGATGAATATCGTCCTCTGTAAGCGGATGTTTGTCTTTGTGTTTGCTTGTTTTTGTTGAAGGCAGAGTTCTCTTCACTGCTGACCCAACAGTCAAACAATATTTGACCTTTGACTCGTACTAAAGTATTTAAGTTTGTTTTGCTGACTGAACAATGACTTTATATTTCTGTTATTGTGCTTATGGATTAATCCTCCTAAAGAGAGGTCTGAGTCAGTGAGAGACAAGGGTCAAGATAGAAAGCAGCCAATAACACGCCTCCAATTAGATGTAGTCAAACTTCTCTATACAAAAAAATGACCTAATCTTAAAAAAAAAAGACAGATATTGAGTCAATGTCTTACCCCAAAGAAAGACAGCACAGTCAAAATTGAACAAATACATTGGGAATGTGTCAGTACCAAAATGTTGCCAACGTATTTGTACAATTTGAACAGGGTGCTGGACCGAGAACAAGAACTGACCGAATACTGGGAGCCTAGGACTTCGATGGTATCTATTGATATGGTTTGAGTTCTCTAGGTAGTCTAGTGGATATGTTGCGCCCCATGTACAGAGGCAATAGTCCTCGTCGCAGCTACTCTGACCTTGGCCCTTTGCTGCATGCCCCTCTCTCTACTCCCAAAATGTCCTGTCTCTCTTCAGCTGTCCTATAATAAAGACAAAAATGGCCACAACAAAATTCCTGTATCATGACAAACCTACTACTCACTTTAATCTCTGACATTGAGTCACGAGAATGACAAGAATTATTCTATGAGAGAATCAGGAGTTTACTTAAACAGCAGGGCGTTCTAACGTCGTCTTTTTGGGACTCTATTGAGTATTTAAAGCAGCCGGGCCGTGTACAGTGTCGGGGGTTGGCTAAAAAAGTAACTGCAGTGTGTGTGTGTGTGTGTGTGTGTGTGTGTGTGCGTACTGTTGTGTAATGAGAAACTTGTCACCCAGGGCCAAAACCAGGGGTCACTCTTTTGAGGCACTTTTAATCGTTTTTGGACAAATATGGAGGTCAACGGCACCGAGGACTCCACAGGAAAGACTTTTTTTTCCCTGAAAATCTGGTTCAGCTCGCTGTCAAAAGTCCAATAGTGGAAAACTTTACTACCCAGAGAGGTAACTTTTTACAACACCTCAACGCAGACCGACAGAAAACTCAAAGAACTAAGAGGTGAGGGGATCTTTTCAGAAAGAACAAACAGTCAAGAAAGAAAGAAAGAAAGCGAGAGAGGAAGAGGTGACAGAGGAAGGGAAGCAGAGAAGCATGTTAGGTTTACTAAACAGGGATAAAGTACTTACATAACTAGTATAGAACATTCCATTCTGCATCAGGACGCAACGAGGAGAAGAGACAAGAGACAGAAAAGAAGAAGACGGACAGAGAGAGAGAGAGAAAGATGGAGAAAGACAGGAGAGGGAAGAGGGCGGGAAGAGGGTGACAGAGAGAGGGAGGAAGAGGGAATTCGAGAAAATGAGGAGATGATGAAAGACGGGAGCAAAAAAAGGTAAGACGAGGTGGAGACGAAGAGAAGGTAAGAGAGAGGAGGGAGGGGACAGCAACGTTGAGAAAGGAGAAAAAAACGACGGCAGGATGAAAAGATGAGGAAACAGAGGAATAATGAGAACAGATTTAAAAAATGGAAAGACAATGAGGGGAAGGAATGAGAGAAATGTTTTTAGCGAGTAAGGTAAAAAAAAAAGTGACAGAAAAGTTAGAAAACCAGTGGAAGCAAAGACGGGACACCAAGAGAAAGAAGTGAAGGAAACAGAAACGAGAGAATAAAGGAATGAAGGGTCAAAACACAGACACGCACACGTCAAAGGCAGTGAAGAGAAAAACAGGACGCGTAGATGACAACGCAAAACAGAACAAACAGATGCAAGGGAAGGGAAGGAAGATGAGTGGATGACAGTGCAAAAACATGTAAGAAAATATGCAAGAGGAAGGGGACAGGAAGGGGAGGGAGAGAGGAGAACAGGAGAGAAGCAACAGGAGAGAGCGAGAGAGAAAAAAAGCAGAGAGAGACATTTGGGAGGGAAAGAGAGGAAGCGGAGGGTTAGTGACAGTTTGTCCTCGTCAGCCAGAAAACGCTGTCCAGAGATCAGGAGGACGATCAGGAGCTGCCAAGATCAGCACACACACACACACACACACACACACACAAACAGCATGCACAGGCAGCAAAATTCTGCACCGAATCAAAACGCTCACATTCCCTTTTTTCTTGACACAAAAGACAACAAACGAGGAAACATCCACATGCGCACAGACAACGTTCAGTGTGTGGAGACGATCTAGATTTCATGTTTGATCGGCAAGATGTCTGCAAGTTATCTCAGATACATTTAAATACGTCAGAAACATGTTTTTGTACTTTGTAGTGACTTGTTTTTATTTTTAAAGGAATACTGTAAATCACTTTGAAGTTTGTTATGTCCAATTTCAGATGGAGAGTTGAGCGTGTAGTTTTGGTAGCATTTTTAGCTAGCTTAATGCTAAGCTATTGGTTCTCAAACTTTTTCCATCTTGCCCCTCAAAAAGTAAAAATCTCCTCCCCATTTCATAAATAATTACCAACACAGAGAACTACCAGAACATGAACAGTTAAGATACATTTTATTGGAACAAACTAAAGATTGAATTAAGAATAGCCTCGCTAGCCTCTTACTGTTTTAATGTGTTTATGTCATAACATTAATCGAGTTCATTCAACCGTCCTCCATACAAAGGTCAACGCCCCACCTCTACAGTGACTCGACCCCCTTATGCTAAGCTAACTCCTGGCTACAGTCAGGAAACAGTCCCTTGTTCCTACACTTGAGTACAGTACCATTTGAAGTAAGATTATTAAAAAGCAGGGACATTGTAACACTTAAGACTTGCTACTTGGTGCTGTTCCTCCGTTTTAAGATGTATCGCTAAGCTAAGCTATGCTAACCAAACCCTAGGAATGGTCCTGTGTTTGTTCTACTTGAATACAGAACTTTTGCACAAATTAAAAATGGAAGAGAGGAGACTTTACATATTAATAATTTAGCTTTGGAGGTGCTGGTCAGCAGATTTTAATCCTGTACTGAACCAGACTAAATTACATTTTTGTTCAGCTTTCTTTCCCCAAATTTCAACGTGCAAAGCTAAGCTAACCATTAGCTGAAAGTGACTTAATCTTTAATGGACAGACATGAAGGTGTTATAGATCTCTCTCCATGGAAAATAGTTTATAATTTATTATTAACGTAGCGCTCAGAAGAGCCATACTCGCAGTCCTGACGCAGTTTTTAAGACGTCTGAAGGACTCACAGACACCTTGATCGAGGGTTCATTTAGCTCCATTACAACCTGTTACTCTTTTTTTAAATTTCATGACAACATCATTGTTGTAACTCACATGACTAAGATAAAAGATTAGTCAACATTTTATCCAGATGAACTAAAGAGGTTTACTTGTAAGAAAAGTAAATGGTCGTTAGAATTAACTTCCCAGGTGAACTGTGGTGACGTACAGAAAGACCAAGACGACTATCTTATCAGTTTGAGCTTCTTCATCCACCAAATGTTTAATAAGTAAAGATAAGCAATCAAAAGAGTTTAACAATAATGACCTAAACTATCAAATGAGATCCAAGTTGTAATGAGCTGGAAATATCCATCAGGACTTTAAGCAGGACTTTCAGACCCCTTGATGAACCCCCCCCCCTCGTTGTGTGTTTTTAAGTCCTTACCACGTGTTGTACAGGCATAGGCTGCGGGGCCATGGGCGCGGGGCCCCACTGTGTGGTCGACATGGTCTTATTCTGCCAGTTATGGCCCCCCGTCAGCTTCTTCTCCCCGGACTGGCTCCACTGCATCTCTGGCCTGGAGGGAGACGAGCAGAGCAACAGAACAAGCCCGCTGTCAGACTTTTTCCTGCATATTCCGTCTCCAAACACATCGTCAATTTCTCATACAACATCGAAATCATGCCTTAGAAGAAAAATAAAACAGTGAAGGCTTTTAACTTGTGGATTCGTCTTTCTTTCAAACCGCTCTATAGTTTTTATATTCTCTGTGAGGTGCTTCATGAATTTTAAAGAGCAACTAAAGTCAAAGTACTGCAGGAAAACGTCTCTCTTGCCTCCAACAGTCTACAGAAGCCGTTTCTCACAAACCTGGGCAGTAACAAAAACATTTAATACTTTATAATTAATTGGATTTTGACTCTAAGCAGTTAAAAGTTATGTGTTGGCAGACTGTAGGTAGGGATGCCTGGCAGGCGGGATTGTTTGTGTTGCTGTTGGATAAATCCTCCAGCCCAGAATGCAAACACAACAAGGTGTCATCTCAACTCAAGACACTTACTTCTTGGCCGGTGTCCCACCAAACTGCAGATCTGAGGAGGGACGGAAACAGAGAAAATGAGTCATCATTGTTCAAAAAGGATGAATTAAAAACAGGGAAGCACGTGTTTTACCTTGAGGTGGAGTTGTCCCTCCCCGTTGTTGTCTTACATAATCATTTGTGCATATTTTTAACAGATTTTAATCAAAATGTTGCAAGCTACTTTAATAAAAGCAGACCCCAAACAAGCTGGTGATATATTGTTTTTTGGAAAAAGCACAAGGTGCCGTGTGAAAGCTTAAACCACAAGATAAAAAGGTTGTGTAGGGATTTAAATAATTGAAATAGCATGAATCTGTTAATCAGTTCAAGTAAAAAAAAGGAAATATCTAAATGTTCTTATGTATAGCCAGGCATTTCACGTGTTAAATACCATAGATTTTTGGCCAGTAAAATACTGCTCTACAGATACTTGTAAGTTTTTGTGAGACACTTTCGGCTGTGAGTTTGTGTTTGTGTGTTGATTTTGACACTCACTGCCCACGAGGTTGGCCAGAGAGGAGTCGAGGTCGTTGGCTAGCAGCTTTCCTCCGGGATGGATGGCCATTTGAGGAGGAGGAGGTGCAGAGTGCGTGGGCATCGTAGGCTTCAACAGGTCGCCAAGAGCATCGAAACCTGAACGAGAAACAAACTTAAGCATGAGCTGAAAAAGAAAACTACAGTTCTTGATAAGGAAAGCTCTTACAGACAGAAATGAACACTGAGTGGTTAGTACACAGACAAAGAGGTTAGCACAAAGATATGTTATGATAACCATGAGATTTGGATTACAGAAAAAACAAAAAAATGGAAAACTATTGGAGAAAAACAGAATTGACAGTAAGTGAAACCCCTCTCCCGAACAGCAAAAGCCAAACAATAGCTTGGCAACTGTAACAAGGTATTGACGGTTGAATGAGGTGGGGGCTGCAAAGATTGGAGATGTTTTTGTTTTTTGCTGTTCGAAACCAAAAACCCTCAAGCATAAGAGCAATAAATGCATTTAACAGTGTGTGTTCGTTTAATGTCACAGGCAAATGTTAACCAGCTAGCTAGCTAACAAAGTAACATAGCTACTGTATATGGAGAAGGGAAAAGACAATTTAATAAGTCAGGTCTCATTATAAAAGCACGTTTGAATAGTATAAAAATATTATAATACCAAAGGCAATGATAAAAAGGCTGATAGAAAGCTTACAACAAATTTATGGGGCTAACGTTAGCTTAAACTGCTAGCTAGCTACAAGTGTTCACATCTGCTTGGTACAGTAATTTGCAGGGAAACTTAAAAGGTGCAGAAATAAAGAGCCTGCTTTTGTTAGGAAATAGATTATTTTTCAATTTTTTAACAAAACACACTGAGCATTGAGTAAACTGTTTTTGTGCTATGTGAAAAAAACGTAGCCTGTCAGACGTGGACACGGTAAACTTAAGCAACAGAAATCCTAATAGGCCTATGTGAGAAAATTCAGGCTTTAGGTGAAGAAAGTGAACTACTACAATATTTGTGAGAGGTCTTTTTTCAAGCCAAGTCTTTGCCGGCAAAAAAAAGAAAAAAGCAAACATTAACCAGTTAGCTAGCAACAAAGTTAATCAAGTGCACCAAGAATAGAAAATAGCATTTATTTAACCAACTACATGTAGTGCAGTATAGGTCTAAATAAATATATAAAATGTCTTTTAAAGTTAGTACTCATCAAACTCATGGTTATCTTACCTACTCACTAGCATTAGCTTAAAAAACCTTGCTAGCTACAAGTACTGTAGTGCAATCTGCTCGTGGTGGTTATGTCAGGCTCAAATATTCAGATGTTAGATATAAGAAGCTTGTTTTTATCTACCTCAGAACCAATTGTTTCAAGAACAGATTTTGAGTCTTAAATAAACAGAATATTTCCTGTGTGAAGATATGTTGCTTGGTAGTCGTGGTAACAGTGATTAGCGGGAGCAAACCAATCAAATAGCAAACTTTTGAAAAAAAGTGAGAGAAAGCTCCTGTTAAACCCAGGAAAGTTAAACACCTGAATTCAAATTATCTATGAAAATATATTCAATCTGGATTTGGATGATAATGAACTTAGCTTCCAGCTTCATTTTCCATGCTATGCTACATGACGACTTTAATTAAGCGGCTCTGGACTGTTTTTGATCCGAGAACATTGCCGAGTGGTACATTTGAATATGAACCATAATTTCTCTGCTAGCCTTTCTGCTAATTGAATTATTACTGCTCTACTTTTAGCATTCACCTACACTGCCTGGACAGAGAGTCCTGTTTAAAGCAGATACACTCTGCAGACTTGTTATTACTGTCGTACAGCAGCCTCATTCTATCAGCAGCAGACTGTAATCCCTGACTCAGAAGCTTGCAGCTCTTGTTCTAGAGGTGATTGATTCATCTGTTGGTAGCTCTCATGTATTAAACTCTAAAAACATAGCACTGCTGGGAGTTTAAACATGAGTGTGTGTCTGTGTGGAAGTGTGGAAACGGACTGTGTGTGTTTATCACCAGGTGCAAAAGATGGTAATTTCCTGTTTTTTTTATGTGAGTGTTTGTGTTAACGATTTCCAGTGTCAGCGCTCATTCACCTAATGGCTCAGTTTTACTCTGCAGGAGGAGACCAGGAGGTGTGACTGTGTTGTTATGTTTATATTTGTGTGTATTTGTGAGGTGGTTAGCAACAGAGGCCAAAAGCTTTGTTTCTGTACTTAACTTAGTTGTATGTTTAAGTGAGTGTTTAAGTTTGACCCTGCTCAAAGTCTCCTTTCTACTCTTTACTTTTTTAATTAGGACTTGTTTCTTTACGTTTGGTGAATGAGCTGAAATGTCTAGTTCAACTTAACCAGATCGGACAATCACAAAGAGAAAATAACATTTCTTAGCATATCCTTCTGTGCATTTCCACTGTTACACTTTAACAAATTGATCGATTCGATTATAGAGAGATAGATTTAATAAATTACTGAACGTTTTCTCTTTGACTTCAGGATGGACATTTGATTAGTCCCTGAAGTCCCCAAAGAGAAGTTTTTCACTTTTTGGGACTTCAGGGACGCCGTACTAATCACACGTCTTTGCCGCACACGTTATTACAATATCATAACTTGTGACTTATACATTCAGATAGCTAGATCAGACTTATAGAAAGATTTTTGGCAATATTTGAACGTCTTGTATTTGTGTTTCTTTATTTCATCCAGTGATCATAAGAGGCTAACATATCAAAACATGGAGTCAATAAGAAGAGATGAAGTGTATAAAACAAATCCTGAAAGAAGAAACAGCAAATGTGAATGTAAGACAACTACTGTAAACGTACAGCGGTCCTGTTTAAACACAAAGGAGGAGGAGGAGGAGGAGGAGGAGGAGGAGAGGCAAAAAAAGAAAGAGAAGCAGCTGATGGTGGGAAAAAAAGAGGGAGGAATAATATTTAGTTAGGAAGCGGTGTGTAGGTCTGACAGCGGTGCTGACACGAGAGAATCAGAAAACACTTTTCCTGCTAGCCAAGCAGATGAGAGGGAAGAAAAACGAGCCAGAGGAGCAGAGGCAAAGAAAAAGAAAGTTCAACAGAGAGAATAAGCAAACGAGAAAACTGTGTCCGCTATCTTTTGAATTCTCTCGACTTTAAAAATGTCTCCCCACATTGTCCAAGTTTTCTTCATTGTTGTCGCTGTGATAAAACAAGTCGGCAATGTGGGTGATTTCTTCTGTTTCTTAACCCGGCGTGTCAGTAAATCCCAGTGAATTAAATCGAATCGAGCGAGAGACGAAAGTAGAAGATAAAAAGAGGAAGTGTGGAGGGGGTAGGGGACACAGAAAAACATGATCTCTCAGTAGATCATACACAGCAGAAGAAGAAGAAGAAAAAGAAAACAGGGAAGGAGGGAATTGGGAGTTGGAGGAGGAGATGGAGGGAGCACTGAGAGTGGTATTGACCAGGGAGGATAATGCTATCAGTGTTAGCTTAGGTGTTTCCGCAGAGGATACGACAGTCAATAGAGTTTAAGATCAAAGGGAAGGAAGAGAGTTAATCCATGTCGGGGGTTCAATTCCAAAAAAACGACTGAAAGGGAGAAATGTGTGAGTATCTACTCAATGAGAGACACGTTTTTAAAGGTGGGATTATCGAAAGCCTTTTGCAGACACAGAACAGGTAACACTGCAGGAATTTGTTTATTGGTTAAAATAATGGCTTCTTGTGACCTTAACGCTGGGTTCAACTACACAGCATTAGCCCCATGTAAATTATATAAGATCGTTATCCAGAGTGCGATTCCGCAACACAACGTACTCCACGTAGCTCCGCGGTTACTCCGTCTTTGTTCTTTTATACCAATTCTGCATAAAGATGGTGTCCCAGTCTGTGGATTCACATTACGATATGACGTTGCAGAAACAGCTGGAGCTCCACATACACACACACACACTTAGTCATGCACACACACACAGCACTACACTCCCCTGCTGGCTCCGTTGATCCTGTCTCGCCCCTGTAACGCCCTCTGTTACTACCTCCGATGGCGTCACAGAGGTGGGATCACTTTGTCTACCCATTAAGCCTCCCTGACATTCATAGTGAAGAGATGTCAAATAAAGGATGTAGAGGAGGGAGCTGCGAGCCAGAGATAGTTTCATCCTATGGAGTGGATACCAGTTCATAAGAAATGACGCTGAATCTCTTGAAGGTCCCATCAGAAGACTGAGTCATTGTACGCAGAGCATGAAAACGCAACTCGTGGCGAGTGGAGTTCATTCATTAGTTAACGATCTCAGATGTCGATCTTATAGAGGTAAAAAAAAAAGACATTCAAACAGCGCTGACGGATAGCCTTTTATTTAAGAGGCTGTAAACATATCTGGGCTGCGTGCCCAGGTAGCCGAAAGTTTATTAGTGGGAACTTAGTTAGTTACTCAAACACTGAAAATCTGAAAATCCACATAAATTCAGAAGAATCACATCCCTGCTAGATTCATAAAAGGTACCCACGACAGGTTAGCTTAAAGGTAGGGACATTTACAATCAACAAGACGTTTAAAGAAACACGCCAACTCTCCATTTCAGTGAAACAGAAATAAAATCAGAATCTGTGTGGATGAAAAAGGCAGAAGTAATTAGAAAGGATTGTCAGAGATGAAATCAAATATCCATGATGGGAAATTAAAAAAAGCACAAAAATATTAAGTTTCAGCACCATGAATATAAATCGTGCTCTGCCTTTAAAGAAACAAATCTTGATTTAAAAAGAAGCGACTTCGCTCTAAACTCTGTTCATCAAAGGAGAAACAGAGTGAGATATCAGTTAAAGGTGGACTAAAGAATCAGATAAAGGAGGAGGAGGAGGAGGAGGAGGAGGAGGAGAGCAGATGGAAAGGAGTTGCCTGGGTGATTCTTGCCTTGTGAAGTGTGATGGGGAGACGATGAGGCAGATGAAATAAATGGAGGGAGGAAAAGGAGGAGGAGTTGTTGGAGGAGGAGGAGGAGGTGGGAATGGTGTGAACAACAACAAACACAAAACAGACACGGACAGATGGGACGGAGGTAAAATGACAGACGAGGTGTGAACAGTCGCAGACGTGGACACACACACAGAAAAAAATACTAACAAATACAAAGACACGTGGATGCACACACACAAACAAACACACACACAGATTTTGTGAGATGCTGCCAGTAGCCCCAGATGGTATATTGGTAGTTGTAGTGGCAGCTTCGACACAGATAAACTATTAATAGAGGGACGTTTGTGCGTCCAAAACGGGAGCCAGGCGGCACCACCAGAGCCTCCAACTGTTAACATCGGAGCGCAGCAGAAGACACCGACGGGGTTAAACGAGATTACAGCGAGAAAGCAGCGAGCCCTGAACACAATCTGCACTGTGACTCCTTCAACATTTACTCTACTCCCGGCAAATGTTTGAGGAAGAAATGATACAGCTGAACAAATACAGCTAATAACGTGTACGAGGATGATAAAGTGATGGAGATGCGTCATATAATTATACAAGACTCTCGTATCCCCAGAGTCCCCCCTTCCTAGTAAGAAGAGGATTTGAAGATTATTTCAGATTTATGATTCCTGATCTAGCTCTGCCTGATTATGCTGTCATACAAATAATAAGTTAGTGTGAAACCAGCTGGCTTATTAAACCGGGGGTCGTTCCAGTGAAACAGATGGGTGGTCACTGTTGCTGTCAAAATATGTACAACTTTGGACGTGGTAAAATGGCGAGGGTGAGACAGAGCCCTTCACTCTGTGTTTCCCAGCCTACATGTGAAGCACGTCTCACAACAAAAAGTTATATTTCCCCCATGATTAATAAAGTGTGAAATATTAAAAATGTAATTGAAAGTCAGAGGTTAGCATCCATGCTAGGTGGCTAGTTCCAACATCCAATTGATCTCTTTGATTTTGACGTACTTTGTTAATCCCTGAGGGAAGTTCTGGTTTACACTCTGTTATTGAGAGACATGCTCCTCACACACATAGGCCTGAAATACACACACATGCACAAACAGGACCTGTGGACATGCATTAGTGGAGAGATGTCAGAGAGGGACTGGTGCACGCTGCTACGCAGGGAGTTGACTTGTTGGGGTTTCAGTGCGTTGCTCAAGAACACCTCCGCAGTACTCAGGAAGGGCCTCAGCACCTCTCCAGCTACCAAACCAACTTCTATATTTCGGTCCGCACCACGACTTGCACCGGTGACCCTCCGGTTCCCAGGGTTAGGGTTTTGGTACCTACTGCTAGTGCCGCCTCTTCTGGTCCAACATGATTCAGGAGTTTGGCACGACATTATTCAGCAGCCGATACTTTCTATTCTATTTTGAATTCAATATCAAATGTTGTCCAGTTTATTTTTTTGTGATGTCATGGTGGCAGCCATCTTGGTTATGAAAAAAAAAAAGTCACAATGTCGCAGCTCCGTCCATTCATTGTATTCAACTCACTCAATCTCAGCCGTGATGAGCTGCCAGAGCAGAGAGAACAGGAGCTGGCAGATGTGACTGTGTCCCTGCTGAGGTGTATAGTGACTTTAATCTAAAAATAAAACTAGTGCCCACGCTCATCACGAAGAAGAAGTTACCAGAGCAGCAGCACGGCTTGCTGAGGGGTTTCTTGGTAACAATGAACGACTGTGACACAGACTTTAGGTATAAAAGGCTACAAAGAAATACGCATTAGGAGGACGAATTGACGGTAGGTTGTGGATGTTTTCTATGAGAATAAAAATTATCTACAAACGCCTCCTTTAAATGATTGAAAAGTCACATTTTAAGACGTCAAAGTTCCATAACTTCCCGTGAGCTCCGGCAGTTTAAACCTGCTCTTCTTTCTGAACTCCCCTCTCCCTCTATGATAAAAATAGTCTTCAGATGACCTCTGCAGGTAGTCGCTCTTATCTGCCGTGCCTCCGGAGCCGTCGATAACTCGCCGCGCCTTAAAAATGATATGCTTTGCAGGGGCGTCTGGAGACCCGTAAGGGTTGAGAAGCACCAAGATTGATTGTGTCAGCTGCTGAGAGGTTAAAAGAAAGTAAGCTAATAAGAGGGCTCGGAGCCAAAGTCCCAGACCTGCAACACTTAAGTCATCAGTCTGAAACTGTAAGCAGAACAGGCAGCAAAATCACAACAAGAGCACAAGACAGCGGGTTCCGTCACTCTCTCTATTCACTCATTTAAGATATCTAAATGAAGTCTTTTCACTGGATTAGAACAGTTTGGCTGGAGATTAAAATGATATCAAAAAATGTATGTGAAATATCCAAAAACTTTCCTTTTGTTGCCAAGGAAAAAACAACAAAATGAAGGCATACAAAGACTCAAAACAAGAATTTGAAGTTATTTTCTTTGTTTATCAGTTCTGAAAATTGATATAAAAATTATTGAGGCCTTTGAAGGAACCAAAAAAGAAACGTTGAGTTGTAAAATCAGGTCTGGAATCTGTTAACTTTCTGCTCAGTTCAGTAAAAACGAAACTATAAAATGACTGATGTTGAATCCTTCAAAGCCCTGAATTCCTACTTTATGAAACAGCTTGCTGCTATTTTGGGACAGGAACACATTGGTTGTTTTACCAGGGAAAATGTTGTCTTCTTCTTTTCTTACAAATGAAAATTTGCAATCTCAAGTTTTCCAATCACCAATTAGGATTTAGTGATTTCTTTATCCAAAATCCATTTGAAACACTTGGGGTAATCACCGTGTTTGTTAAATGAAAGCAGACCAGCTTTTAGGAGTTTTACTCCAAGTGATAGATTTAATTTTAACTTCAAACTAATTTATCCCAACATCTCTGTGTTGTAAACTATGTGTAGAGAGAAGTTTGTGCGTCCAAAGCCAGAGCCAGGCGGAACACCAGAACCAAAAGTCCCAATTGTTACTTCCGAGCAGAACGGAAGACACTGACGTGGTTATACCAGATTAGAGCAAAGAAACCAGCGAGCCCTGAACACAAGCTGCACTGCAAACAAAGGGCTTTGTGAAAAAAAAAAAGCTAGAAACATCCCGCAGTGGCAAGAAAAACCATACCTCAGAGTGTTAGTGAAATGCTACGATTGTGCTGCCAGCAAAGCCAAAAGGTTTTAAGTTTCAGTATCTGTCTGGACAGTCAGACAGAGTCGGGCTTTACCGGCTGCAGGTTGTGTGCCGTTGTTACTTGGCGTTGTCTTATTCCCAAACACAGCATCGAAATCTAGGGTCATGGCCGGGGTGGTCTGCTGCAGAGGCTGGCTCTCCAATCCTGAGGGATGCAGTTAGATATGATCCATTAAAAACCTTTTTTTAAACTGTATTAGATACCTACAGTATAGGATGGGTGAAGCTCTGCGAGAACTCTAGATTTAAACATCAGATAGTGGTTTAGGCTGCTCCAGTTAGGATTCCAACACCTCCCACCAAACTAATCCCATTAGATTGCAAACATGGACATTACAGTCTCCTGCATGCTGCCATTGTTGTTGCTGAGTAACGTGGGATTTTGCTCAGGCTGTGGGGAATGTCGAAGCTTTCATTGGAGTGTTAAGCCTGTGCAAGAGGAAATCCAGCGGTACACCTTTTGTTTTTCTGTCTTCATCCACATCCCTGCTGGGGATTAGAGTTTGAAGCCTTTAGAGAGCGGCTGTCTTTGTGGAGTCCACGAAACAAGAATACCCGACAAGAAACACAAGAGAGCCAGTGCGCCGCATCGTCTATAAATAAATATGATGAGACCGCTACAGCTAACCTTCCAGGAAACATGACAGATTTACTGAGATGATGAGACAAAGTGGTGCACGTGTACAGTATGACCCGTAAAGTGCATTTAAAATAGCTCTTTAGCTTTTATTGGGAAAATATAATAATCAGTTACTGCTTAAAAACCTGTCATATCTAACTGTCGTGAGAAGTTTGACACCACTCTAAAATCTGTTTGTCATATATGAAGCTTCAGCCAGCATCTGGCTAGCTTAGCTTGGTTTAGCTTAGCACAAACATTAGAAAAAGCTAGTCTGGCTTGATCCAAAAAGGTAACAAAATCCACCCACCAGCACTCCTTGACTTTAATCATTTTCTTGTTATAACTTTGTTGTTTAATTTGTGATAAAACCGTGGCTTACTGGAAGCTTTGTGAGAGTTTAATTACCCAACTTTTTTTTTTTTGCATGGTACAATAACCTTTAAGAGTCTTCTGTGCAGGCAGTATCCTGCCCTGTTAAACATGTACAGTTTTAGAGTTCTTGTGGATGTTGTTTTTTTTGGGTTCTCCACAAGCTCAGAAGTTGACATTTTCCACAGGGTCTTATTCAATGATTTGTGATGTATTTGCGGACAGTTTCAGAAACTGACGGGGCAATGGACGTTCCCTTTTTGGGGATGGCAAGTTAATTTGTTGTAGTTTTGGTCATAAAGAGTTTGTATTGAAATGTCTTTTAAAAGAAAAATATTGGTGTTCCAATTGGTCTAATATTTTCCTCTATCATTATGCCTTCAATTGTTCTATATACCCTCACCAGCTAGCTAATTGTTAACCTTCATAGTTTTAAGATGACGAAAGTACCTTCATTTAGCGTCCATGTAGCTGTTACCTAGCAGCTACGTTCATGCGACTCTGACAATATCACGACAACATCACAAACTTGACTTCCAGCGTCGTAACCAAAGGCTAACATGATCCAATAGAAGGTAGATATAGCCTTGCATACAACAAATGAATATTTCCAATTTGTTTTATACAGATTCAAAACACAGAGATACAAGGCGTAAGTGAATGATCTTTGTAGGTGCTGGAAGGTCAACTCAGTTAGCTTCAGATAAAGCCAGGCCAGCTAGGGTTAGGGTAGCCCCTTAGGCTAACCCTACCCTTCCTTCGTTACCAGTCTTGCTGCTAAGCTAACGGATAGGACAGTCATATGAATCCTCTTATCGAGCTCTTGGTCAGGGGACAATTAAGAGTATTTCCCAAATGTGAAATTATTCTCTAACTTCTTAATAGTCTTTTACAGGTCGTGATGTTTGCTGCAGGGTGAATCCTTTGTGTTACTTGTGAGAAAAGCAAAGGAAGTAATAATAACGCATTCAGTGACCTACCCACTGATAGCATAAAGAGGTAGATCTTTAAGCTAGCTCTGACTTTGATCATGCTCTTATTCTCTGTAATCCTCTGCCATGTAGCCTGTAATACTTTAAGCTAACAGTGCTAATAGAAGCATCTTTTTGCTACTTTTTGTCTCGAGCCAGCTGACTCTGGGATGAAAAGTCATATTTTTCAGAGTTTCGGTCGAGTTGTTGCTCAGCATTTCTGCTGCAAGAAGATTTTCATCCACTCTGACAAACAAGAAAACAAAGACACGGTGGGTGCATCTCTGCTGGCATCGCCTGTGACTGGAGTGTGAACACATAGGATTTGTTGTTATTACATAACACCGCAAGGATTTACAATAAAAACACCTGCTTCCTTTTTTTTCCATTTAAATGACACACCAGCTGGGTCATGCAAGACTAGTTTTTGGAGAGAGGAGATGAAATAATGATGGGGTGGATGGATGGTTTACACAAAAAACAGAATGAATGGGTGGGAAAATGGACTGATAGCAATGTGAATGACAAGCTAGAGGAAAAACACACTTTAAAAAATTGACTCTCACTCTTATTCTCAGACTATTTTATCTGTTTCTGCTAGGAGCTAAGAGTCCGTCTTATCTGCATGTCTGTCTTCATATGTGCGAACATGCAGGTGTGTGTTTGTGCATGTGTGAGTGTGCAGGTAGTGTACCTCCCCAGGCACTGTTGGCGTTGGAGATTGAAGGATTGCTCTGCACAGCGGGGATGAAGGTCGGCTGAAGATCAAACAGGTCACTGTTCAGATTGGGCACACTAAGAGGTGAAAGAGGGGAGAGAGAGAGAGAGAGAGAGAGAGATAAGAAGGTGAAATAAGAGATTTTAAGTAAGAGATAGGGGAAAACAAATAGAAACAGTGAGCCAGGAGAGGATAAACAAAGAGAGGAATGGAATTGACGGACAGAGGCAGAGCTTTAATATTTAATCCATCTCGTCTGAATAGCTAAAGTCACCACTAAAAGTGTTCGATTGTCGCAGATAAAGATGAATCCTCGCTCTCTGGAGAGCTGTAAAAACTTCCACAGAGCAATAAAACGGTTAGGAGCATTAAATTGTGAGCCAGTTACACTGTTGTCTTTTCTTTGTATCTCTACATTACAGCCAGGATACTTTTCTGTGATTGGAGGGATTTCACTGCAACAAAAGTTCAAATACAACACGTTTCAAAAGCAGCAGGTTGTTTAAAATTATGACTAATTATTTGTCTAATTTTTTTTTTTATGTTTTTCCAGTTTAAACTATTCTTCAAATAGGAAAAAAGCTTTTCAAGTTGTGTTTTTTAATTTTAAAAAGTTTTATTTCAAGTCATGATCTTCAAGAATATCCTGAGGTCGGTAACCTGAGTGTCTACAGACCCACAAAATGTGAAATAAACCCGTCCAGTCCTTTGTTTGTGGTCTGCATAAGTCTTACAACACAGAGAAAAATGCTCCGTTTCAAATTTGCTCTCCTTGTGATGTCACAGTGGGATTCTGGTAAGAAAAAATACTCTCCCCTCCCCTGGTATCTCCACCCATGGACTCCACCCACAGCCTAGAGCAAAACTTTTGCCCAGGTTCGCCATTTTTATTCTCACTAGCGAAGGAGTGATGTCTACTGGGAAAACTCAGGAGGGGCTCATTGCATTTAAAGAGACACACACACCAAAACGGAGCGCTCTGAGAGAGCTGGTTTATACAGGGTCACAAACCTCCTCTGGTGCTTGATTCATGTTATATTTTGACCAAAGCACAGCACAGATGTTTCATTTAGACCACAGGGGACTGTTTGAAAAGGTGGACAAGGGGGATAATATGTCCTCTTTAATCCTCCACTGTATTTTAGACTGTAAAGACAGTTACAAAAAATGCAGCCAAAAAAAAAATGGACTCAGTGTGCAAAGACCTTCACTGAATCTTTTCTGTGGAGAATGTAAACAAGGTGTGTTTCTGCAGCGTGCTGTTTCAGCCTCATCAGACATTCAAACACGTTTAAAATTACTACGAAGAAATGATCAATCTTCTCGCTTATGGCCTCCATTGATTTTGTTAGTCATAAAGAAACATCAGTATTATTTTCTATTTGTTTCATGAGCAGCTAATGACTTCTGACAGGAGCTTTAATAATCCACTCTACAATTAGAACAGTGCACATTAGTTTAGCTGGACTTTTAATGGATATACAGTAAAGAGCAGGCTCAGTGAGTGTTTGCTCCAGGAATTCTGGGACCTGTAGTATTAAACAGCTCATCCTGAATTGTTCTGAATGTATATGGAGTCAAAGGACTTGAGCTGACTTGTTTATTTGTGTGTGAGCGCACCTGTTGGCAGACAGCGCGGAGCTGAACAGCTCTGGTGTCGGTGCGATGTGGTTGTTGTTGGCACTGCCTATCGACTGACTGCTGGGGGAGGCAGAGGGCGGAGTATGTATGCCGATCTCCTTCAGCCGCTGGTCCTGAAAACACACACACACACACACAGAAAGTAAACATCATGCAATCAGGAAGACATTGTCAAACAGTGACTTCCTTTCGCAAATGAACAAATGAATTAGAGTTCAGTTTCCTGTTAAGTCAAATCCTGGTGAGAGGCAAACACATTCTCACGCACACAAAGCAAATTTAACTTGAAGGTGTGCACAAAGACGCACACACACACGGAAATATAACTCGGAGGAAACGGCGCCCAAAACGTTCACGCAGCTGTCCTCCTGTAACTGAGTGTTTTCAGAGTCCTTCTGTCCTTTAAAGTCGTGTCTCTGCCAACGGTCTCACTGCGAACATGCCCAGTGTTGAGTCATTACAGTGAAAACATGAATAGAAACGTTGAATTTGTGTTCTTTGGTGATATTTTAAGAGTGATTGGCTTCAGAAAAAGAAAGACTTAAACTCAGGCCTTCATCCAAGTTAACTTCTAAAAAACACTTGATTGCTTGTTTTCCTGTGCCAGCGAGGCCTGCTGGTGTGGGATAAAGAAAACACAATTTAATGACAGGCGATTAAGTGAAAGTGTTTAAAAACTAATGATAATGCTTTCTAATGACGATTTAAAACAAACAAACTCTGCAGCTCAGTTTTTGTGGGTCTGTTTAATTCCCCAGCACATCTTTAGCTCTGTCATCGGCAGAGTCCTGATGCTGCCTTTGCTGCAATGGATGAAAGTCAAGAACAAACTTAAGCCGTTTTCACACATGCACTCCTGAAAATATATGTAGATAATTTCAGGAGGACTGCTCTGGATATTCTCCTGACCTGGCTGTTCACATATACACCTCACAGCAGGAGATTATCACTGACAGGAGCGGGGGTCTCCTGAGGTAAGCTTGATGTAAAAAAAAAGAAAAAAAAGAGCGGAGAAAACAGAAAACATAATGCAGCTGTAAAATTGCGTGAACATAGATCGTAGTGGTCACGTGCAGACACTCTATGCACCGTGCTGCAGTCACAGTATATAAACGTCACTCCCCCCTCCCATTGGCTCAAGCTGAATTCTCCTGATAATATCCTGCTGTGTTCTCACATCAGCTCACTCGGACTTGCTGCAGAAAAAAATACTAGGGTCAGGCAGGAGAAACTTCGGGTGAGGTCCGAGTGAAAAATCCCTCTGTTTGCGTTCACACATACAGCTCCTCCTGGAAATATCAGGAGTTTTTCTGGAGTTTTCTGCAAGTGTGAAAGCCCTATAACAGTCACTTTTAGTTAATTTTCTCTTTCTTTTGTCCAAATTGTTAGTGCTTGACTGTCCTTGTGGTTTACACAACATGATATAGGATCGATGTTTGAAATCGGTGTGACCATACCGGCCTTCTAAGCAGATCAGATCACTCTTAACACACCTCACGCCAAACCGTAAAGAACCTCGTTAAAGGTTAACAAGGTTGATCAGAGATGTCTCAGATGTTCGGATTCGTTGCGTTGTTGTCTATGACAGTAAATGAAGCGTCACTTTAAGATCTGAGAAAGGTTCATGACCATTTATTACATTTGTTTTTTGACATTTAAAGACTTTCAATCAGCCAATCAATCTTAGAAAAAACGTGGCAGGCTAATAAATAACAGAATGATTCACTATTTGCAGCCCTGTTCTCAGGTAAGCTACCAGTCAGGATAACACAGTTACACCTCTGGAAGTTATTTGACCTGCTGATAGAAGATCAACACGTCGTTACTTTGAAGCTGCTCCGACACTGTTGCACCTCTAAAAAACCTCCTCCACAATTTCATTTCAATTTAAACATTTGGCTCCAGGGTTAGTGTGATGCATGCTGGGAAATCTGACAGCCAACAGCTTCCCATTAGCTGTCCTTTCAGATGATATTATGTTAGCATTTTGTGAGTAATGTAAAAGTGTAAATAATTCACGAGGTTAAGATCACGCGTGCAATGTGGCAGCATTTATTTCTGAATAATCCCACATGGGACAACATTAAAGATCATTGACGTATTGATTGATTGTTATTAATACGTTCTTATGCTCATATATATTTGATTTCCCACTGGGTCTTAATACTGTTGCGGCTGCATTGACCTGATCTCTCCTCTGGGATCGATGCATTTGTGTCTTATCATGTGGGAGCATGTTCGGGGAAATTACGGTTGAATGTTTCTCTTTGGGAACCAATTTACAGCTCGACAAAAGGAGTATGGATTGTCGCAGTGGGAATGGAAATTGCTGCTTCTTCAGGGCCTGTGGGGATTTTATCTACACACAGTCACCGCAGTGTTTTGATACTAGACGTGTTCCTGTGACGTTTATTCTCCCCGATAATGATCACAGTACTACACGGTTGGTAACGCTCCCTACAGAGAACTGATCCAGTTAGATTAAATACATTCTTCTTCTTCTTCTTCTCACTGAAGCCGATGTTTACTTACAAGTCTGTATGGATGTGCTATTGTTGCTACAATTGCCAGAGCAGCCTTTCTAAAAGATGCACTTCAATCTACAACGTATAGATACTGTAGAAAAATAAAGAAATAAAAGATTTCTGGATTTAGAATTCTAAATTGTCTCTGTTTGTTTCATGAGAGAGCATCAGAAAAACAGGAACTGTTTCATGTAAAGTCTACAGCAGAAGAGATTTTTGTGTCTGTTTAAAGCAGACACTTGGTTTTTGAAGTCAATGACTCTTGTTGTTTGTGTTCGTTACGTTTCCTCTCTCCATTTCGGCTCTACTCTGCTAATCCAGTGCACACAGCGCTGAATGAGCTGCATTCGTAAACAGAGCTGTCAATTATACCATTTATGCAGCAGGTCAGTCTGTAGGGATTTGGGATGGGAACTGGAGGGGTCGTTGGTTCAAGTCCCAATGTGGACTTGGTCTGGTAACTGGAGAGGTGCCATCTCACTTCCTGAGCACTGCAGAGGAGCCATTGAGCAAGGCACTGGACTCCCAACTGCTGGGGCGCTCTTCCATGTGCAGCCCTGTCACTCTGACATCTCTCCATTAGTGCATGTCCGTAGGATCCTGTTTGATTCATGTGTGTGTGTTTCAGCCTGTGTGTGTGTAGCATGTCTCAATAACAGAGTGTGAAAGTGATTTTACCCTCCAGTCAGAAAAAAAAGATGACTAACCATCACGACAAAACCGGTTTGAGAAAAAGAGATTTCTCATTTATTTTGATTGCATTATCGAAAAAGTCCAATTGACTTCTTCGCTTACGCGTCAATGTTTAGAGGAAATGCTCACTTCGGGCAGATAAATAAACAGAATCTCCCGCTGTAGTGGATCCTCTTCATTTGTATTCTGACAGCGTAGAGGGGAACAAACGGGAGCTGCTGTTATTGTTTGGGCTGCGGCCCCAGCTGGACAGAAGCTGAGTGTATAAGTGTTTTTTTGTTTTTTCCCATACGAGTGTGTGTGTGTGTGTGTGTGTGTGTGTGTGTGTGTGTGTTGAGTCCATATGGACAGCAGAGCTCTCAGACAGCTGTAGCTGAGTATCAGTGTGACCCCTGCTCACCCCGACTCTCTCTCTCTCTCTCTCTGTTATGATCTCACTCGCTCTATCTTCAAAATAAAAGCCCGAGGTAATCAGTGGACCCTGGCAGGAACAGGGCGACCAAGGGCACAGAGTAAACAGGGCGCTAAAATCCAATCAACCACACACAAACACACAGAGACACACGCAGCACCTAATCTGACAGGAAGTACACAAACTACATATACACAACTAAGATACTGGCAACACAAAGATACACATACTGAATCTTTTCTTCCAGGATGTAAGCATACTTCAAACACACATACACACACACACACACAGATTCTGTACAGACTCAATTACAGCTCGCTGTAAGGAAGGACTCCCGGGGATTGAGCAAGAAATGTCAACACATTTTACACTTGACTTTTCTATCGCTGGCAGACTCCCGGCCTTTAGCGTCGACCGCAGCTCACACTCACAGCACGGGAAAAAGTTGCAGAGAAATCTATCAGCAGAATAAGTCAGATGTCTACAGGACAAAAGTTTAGCAGTATATAAGTTTTTCTTTTCTTTTTTATGGATTATTTCTAACTTTTATCGGGCTCTAGTGTGACGTAGTTGCTGCAGATTTGAAGTTTGTTGTAGATGCTGTTTCACTTTCACAGTTAGTTACCGCTTTAATCTTCTCCTTCTGTACATGAACATGTAAATGAACCAAAGTCATGTAACGGCCCCATATATGAATAACTACAAGATGATCCAACGTTCAACCATCACAAAAATGTTCAATGTTAACATCAGAATCCGGTTTATTTGCCTTCTATTCGACACAAACAAGAAGTTTAGACTCTGGTACTCAGAAGCTCTCTGTTCTTTCCCAGTGCAAACAAACACACAGAGACAATATTTACACGGACATTAAGTCACACAAAGATAGAAGCTAGAGAGGGATAAACAGCCAGATACTGGGAGAAAATGTTCTTTTGTATATTTTTGTATCTACCGCTTTTGATGTGATCTGTATGTGGAGATAGTCACTGGAAGTTTGTTCATTGTATTTTAGGTTGTTGGTTTTTTTACACATTTTTGAGAGACATTATTGTGAAAACAGTTATATAAATTGGTTTTGATTATTGTGTTGGTTGGTTCTTTTGGTTGTTGGGTTTCTTTGGTGGATGATTTCATTTTTCTTCATTCGTTTGAAGGATGGGTTCTTTTGGTTGTTGACTTCATTTGTTGTTTTGGGTCTCTTGTTGATTCTTTTAATGGATGGGTTCTTTTGGTTGTCGGGTTCTTATGTAGTTTTGTTTTCTATTTTTGGTTGGATTCTGTTGGTGGTGGACTTCATTTGTTGTTTTGGGTCATTTGGTGGTTAGGTTGTTTTGTTGGTTGGGTTCTTTTGATAGTTGGGTTCTTTTGGTGTTCTTAAGTTGATTTGGTTCTTTCCTTGGTTGGCTTCATATGTTGTTGATGTTTTTGGTTGGGTCCTGATATTGTTTGGGTTCTTATGTTGGTTGTGTTCTCGTGTTAGTTGTGTTCTTTTGTTGTTTTGGTGTTGAGTTTGTTTTGGTTCTTATATTGGTTGGGTTCTTTGTTTTTATGTTAGCTGGGTTCTTAAGTTGACTTGGTTCCTCTGTTGTTTGAGTGTCGAGTTTGTTTTGGTGTTTATATTGTTTGGGTTGTTTTGGGTTATTTGTTATAATGTTTTTGGGTTCTTATGTTGATTGGGTTTCTTTGGTGGTATGATACTTTTGTTTTTGTTTTTATATTTGTTGGGTTTTTATGATGTTTGGGTGCTGATGTTGTTTGGGTCCTATAATGGTTGGGTTCTTTTTGGTCATTTGTTTTTTTGTTGGCTGGATTCTGATGTTGATTGGGTTCCTTTGGTGGTACGGTTATTTTGTTTTTGTTTTTATATTTGTTGGGTTCTTATAATGTTTGGGTTCTTTTGCTCTTGTGTGTTTGTCAAAGCTTGAAACAAAGGTCTTGTAGAAACCACAAAACATTTGACTGTTTGTAGTTACATAACAGAGAGTTTACAAAAAAAGGAATCTTCTTTCCTCACTTTTAAAAACACTGAGTCAGTGCTGAATGAAGCTACAGCCTTAGTAGCGAAAAACTGACGTCATAACTGATGGACCCAAACATGGCGATGTACTTGATCACCCATTCAGGTCAACATGCTGAGCTGAATCCCAAAACAGTGAAGAAGAAAGCAGTCATTTGATGCCTGAATAAAATGAATTATTATAAAAGGTAAAAAGTGTTATAGACCAGAACAAACACAATAGTGTTTTCAGATATAGAGAGAACTTAATACCCGCTGTAAATGGGGCAAAAACCTAAAGAAAATGCTGTTAAAATGGGACTCTTGAAGAAGCTGAGAGCTGCTTTAAACAGAGAAAGAGGTGAGAGCTGTAATTGCTCGACCTGCTGCAGCTGGTGTTTCTGCTGCCACAGCACTGAGTCTGACCCCTTGATTCAGAGGTGATTTGGTACAAAAGCACACAATCCGTTACCTTAAGAGCCTGCAGTCTGGCCTGCTCCTCCTCCAGGGCCTGCTGCTTCTCCTTCTCGTCCATGCGGCTGAACGACATGCCGGTGGAGGACAGGGACGAGACGGCGCTGGACAGGGTGGATGCTCTGCAAAACAAGGGACAAACTCAAGTACTTCTAATTATTCTCTTGATGTAATGACTGGTGTTAAATGTTTAAAGAAAGCAGGGGGGTCTTGGTGGAAAATGAGGATGTCTACCTGGTGTCTGCATTTAACTCCTTGGTCTTTTTGCCCTCCAGAGAGGCCAAATGCTGCTCCAAAGCCTCCAGAAGGCTACTCGGGGCCTGAGAAATAAATACATTCAGTCATAAACTCAACTCTTGACTTGTGTTTTCCACTTTCTCTCTAATAAGCACAAAAAGACCCGCCCATACCCATACATATACTAGCACTCACACAGCAGCACCCAGAGTTAGTCAGTCTCACAGGAAGGTTACAGAGTGCATCAGGCTCCAAGAATAGCCATGGCAACATGCAGCAAACACTCACACGGTTAGCAGGAGACTCAAAGGAGAGAGAGAGAGAGAACAAAGGAGGAGGCTGAGAGACAAAGAGCGGGGGAAAAGGTGGAGAGCGGAGAAGAGGTCGCGACACTTCCTCTCCTGACTTTGCATGAGCGGAGGGCGATAATTTCTCTGCTGTTTAAAATGTCTATTTAAATCCTTTTGCTGTGTTCAAGCGTTTTGTCTTTCTTATCGGACAGTGTCACTCGTCCTGTCACACCTGCACAAAAAGATGTCTCTGCTCAGGTTTTTAAACCAAATCTCTGCACGTTCATTCCACAAGGGGATTGAGATTATGCTCTAATCTTTTTACTTTTTCTTAATGACTAGTCCAGATAAACGTCAGAGTGTCTAAAATGCTTTTTGTTGTAAGACGACAGCTGCATTAAACTCGGGCTGAACCGTTTCTGCAGCACACATTAGTGAGCAGGTTACTCGGGGATTGTTGCTACGCTACTGCAGAAAAACAGCTGCGGATTCAAGTTCAGCTCCAATCGCTCGCATTGCACAAGACAGTGACTTCAAGTGCTCGTTAAGTGCCTCATTAATGCTCCAAAACCACAAAAGAAGTAGCTCAAACAGAGCAAGACGTCTGCATTATTAAGTGGACAATCAGAAGTTCTCCTGCAATTGAACAAGCAGAAAAAGAAATCGTTCTCAGCTCTTTTTTTTTTTGGCTGAGGAGGAGAAATTCTTCCACTGAGAAAATATGACAACGTCATGTCTGCCTCTCCGTCCACAAGAATGCAAAGTGTGCTGTCAGTAGGGCTGCAGACGTGCACGCAAACACAAACACAGACACACACACATATTAAGGAATGTTTTGGCTCCGGAGTTGTTAGCACTCGGCTAGACGGCGGCTTCTCGCCAAACTGTTGCCTGGTTGTTAAAGAAACAGACTCACAAGAAAGAAAGAGAGCAGCTTTAACTGTCTGAGTTGGTGAAAAGAACTTTGTGTCTGCAGAGTCAATATTTGCTCTGACACAGAAACTCAGCAGCCTGTTTCCTTATCGCTTGACTGTCCTTTTTGCATTCTTTAAATGTGCCTTCCTTAAATCCAAGATGTTTGGAGATAAAGCACCCTTTCAAAGGCCAAGACTACAATATTGTTTTAAAGAGACATGAAATTGGGGCAGTGGTGTTTGTCACCAATGGCTGACAATTATTTACCACCAAGCCCGCCATCTTGTGCCCAATCTAAGAACAATTGGCTAACATGTGATGACGATATCGACTCTTGGAGCGAAGGCCAACTTTTCAAGGTTGGGTAATAAAGGACTTCCAGCAAAGATTTCCGGTTCTTAGCGGTTGTTACAGTCGACTAGCAACTTCATACTTGAGAATGGAGTTGAAGTTGAGAAACAACATCTGCAGTATGAGGAGATTGCTAGCTGCTCTTGTATGGAGAGACATTAATTAAAGCTAACAATCGCTGAGTGATGACTGATTTATTACGACTGTTTGCTTTCTACGCTCTAAATGGGCTGTTTTCCTGCGTACAGCAAATAGCCGCTGAAATATCAGTCAACGACATCACTCCAGTTGTAACCACAACACGTCCGAAAACAAAATTTGGTCTTCCACCAACAGATTCTGCTTTTTTGTTTTGTTTCATCTTCAGAGCCTTAACTTCTATATGCTCCTACAAGTGTTCTTTGACTCCTGTTTTGATGCCCGTCTCAGACCTTCGTGTGGGGAAAACAGCAGATATCGTCACTGTCAGGGAAAGTAAAAGTTCTATACCATTCTTATTTTCAGCTATAAAATCCAGGAAAACTTTTAACGAATGAAGCAGAGGTTTCAGTGTAATAATGTTACCATCGTCTGGTTTAGAAGTGATTTAGCCAACTTCACTGACAGACATCAAGGAAGCAATCGAAAGCAGCTAACACACTGGAGTCAAGCTGCCCTGGATCACTCTGCCCTCCGTTTCCATCACACGGAGTTTTGAGGTGTTTTACGACTGACAATCTGTTGCTGCATCCTATAAGTAGAAACTGAATCTACATTGACTGCGTCCAGGTTAAACGCTTCGGACAACCGGTCGAGTTGCAGTTTTTGTGCAGCAGTCCAACACTGGGATGGTGGATGGTGCAAAAACCAATATAAGTGGCCTTTTTTAAACAGGAGTGGTAGCACTATCTCAATATGAACAACGGGAGAAGATCTCTTTTTCTATGATTCTTTGCTGACGATTTCACTGTCAATACACCTTTTCGTTTTTATTGATGGCAGATTTATTCGCTTGATTATTGGACTGATAAAAACTAAAAATACAGGGCACCAACGGCCTAGCGGTTAGATTGCACCCTATGTATGGAGGCTATCGTCTTCAAAGTGGGCGAGCCAGGTTCAAATCTGACATGCCGCTCTTTTCCCGCTTGTCATTCTCTACTATCTTCTTTGTTTCCTTCTCTTTCCATTGTCATATCAAATTAAAGGTATAAAACTCAAAAATATAATTAAAAAAAAAACACCAGGAGTTATATATTTCCTTTTCTGCCTTGCTGAGATAGTACATTCACGAGACTGGGACACACATTACCAAGAACGTCCTTGGACAGCCAAAATTTTAATCAGTTCATCTGCGAGTCCAAGAGGACGTTTCTGCCAAAACTGGCAGAAATCGGCTCCAGGATTCCTCTTATGAGGCTTTCACAGGAACACGTTCGGCAGATGTAAACACGGCTGGATAGAAACTCCCTAAAAGTAATACCTCTGACCACGACTGATGCCCAGAAAGAGGCATAGAAACAGAAACGCAACCCACCCAATCTCCATAACAAACAATGATATGTTTTGACGTGATGTTACGCTCTGGACAGAAGTTAATTTGTAAAATATTGCCCAACCTGAGAGAGATTCCCCTTTTCTCCTCTCTCATTTTTCCTTTCTCACTGATAATGCAGGGGTTATTCACTATCAAAGCACCTCCATGCAAGTGAAAGCCATGATGTTGTGCATGACAAACATGAAATAAACAACATCTAAGGAAGAGGGAGGAATCTAAACGAGCGATTGGAAACCTGGTGCAGGGATTATTTTCTTTCATGCAAATGCAAACGGAGGGGTGAAGCCTCATTTTCTATTCATGAGCTTTCATGGCCTTTCGCTTGTCGTGCCAGAGTTCTGTGTGTGTGTGTGTGCAGATTTGTGTGCGAGAGAGCTACAAGCAAGCCACCTGAGGCCAACACACTCATATTGAACTCAGTCAACACCCTGTCGCTCCACAAGGGGAAAGGAAAAAACAAGAGCATGCCTCTGAGTGTATGAGGTGTTGTGTGTGTTGAACACACACATATTCATCATACATTCAGCGTGCTGTGTATGATATTCATGCAGGGGGTTTGGGGGTAAGCAGTACAGTATGCAACCCACCACCTACAATGTAAGATCCTTTTGTTTTCTGCGACAGACGAGGGAGAAGAGAAAAGGTCTATTTAACGACCACATTCAGTTTTACTATGAGTTTAACACCCACACAGTCGATCCACACACCGTTAACTTCCCGCCCTACTCTCGGTAATGATTTTTAGAAATGCAGGAGCACAAGCCATCGAGGCTGGAAAATGTTACAGTTGTGTCCATGTGTGGGAGATCCTTCGACAGATTTCTTGAAGCAGATAAGCACCAAAGTGGCAACTTTCAATTCTACAATGTGCAAAAGTTTACTAAGTTGAGAATCCCATCAGGGTTGAAACCCTTTACAGTAACTTTTTCAGTACACTTGCCGAGTCCCAATTTAGGGGCTGCATCCTTTGAAGGGTGCATTTAAAGACCAGTTATGTCACAGCATTGCGTCGCAGGCTGTCCAATTTCCGAAGCTCGTTCAAAGGCAGCAGAAGGATCCATTAGCTGCATCTTTCAAGGCCCAACATATCCCAAGATTTAATGCGCACCAATTCGCACCTGATGCCAAAATTTCAAGCGGTCGACCATTACACTTTTATATGCAAGTAATTGGTTCAAACTCAGTCGGATAGCTAGCGATGCCATTGTTAAACTAAAGGGACCTTAAAATGATCTTTAAAATAAAAGGAAAAGTCACATGATGTTAGTTTTTATTGCTAGTAACAATGCAGCTGTCAAGGTTGCTAGGCAACAGGGGCGGTGCTTAGACACGAAAGGGTAACGGCGGGAACAGCTGGCGGTGCAAACAGGACATCCTCTGTAGACCAGACCATTTCAGTTCTGAATGACTATGAAAACTACGAAGGCTGAGTCCTTTTCAAGGATGCTAGCTCTGAATTGGGACACATCAAAAGAGGTGGAACAAGGAAGAATCATAAACACTAACACAAGAGTCCTTGAACTTTCTGACTGTGATATCAGACATATTCTGCCTTTCGGGGATTTGAAATTGAGTAATAAGTAGGACTGTCAGCATAAGCGAGTGAATCACGATTGATTAAGGTCCGAAATTAATGCATTCATTTTTGTATCGCGATTAATCACATGCTTTTTCGTCCCTTTATGCGCAGCATAGGTTAGCCTCCGCAGTGTCTCCCTATAGTCACAGTGACTATAGGGAGACACTGCGAGGAAAAGATCGACCACTGCTGCATCTTTGAACTTCTCTTTTCACTTTAACAAACTCTGAGACAGCTCGGCTGACGAGTCCAAAGTAATATCCACCTCATAACGTCAAACGTTTACCTTTGTGACCGTTCCATTGAGCTGTTTTTATTTAGTTTTTGATCCGTTACGAGTTCCTTAGTCGTTAAAATAATGTCGTAACCTTCGAGCTGACCCTGACGGTGGCCACAAGCCGAAACGCGTCGGTCTAATTTGTTAATAAAGTTGATCTTCTTACTACAAGTGCTGCTGGAGCTTTTTGACCTCTTCAAGCCTTTCACTCTTCATGCACCTTAGTAGTTGGTGAAGTTGTGCCAGAAAATCCCACTCTGCTTCTTCAGTAACCTTCGAGCTACCAGAGAGTCCTTAACTTATTTCAAAATAAAAGCAGGCTTATATTCTAACAGCAAGTAAAGTATTCTCGGCTTCAGAAGGCACAAACATTCAAAATAAAAGCCTAACAATTTAAATTTTTAAATACTAAATAATGTAATTACAAACATGCGATTAAAAACGTTCAAATGTAGCGATTAATCACCATTTAAAAAATGTATCCTTTGACAACCCTAGTAAGAAGTCAATGTAGATTTCCAGATTGGTCATAGAGCATTAATATGTAAGATAATTAACAGTCAATAGAAATAATAGTATCACAGTTTTAATGATTGAAAGGAGGATACAAAAATGATTCACAAATATGAATTGTATCCGTGTGTGGTGATCTAACCAGGATTGTCTACAGCCTCTCTCCATTCCTTCCATAAACCATTAGGAGGAGGATGAACACAAGCTGGAAGCGATTCCTCTGAATTTGAAATGAGAGACAAAGGCAGCTTTATCCTTGACGATTAAAAACAGAAATCTTGGAGTCTATTCCCTCGTAGCCATGCTGTCTTATTTTAAAGCCCTTTGTTGTAGCAATTATGATTATTTTGGGTGAGATACAAGGTCTAAGGCTTATTGTTTGTGAAGCTTTTTAAATCCATGTGATGTCTAAACAGGCCAAATAAACACACCTCCGCCTCGGAACTATAAGCAGCATTCAGACGTGAAAGAGAAAGCAGGAAATCAATCGAACTTGAGGAGAGCTGCATCGACTCAGATCAGGTGAGACGAGATGGTTGAGTGGAATAAATGTGAGTGGGTGGAGAGAGAGGAGAAGAGAGGATGAGTTGAAGAGGAGGAACACAGGTATATGGAGGGGTGAAGTATGGTGTAAGTGAATGAAACCACATGGAGGGTTGAAAGGAAGCGAGAAAAAGGAGTTAGAAACGGAAAAAGAAGAGGAAGAAGAAGAAGAAGTGGAAGGTGAGATGTACACTGACCTGTGAGAGATCTGGGATGTCACCCTGATCTATTCCAACTTGCTGTCGTCAAAAACAAAACAAAAAAATAGGAAGGCGGGAAAAAATGGAGAGGAGGGGAAATAAAAAAAGCAGAAAGGGGGGGGATCCATTTGAATAAAAAAAAAAAAAAGATGAGAAAAAGAAAACAAAACAGGGGATCATTACTCCATGCAGTGGCAGTGTCAACATAAACGACAACAGAAATAAACAAGGAAAAGTTTTCGACATGTGGATTGGCTCATGAAGCCACCAATCCTGACAGTGATTGGACGGTGATAAATATGTCTGACCAATGAGAGAGCGGGCATGGACGACTGATGAATAATGAACACGTGAACACATTTATAAAAAAGGACAGCTACGCCCGAATTCTCTCCAAAACAACTCGAGACACTTGTTGACTTTCAGGACACAGATATAGAACATATAGAAGTCCTTCAGTAATGAACACGACCTCAAAGGTTTACGTCTTAACAGCTGTTTGACACCTTGACTGTAAGATTTATCTGCAGAAAAGGAGAATTAGAGTTGATGAAAGTGCAAGTCGGCTCTTTAAAAAGTACCCTTCTGGATATTTAGTTCTTGTTTGCTTTGTTTTGTCTGATTTTAAGACAGCTTGTTCTACAGAAACCAATGAAAATATTGCACGTTTATGTTACGCTCAGAGTACTATCAGTCTGTGGAGGTTTGACAGTGAACCAGAATCCTGAGGGCAGATCAGTGGGTGGTGTAGAGTCACATGACCTTCTTACCTTTTCTGCTGTGTAACACAAACTCTACTGGTTAGATTGTCAACATAGTACATCAACATAATACAGTACTGTACCCTTCAAGAGGAGCCCCACCTTATTCTCAGAGACAAAAAAGCATCAGAACATTACTTCTTGTGTGTTTGACATGTACTTAAGGAAACTGCATTTACTTGTAGAAAAAAATTCTCTGAATTAACAAAGATTATTATCTCAGAATGATGCAAAAAAGTTTCTAAGAAATAATAAAAATCAGCTGCTCTTCTCTAAGCTAATGAGATCCCAACAGAAGCTCTCATTAGGCCCCTTCAGGCCGTACACGCCCGACTGTTTGGTTCAGTAAAACAGTCTGTATATAAACATGGACGTAGTCTCAGTGACGTCACCCATTGGTTTCTGAAGGGCAGTTTTGAAGCCCATCCATGGCGGCTGCCATATTGGAAATGCAGACTCCATCAACCTAACGACACGCAAAGAGCTGGAGCTGAGGCGGGCCTTAAGCCTCCTGACAAACCGCTACAACGTGACCAGTTGCAGTCAGATCTGCCACGCCCCTAATTATGCACAACTCTGGTTTTTCATGAATCAAAACGGGTGAGTTATAGAAAAGTACACAAAAGTCTCCAGTGTGTGCCGATAAAGACAAAGATAATTCAGACCAAAATTGCTTTTGTACCGGGCTGTGAACAGTTGGCCTAGCGGTGAGGTCGCGCCCCGTGTACTGAGGTTTTAGTCCTCCAAGTGGGTAGCCCAGGTTCAAGTCTGAGCTGTTGCTCCTTTCTTGCATGTCTTTCCTACCTCCTTCCCTGGTTTCCTACTCTATCCACAATCCTATCCAATAAAGGCAAAGTAGAAAAAAGGCATTTTAATATGGGGTGTGTGGGACTTGCGGATCTTTTGGAGCCAGCCTCAAGTGAACACCCTTTTTTAACACTTCCACACTGGCTTCATTTTTCAAAACTGAGGTTGCCACTTGATATAAAATGATGCATCAGAAATGCATTCAGGCTGGCTTTGTGGTGACGAGGGAGTGCATAAAAAAAGTCTCATAATTCTGAGATAATTATCCCAATAATTAAAACGTTTTTGTTTTTTTTTCTCAAGTAAATGCAATACATCTGCATGGATTTGTGCTATGAATGAAATGTTTGAAATGTTCTGTCTCCAAAGTTATTTGTCCCTCGTTGTTTGGTGAAACCATCTCTCGTTTGGTCGTCAACATTACGGACTCCACAGCGTGAAGAGATTAAACTCAAGGATGTAGTTATGACAAAGTGTTGTTTGAGATTGTGTAAGATGTTTGTTACACTTGTTTTTAAGTTTTGCAACTTTAAAAAAAAAAAATTGAATTTACAATTTCCTAGTCTTAAAGAATTTGATGACAAACTGGGAAAATAATGTTTTAAATGTCTAATTTTGGTTTGGAAGGCTCGGGTATTCTGGCTCTGTTCAAAAAGGATTAAAAAAAACAAATGTTTGTCACTATCATCAAGTCCGGTATTGGACCACTGGAAGGCTGAGACTCCTTCCCTCTTCATGTCCTTGTACCATAAGAGTCCGAACCATACGCATGCTCTGAGTGCTTTCAGGGAGGGTTCTTTAAATATTGATGTCCCCTAAAACTCTGACAGCCTGACCATGGCTATTCTCGACAGTAGAAAGCAGAACAATGTTTGATGAACTGATTCCAGATCAGATTTAAGAAAACCATCACATGTTCGAGATGTGCTTCTTAAACCGCATTATAAAAGACAATGGGAGCTTTTAATTTGATACACATGAATGCAAAGAAAATAAAGAACTGAAGTAGCTGATTTGCACTGTTTCAACCCTGCAGGAAAATAAACCAGGGAGTGGGGGAAGAGGGCACGAGAGGAGAGCAAAGAGAGGGATGATCTGTGGGCACGGGGCGAGGGAGAGCCTCACGAGTATCCATCTTTGTCGCGAGGAGGGCGAGGAGAGCGGGAGGAGGAAGGATAAGATGGAGGAGTGTGGGGAGCAGAGGGAGAGGGACTTAACGGAGCGCCTAACCACATCCTCCATCTTAAGGGTTACTTTGGGTGTGTATGTACGGTTTCTATGTCTGTGTGTGTGTAGAGCAAAATGTGGGGCAGTGAGGGGAAGTCATTTCTCTCATATGCAGACAGTACAAGTCGCTGTGTGAGCAAACTTATGTTGTGTTTAAGAATTTAGAAATGTGTAAATTGGAGGGCTGCAGCCAATGAGGAATTTTGTCATGCAGATTAGATTTGGTCTTTTATAATTTAAAGCTCAGGTTGTTTGTCCTTTATTTCATCATCACCTGGAAGACGCACATTTATCTCAGTACTAGAAGCCGTTAGCAGGACCTACAGAATCTGTTCCACTAAGCTGTGAGTTTCACATGATATGAAGAAATCTATTAGCAAACATTTTTTATAATCGTTAAGTGATTTTTGTAATTTTTTAAGCAGAACTGTCAATTTTTGTTTTTCCAGCTTTTAAGTTTTATAGATTTGAAGTTTTTCTTTTTCCTAAACGATGAGTCTCTCGGTTTCGGACTGTTGGTCTGAAGAAAAGAAGCAATCAGAAGATCTCACGATAGAATCTTGAAAATTTGGCAAATTTTTCACAATTTTTTTGGTATTTAAAAAAAAATTTTGGGCCTTTCTGCCTTTATTGGATAGGACAGCTGAAGAGGGACAGGACGTGTTGGAAGGAGCGAGTAGGGGGATGTCATGCAGCAAAGGGCCGAGTTCAGATTTGAACCCACAGCTGCTGCAAAGAGGAATTTATCCTCTGTACATGGGGGACGCGATATAACGGCTAGATTTCTGCCGCTCCAATTTTTCACAATTTCTAAATAATTTAAAGACTAGAAGATAAGGGCATTATATTTGTTAAAAATAATTGTGAGTTTCCCTCTGGATTTTGGTCTTCTAACATCTGTAAAAAGAGGAAAAAGCTGATGAAAGTAAGTGGCAGCTCAGCTCTCGGCCCCTAGGAGCCATGATAACGAACGTCTGGAAGAATTCCATATTTGACGTAAAACGGACTTATTCTTAAGTCTTTCCCGAGTCAGTTTGAACGTGTGTATGAAATCCCTTTTGGGTGAAAACCTTGTGTTGATGACCACTGATAGAATTAAAACCTAAAAGGGGATTCAAAATCTTAATGAAAATGTCCTAATAGAGACCCTTGATAGATCTAATTCCTGTCTTTTGTGAACTTTTTTTTTAACTTTGTATTGGTGTGTGTGTGTGTGTGTGTGTGTGTGTGTGTGTGTGTGTGTGTGTGTGTGTGTGTGTGTGTGTGTGTGTGTGTACCTCGGCCACTTTGAGGAACTCCGACAGCTTGGTCATCCTGTAAAGAAATTTCTTATAGATGTCCAGCGCGTCTTTGCACTGGTTCTTCTTCATGTCAAAGTATTTCTCTACGGAGAGACAGAAGGGAGGATGAAAGGATTAAAAGAGGAAACAAAAAAAAGATAAAGAACAGAAGGAAAGGAAGGAAGTTAAGGAAGGAGGGAAGGGAGAAAGGAGGGCAGGATCCTTCAGTGCATGATTGAGCTGAGACAAACAGAAGCACTTAACAGCTACATGACAGCCTGTCAAAACCCTCTCTGCTGCCGTGACAACCAGACTGTGAGCACATATGCTTGTGTGTGTTCCTGTTTACATCTCTCTCAGGACTGAGTGTGTCTGCAGCTATACTTACACCTTATCATTTTTGACACGTGCAGGAGAGAGAGAGCAGAGGAGAGAGAGTGTCTGTGTGCAAGAGTGTGTGTGTGTGTGTGTGTGTGTGTGTGTGTGTGTGTGTTACCCAAAAGGTTGATGACCCCTTCATTGTAAGCAGCAAACAGCCTGATGGAGTCTTTGAAGAGCAGCATGAAGGCGGAGTTGATCACCCCGTTGGTCAGCTCGTTAGGGCTGGCCTGGAGAGACGAGAGGTAGAGCGAGGTAGAGCGAGAGAGGGGTACAGAGAGAGAGAGGAGGGGGGACATCTCTTTTTCAAACCTTTTTGTAAAAATGAAAACATCTTTCACATTTCAACAAACATCCTTTTCGGGATTGAACCACCTTCTCACACACGAAAAGACAGTTCTAGTTTTCGGTTTAGCACACACACGTATACACACACACACACACACTGATGGACTCACAAGCAGAAACCACACACACATCAGCGTCTGCATTCCAATGAGAAACTTCACCATCCATCTTTATAGCGCTTTGAAGTCCTCTAGCACAAACCACAATTCAACCACCGACATCTACAAATCCCCACCCAATTCCCTTTTCACACACACACACACACACACACACACACACACACACACACACACACACACACACACACACACACACACACACACACACACACACACACACACACACACACACACACACACACACACACACACACACACACACACACACACACACACACACACACACACACACACACACACACACACACACACACACACACACACACACACACACACACACACACACACACACACACACTCAAATGAAAGCTTTAACCTGGAATCTGTTGTCATTATATGCTTCTTAAACTCCATCAATACAGAGTTTTCTAATTTTTTCAAACCGTTGTTTCAATTTACATTTTGATTGGAAAGTGATTCCACAGCTTTGACGAGTATGCATAAACAGGACACACACACACACACACACACACACACACTCAGTACCTGGAAATCCAGCAGAGCATCCAGCTGGTTCTGAATGATGGGCAGCGTCTTGATCAGCTTCTCTGTGCTCATGGTGCGCATCACACCGTCAATCCTTACACACAGACACACAAACGCATTGCAGCAGACGTCTTAATTGTTGTGCTAATGTTGAGGCACATTTACACAACAAAGGAAATGAAAACACTCGTAAAAACAAAAACTTGGCGTTTTGCACACAAAGATTTTCTCAGAAATGAAAACGTTCCCGGCTACTGGAGGTGAACACTTTGCAACACGCAGCGGCTAAAAGATAAACATTTCCAATGAGTAATGAGTCGGCTCAGCCGGAGACGCTTCTCAAAGGATGAAGTGTTGCTGAACAACACATCTCTGGAAGTGGAAAAGTATTTCCAACAGAGCCTTCAGACATTATGTCCTTCTCATACCTTTGTTTTTATTCAGAATAAAATCATCACATTATCTTTTAAACGTACAGTATGTAAAAAAAACGATGTATGTGGAAAAAACGGACGAATCAATACGAACGGGCGAAACCGACCTGAGAAAGACAATATGTGTACTGACGATGTATCCAAGTATAATTTACATGATGTTTTATATCACAGCAGCACATACAGCGACAGAACGGCAGCTTTCAGTAGCAGCTAGCGCTAGCTTATGCAGCGGTCTTTGACGTAACATCCGGTGTTTCCTTGACAACGATCAACATTCGTGTCTGTCATGGCGGCTCATCATGGCGGCCGCCTACAAGACACGTCCCGTTACAACTATAAAATTACGGATTTCTCTGGCTTTGATAACTATTGGAAATATTTAAAGTGATGTAAGTACTCAACTAAAAAATACATGTAACATGGGTTTAGTCAATTTTTAATTGAAGTTAGATATTTTAATGTAAACATTAGCATGAAATTCTACGTACTGTACCTTTAAGTCATCTCTGCATGTGTAACAAAAATCCAAGAAAGCCACACAAAGTATCACAAGGCAGATATTAAATGACGTTAAGATTGGCTCGTTGAGAACATATACAACAGATACAGCGTGGTGTCATCAGCATAAGGCAGGTTGTCATTTTCTATAAATATCCGTCTCTCGCTAAAGTTCAAAAAGTCAAACCCTCTCCTCCTCTAGTGTGAGAGGACGAGTGTGAAATGATGATTGGAGTTGTCACTTTGTGTCTGTGTGTGTGCGCTCTCTCTTACCCCCTCTTCATCTTTGTGAAATCCACAGCCACCAGTCTGTAGGACATGGCCTTCTCGTTCATGTAACGGCTATATCGTCTGATGAAGGTTGACATGTCGTAACCTGCAGGAGAGGACAGCTGACGGTGAATTCAACCCTTTACTTACATTTAATGTGCATTTGGTTAATTTAGGTATGATCTTGATTGCTAAAAAAAAATGTTCTAGTGCTCAGTCAGATTTTGTTTTTGTCCTTTGTACTCAAAATCAAACACTTCTACAATGCTGTGGATGTATTCATATTACTTTTGATACTTGTGAATAAGCGTGCTTTACCTTGCAGAGCTCCTTTATCCAAGAAGTTGTTCAGGTTAAACAGAGTGTTTCTGGAGGCCAGATACTGGATGAAACGCTGCGATAAAAAGACAGAACAAAAAACAAATGAATACTTCAAATGAAGGTTTGAGATTCTGAATAAATCTAGAGACATAAACAAAACAAATGAACCTTCAGACGCAGAGTGGTTTTATTTGATTTCACTCAGCTGCAATAACACAATTCTCCGTGGATTGTTTTAATACTTTAGAAAGGATGAGATAAACCTACAGTACAGGTCAGTTTATGCCTTAAGGCTTGCCAGCTTGATTTTCACACCAGTTAAAAAAAGTGTTGCATGTTGGCCAATGTGTCTGCTCTCCACATTGGACTTCTTTCCTGAATGAACTAAAAGCCCGTCCAAAACCATCTGGAAAAAAAACAACGTTTGACACCAAACTCTTGTCCTGAGCCGACAGAGTATTCATTCAGATATCTGTATGTTGACCAAACGCCTGTTATCACCTGTCTGTCTGTGTCGCCGTTTGTTTACAGGCCCAATCTTCATGAACCAATGGAGAACTGTGTACTTTTGGATTTGCATATTACAGAAAATGTGACTACTGGTCATGACCATGAGTAATAAACAGGGATGAAGCCTGAGTGACATCACTCATTGGTTACTGATGGTGGCTTTGGAAGTCCGTAGATGTTGGTCGTCAAGCTGGAAATGCTGCCTCAACAACCTCCTCTTAGTTTAAAGAATACTGAAAGATCAAACTGATCCAATAGACCACATGCCACACCATCTGGTGGATGGTGATAGCTTGTGCTCATTAGCCAACAGCTAATATGAAGGAATTATCGGATTCATCACTGACATGAATGTAAATCTCTTTTAAAACGAAGCCCAGAGTTTTTCTGCTATGACTCAAACACTTCAACGAAGACTTTGTGACACATTTTGGAGATTAAGTAATAATCGTATGTTCTTAATAATGGTCTCTTTTTGTCGTTTGTCTGTTTGCCTTCTTGCAGTGAGGTCAGAGGTCGCCCAGAGAACAACCTCGGAGCAGTCAGGCATTCAGTTGGCTGCTCTAAAACACCAGCAGGACGGAGTATTGAGCCGATGTAGCCCTACTGCTACACCTGCTGCTTTAGACGGTTTAACTTCAGTGACTTGTCTCACCTCAGGCTGTGGAGTCCTTCGTGTTTAAAAATCAAATTTCCCTCCTGCTGTTCTGTTTCCAGTCTCTTAGAAGGACGCCTTATGAGCAGCTCAAAGAGAAACCGGCGAAGGAAAACAATTGGCAAGAGGAAGCCTGATGAAAATAATTAATTAACCTTTGGGACGAAGCAGAGGATTGGCCGAACAATAGAAGAAGCTATTATGTATGAACACTGAAAATGTTAAGCTCCAATCTAAAGCTCAGTCGTAGTGGCCAGAAGGTGATGACTCATGGCGTCCTTGTTATTTACTGACATCTTTGTTTGTTATTTGGACACTTTTCAAACTGCTGTGTGACATTACAGATCCTGTCTGTCTGTTATGATCACTTCAAAGTCAACACCAGTGACTTGTTGGTTTTGACAGATTTCATGTTACAAAGAAAAGACTGGAAGCTCCTTATTTCAACCCAAAGTGCAACCCTCTGCCTCTTACTGTTGAACAGCCACTACAGTTTCTTTGCCTCACTTAGGAAGATCCTCAATGTTTAGATATTAATATTGTGGGGAGGCTTTATATTTTTAATCTCTCTGTCTCAGGTTTTTCTTTCTGGATCTCAACATTCAGACTTTGTAAGACCTGTGAGAGATGATTCCTGAGCAGGTGCTGCGAGCACAGATGGGCAACCAAAATTGATTCAGCAACTACTGTTATTGACTTACATCGGAAATACAGTAAGTGGACTTCAGGCATGGTTTGCAAATTCTTACTAACTATAGACCAATGATTGTAAGATCTGGTCAGAGAAAATGTAGTTTGATGACTTAAACCAAAGTGGAAGTTTCTAAAAACCTGTACTCCTTTTAATGACCAGCAGGGGGCGATTACATTTGCTAGAAAAAGCAGCCAGATTGTGGATTGTGGCAGATCCACATTTTCCAAATGATTATAGGGTTACATTCACTTATTTCAAGTGTTTTTCAATACAGCACGGAGTTCTTTTTTAAATGATGATCCCATTGGGAGTGAAATAGTTGGATATTCATTGCTACGACTTTATCCTTGTTTACAGGGTGCCTTCGCATTCACAATGAAAGAAGCCATACCTTAAAGCAAACCAATGTCAATCTTTCATCAAAATGTGGTCCCTTCCGACCAAATTTAACCGGCAAAAAAAGCATTACTGAAGGCTTTAAAAGGAAAGTTCACAAGCCAGCGGGAGATGTCTCAGTGGAAACGTCCACTTCTTGTATACAGTCTAGGTTGTAGACTACAGTTAAAATGATGAAAAAGGTAGTGTCAAACACATCTTAGTGCAGGTATCAACCAAAGGCGTGTGAAAAGAAAAACAAGCTGCGATGGTCTCGTCTGTATTACCATTTCTCCTTTGATGTTTGGGACTTCAAAGAGACTTGGTTAGCAGAAGAGCTGCATTGTTTACCGGTGGTTGAGGTGAAGATTTCAGCCTTAATTAACCTTAAAAGCACCTGGAGAACACATCAACACAGGGTTGTGACAGATTTATCTTCACCTTAAACCGATTCTACAAAACGGGAAAGTGAAGTGTTATGTAATGGTTTGGCGGTTAACCTTGTATGACATATGTTTATGTTTGAAATGTGTCTATTGTACCCTCTTCTGACAGATCGTATTTGCAAAGTTGCAAGCAACAAACACCCTCTCTATTTCACTAACTCAAGCTGGGTTTATTTATTGCAGTTCTCCAACAGTTTTTACTTCAAGCTTCGATGAGGATTTTTTCATTTGTGTTGATTTTGGCGCCCCCTGTGGTCAAAGTGGTACGACTTATGTCGTTGCTGGTTTTGTATGGTAAAGGTGTCAAGAGAATTTTTAACTAAATTTTGTTTTCCTTCTTTCCATAACAGCCAGCGGTTTTAACTCACCAAGAGTATTTACTGTGGAAAACGTAAACGTAGGCTGTTTAGGCAGCGTGCTGTTAATCACTTCATCCGACACCTACCCCCCTGCAGAAGTTTCAAGGCACTTATCATAACAATATTTTTAACCAATCATGTTCCTGATGGTCTTGTTTGCTTTTGTCGGCCATAAAGAGATATCTGTATTGATTTCAGTCCATTTCATAACCAGTTAGAAACTCTGCACAGGAGCTTTAATCTGATTTTTTAAACATGGTTAATACGATATGGATGTAGTAGGACTACCTTAAATCTGGATGAAGACATGAAAATAATGTTATTCTCAATCTACAACAAATTACTTCCATTAACAGTCTGGATTATACTTTCACCTCTTGTCCTTTTGCTTCCCAGAAACTTTTTAATTTACTCTATTTATGTGCAAGAACAAAGAATACAACAAAAACCAATTTAAACAAGAGGCTTGTTGTGTTTTTCACTTCATTTGTAAAGATTATGTTGCTTTGAGGAAGTGAGGATTGGGCTTTCTCTAAATGTGTTGGTATTGAATAGGATACAATTATTTTACACACACACAAAAATCCTACAAATACTGTTGCCAAGACAAACCATTAGAGAGACCAGAGACCTGATTTGAACTGTAGACTATAAAACCTTGAGACTTAACCTAAACTGCGTCTCTAAGGGCTAACGTTGAACTTGCATTTGGTCCCTCGTGAACGTCTCTGCTATCTCGTCTTCTGCACATCGCTAAATAACAGGCTGCAGAGGAATTACTCTTGGCGACTGTCCACAGTTTTGGAAACTCAGGCCTCGGGCTTCCCAAAAGCATCTTAAAGTTAAGGCGGTCTCTGTCCAACTGGCTTAAAATGATCTGAGATTTGCTAGCTTGCCAACTTCTCGATCTGGCGGAGAACCAGCTCTTCCTGGTCTGTTGGAGCATCTAAGAATGTGTGTGTGTGTGTGTGTGTGTGTGTGAGTGAGTGTGTGTGTGTTTGTGTTTGGGATCACAAATATGCTTGCGGGCATGTGTGTTGGATTCAGCTGCATTGACTCGTTTCCAGGAAGCTCTGGGACTGTTTAAAAAGGCATAAAGAATTTGATTTTGTTCTCTTCCCTTTTTGTGTGCATGCTCACACTGTGGGGACAAAACGTTGTTAATGGTGTCTCGTGTGGAGATTTAGCTCCCATCTGTGGACAGAAAATGAGTCCCGGAAAGATTAACCATTGACTTAAGAGTCAAGACTTTAAAGACAATTAAACATTTAGAGATCAAGGTCAGAGTAAGGTGTAAGAATAGGTTAAGGGAGGGTTGTAGGGGAGGTTGCATTGAGCAAACCAGAAACTTTAACTCTTACAACGATGGAAACACAAGGTTTAGAATTATTGTTTAAACCAAACATAAAAGCCAAACAGGTTTTTTCTTTACCATCACATAGACCAAAGCAGACTCACAAACTCACTGACGTTTTTTCACAGTTGATCAACCTGCTGACTACTTTTGGATTGAATTGTTCTGTTGAATTGGTGCTGGTTGTGGAGAACAGAGGACGACATGAGAGCTGATGTCTTTGCCACATCTTGAGTACATGTTTAGGGCAAAAACATTCAGTTTTAAAGATTGAGAATGATTTAGACTTAAGTGTTCTTCCTGCCTCAAAAGTGAACCAAGGTTAAGACTTAGCATAGAGTGAACCAAGTGAAGGGAGGTAAAGAGGGAGACATGGCAACAGAAAGAGCTCATACTATTCATAAGCTCGTTCTGTGCCTCTTCTTGTGTGCAGACTGCTCTCTTCCTCATGAAAACGCCTTCTGACGAGAGCTTGCTTTTCTCCCTCCGCCTCAGAAACAGAAGACAGAGGAAGAGGGAACCCACACAAAATGCATGGATATAGTTAAAAAGGAAAAAAAATCTCTAAAGGGGCAGACGAACTCGGCACAGAGAGGCAGGCTCAGAAACCCGCTGAGCGCCAGAATATTCAGAGAAGACAAGCTCCAAGAAAAAGAAACTGTTCTGAGAGGAGATTCAGATTTTGAACAAATGTTGAAGAGAGAATGAGACGATGTTCAGAGATAGAGAGAAAAGCAGGTCGGCTCTGCTTGTCAAATAATTCATGTTAGCATATCGGAGAACAACCTCATGTATTATTGATACGTTTAGATCCTGGCTACTCCCTTCCTCACGGTGAAACACGGCTATACATAGGAGCTAGCAGCTTTCTTCTGGGCTCTTCCTCCCTCTCTCATCCTCAGTTCCTCCTCCTCCTTCCTTCAACGTCTTTCACTCAAAGCGCACAAGTTGGTGGTTTCTTTAGAAACCGAACACCGTGGCACCAGCTCTGACCTGAAGAGGTTTTCATCTGACTTTGTTTTGAATCATAAAGTCAAGTTGTGTAGAGAAAAAGCCAAGGCGACGGCTTTAGCTATTAGCTGATAAAGACCTAAGTGAGTCCTGCTTTTCATAAACTACGTAAAGAAAATGACTCTATTCAGATCACCTTTGTCCAATTTAAATTTGGGGTCAGGGTCTTCCTTAATGGATCAAACTAATGGTGCTCCAATGGTGGAAAACTGCCATGAGTTATAATGAAATATTGTTAAGGATGTTGAGAAGCATCAATAGGGATCGGTTCAATCTCATATAAGTAGGCATGTTCCTAGCGACTAATTTCACCGTTGATTAACCGCAAATTTAAACTATCAACAATAGATGAAGATAAAGATCAATGCTAAAAAGGCATTGTCCTTGGATTTTAGTAATATACACAGAATTATTATAGAGATGGGAACACATCGTTTGCAAGTTTTTCACCAGTTGGCAATGACATTCATCTCGTTAAATTGGACCCTCCTAGTTTAGCCTAATTAACATGACATCAGCAAATATTGTGACGTAAAAAGAAAGATTGTTTTGCATCACAATCAAACTTGTCATTGTGGAAACTTGTTATTCTGGAAGCATTACAGGCAAAGGTGATCTGAGAACTTAAGAAATCCAGGAAATCCACTTTGAGTAACAGATCCGTGAGTTTAAAGGCTTATCTGACTCTGCAGCTCTGCACAGCGGCATATGATATTATAAGAAGGGATATTATAGCCCTGGATGACTGTCACTCTCATGACAAAATCAACTCTAACGCCCACAAAGCCTCTACATCCTGCATTTACTTTCATGTAGTAGCATATTTCCAATGTTCTTCAGCAGACAGAGCAAAAGTTTTTCCACTTTATTGTAACAGAACTTGACGCTCTGCACAAGAGCCCTGATCTCAACGACATACAACACCTTTGGGCGCAAATTTAACACTTTTTTGGCTGTATGGTACCTGACGCGCTATGTTCACACTTCAGCTCAATCAGACCTGACTTTGTACCAGGTAGTTTTTTTTTACATCCAGTCCAGCTGATAAGGACATTTGCATTCCTGCATGAGTAATGTCAAGATAAGTTCAGGGTTATGGTGCATGTCTGAAAGGGACTACAGTTAAGGACAAGACACAATGTTTGTTTAAACCAAAGAGATAACGATTCACACTTCAGGTCAGTCTGTCTCCAAAAGAATTGACTCCGGTGTGCTCTTGTTTTACATGAAGGAAAGTGACAACATTGTTGTGCAAAGACTGAAAAAGTAAAGGAAGAGAAGCATACCATAAGCTCTGCACACCTGGACAAACACAACATTAAGGGGGTATACTTAACAGTTTTAAGAGTTTGCAAAACCCCCCAAAAAAGTCACAATGATTAAGCAACTTCGTACTCTCCCATTTCTATCTTTGGATTGAATCTTGTATTGAAAAGTAGACAAATTCACCAGTTACTAGTTACCTAATTAGCATGCATACTTGGTTATTTAAGGCAATGGTTCCCAAAGTTGACCAGATCACGTGCGTTCCCGACTCGGTCCGTCTGGATCAACAGCATTCTGTTGCTCTATAAGTAGACAGTTGCACGTGTTGACTGGCATTCTTGTGTGTGCGTTTGTGCAGCAATGCATGTTGGTGTGTCTCAGCGTTCCCCCGCGATGCTGCGTCATGCAGAGGAGCAGGGAAAAGTAGCTGCACTTACAGCAAACGCTCTTAACACCGTGTATAAACATTTACCCGCCACGTGGTGAATAGCCCTGTGAAATTTACTCGCCAAATGGAAAATCTACCCAAAAGGTGAATTTCGGACCCTGGGTAACCACTTACTGCTTAGCGTGCATATTAGCAGCATTTTGTCTCGTTGTTTGTCAATATATGACACTTAGTAACACCTTACTCTACAAGATAGTTACCTTATTAGTAAGGCAACTTACAGAGCGTTTGTACTCAATAACATCCAAATGACTTCCTTATTGATAGTAGGGCCGGGAGTCTTTGGGTGTCTTGGGATTCGATTCTTGGAGTCACGATTTGATTCAGAATCTATTTTCGATTCTAAACGATTCTGGATTCATGATTCAAAGTCTATTTTTGAATTAGTCCACACTTCAGGATCTACTCCAGTCATCTGTGAGACTGGCTGAATGTCTTGCTGCTCCATTTAGCATTCTACTGCGTTAAAGAGCTAGCATTAGCACTTAGCACGGAGTGAAAGATTAGCCAAAAAAAACTATTTTTGGAAGTTATGAATCGATTTAAAATCTCAGAAAATAAGACTCTCGATTTTTACATAAAACAAACTTCTTATTGATAGGTTAAAACAAGTTATGTTATGGGGATTCTAATTAAGCTAGCTGTGCTCAGGATTGGCTATTTAAGAAAGTCATACTGAGCAAAGCAAATTTACAACCGAACTCATGTTGAAAAACGTTGCTTGGTAAAATAAGCAGTTTTTAGGTCACATAGGTAAACCTCATTTAGTTACCTGGAACTTTCTCTATATAGAGCATTAAATATCTAAGACATGAAAAGGTCCTTTTTGATCACAGCATGCTCCTACATGCCTGCTAATAATGAATATTTAAAGGTGAGTACGCTAATATAAAGAGTTATAAAAGGGAAGTAATGGATGGTTCCACGTAACTGCTCTTTAAAGAGAAGTGCGTAATCTGCTCGGAGGAAGCTGAACTCTCCGACTTCAGATCTTTCTCATCTCTCCTCCCTTTGGTGTTGAAAAAAATAAAAATCATAGCCCAGCCTAGTTGGTAAACATGAGTGTGCTGTGTGCAGCTTAGTGACGTCACGTTACATGGTATCTGGGAATGTTGAATCAGATCCCGCTGGGCACTCTTTGGATCTGCCAACGTGTACACCGAGCCAATGAACAACCAGGACTTTACCAGCACGGGGAATTATTGACAGAACTGTTAAGAGATTCACCGTCTTACTCAAGGAGCCTTCACCCGGGTCCTCTGGTGAAAAACAGCTATTTTCTTTAAGTCTGAACATATTGTAGGTAATGTTTACAGGGAATCAAAGAGATTCAGTTAGGCTGTTTCATCTCAAAACGGGGGCCAGGAAATCCACATGGGAATAGTTTTTTTTGGCTGCAGCTCACAGCTTTACTTTTCCCCCTCAAACACACACACACACACGACACACATATGCAGAAAATCGTCAGAACTGACTGCAAACCGAGTTCCTCTGAAAGGTGATGACTCACACGAGAAGAATGAGTCGTGATCGGGCGCCATTGAATGAAAGCAGCTCTTATGCAAGCACAGAAACACGCACAAAAAAACACACTCAGGGAAAACAAGACGTGTGGAAACATACATAAGCAAACGCAAACAGCTATCCTTTACAGCAGGGATTCTCCTCCTCCTTCTCCTCTGTAGTATTTCTCCTCCTCTTACATAATCAAACATTTCGCTCCTGAATCCAATCCGAGTGTGAAAGAGTCACCAACAGACGCAGGATGTGGGCTGAGAGTGATAGGATTAAAGAAATATGTCGACATTTAAAAGGTTTTTGCAAGAGCATATCCTACTTCAGCAATACTCGAGAGTGAGTGTGTGTGTGTGTGTGTGTGTGTGTGTGTGTGTGTGTGTGTGTGTGTGTGTGTGTGTGTGTGTGTGTGTGTGTGTGTCTACAAGGTGACAAGGCTAATAGTATGTAGGCTGCTGCTCCCAGGGGAGCACTTGTGTCTTGCTGGTGGATGAGTGTGTCTGTGAGGTCAATGATGCAGCCGAGCCACATGAGTCATCACAAACACACACCGTGGGTAGCAGTACAGTTTACTCCCTACAACACAGTGGTCCTTGAGCTGGCGTGTGCATATTGAACAGATAGTGAATGAATCAGGTAGTGTACTGCATCAGTAACGTCGCCCCGCTGCTAGAACTATGAAATACTAAACAGATGATGTTTTAGTCCCATGACAGGATGGAAATACGGTAGTAGAGAATGTACAATTGACAATTATTCCCATTGTTGATCAATGTGTTAATTATTTTCACGATCCATCATCTCATCTGTAACGCCTTTATTGTAGAGATAGGACAGTGGATAGAGTCGGAAATCAGGGAAATAGAGAGGGGAATGGCGTGCAGGGAAAACAGGGAGAGAGAGAGAGAGAGAGAGAGAGAGAGAGAGAGAGAGAGAGAGAGAGAGAGAGAGAGAGAGTGTGTGGGGATTGACATGCGGGACAGGAGCCACAGGTTAGACCCAAACCCAGGCCACCTGCTCGGAGGACCACAGCATTGGCATAAGGGGCTCGCGCACCACCCACCAAGCCGCCGGCGCCCTGACTCAAACATTTTTTGATTGGTGCTGTAATCATCCATAGATCCAGAAATCAATTCACTTGTTAATATCAAGTGAAAACCTCGATCCACATTATTAACTTCTAGATAAGCAACAAATTAAACAGCTGACCAACATAAAAAATAATCGTTTTTGAATGAAATGTCTAGAAGAGTTCAGCGGTTAACTTGTCAAACTATATTGTACTTATTTTAAGAGGTAGGTATCAATGTAGACGGTTATATTCCTTCAGCACACAGTACATCATCTTACTTGAATCTAAAGCTCCACGATGGTATTGAATAAATATATCATGGTAGACGCTATGATTTCAACAAATACAGTATAGGGTACTTGTCCAAAGAATTGAGTAAAAACTGTACTTTGTAAATGACGAAGGAAAAGTAGAGATGGGAATACGAATGTTTAATGAGCCTCAACCAGCGAATGTTTAACAATGAGGCTGCTGACTGAAACGACTAAGTGATTATTATAAAAGTTGAAAATGTGTTTACTTTTCATTGACTAATTGGCATATCAAAGATGTTCTACACCAAAAAAGGTTTTGTATGAAATAATTTTTTTAATGTTAATCGTCCGGCCAAATTTAGCATATCAAGTGACTATTGGTATCGGCTAATTTTATCTCAGATATGCGCCAAATTACTCGATTTATTCACCAGTCAAATAGCATTTCATTTGTGTGTCGTTGGAATACACTAGCAGTTCTCTTTCACCAGCAGAGGGCGCTATATGGATTACAACAAGCTGTCTCCATAGTGTCAAGCTGTGACGCACTTTCCAGTTAAGTTACCATCATACCAGGTTCTTTGAAAATGTATGCGTTTGTTTTCACAACAACTTAAGTCCATCCTGACTCAAAGAGCACTTAGGGAGAAAAATAAATCTCTTAGTTGAGTGTTAAATCATTTGGTGTGCTGCTAAAGCTAAAGCTTGCACTTTGTAGAAAACATGATAAAACATTCAACACTTTAAATCAGTTCACTTTCAAATTCTGCTCTGCTGTGATGCAGACAGTGATCTGTCCTAGTTCAAGAGAGGAAGAGTGCTGAATTTGTTATAAGAGAAATGATTTTCATTTTCATAGTGTTTCAGCCTCATTCTTGCTGCTTCTTCACTGGATTGCCAAATAAGTCGAATGGGTAATGCATTACCCTGCCAAACCCTTTAACCAAACTAAAAGATGCGTATTGACTTATACGAATCATAAATAGAGCTATCTACAGAGGTTTGTTTGTGAGGAGGTTCTATATGCTTGTAATGTATTCTTTAAATCACAATCATCCTCCATGTTTAATGAAAATAGAACCAAATTGTCCTTTTTTTGCTGACAGTTAAATTGAATTAAAAACTTTAATCTCACTTAAACGCACAGTATGTAAAATGATGACGTTGAGGCTGGCGGGGAATCATGGGAGTGATTCTCTGCTACTTTTGGGCTTTTCATGCTTTAAATTTAAGAGATTGGACAGTGGATAGAGTCAGAAACCAGGGAGAGAGAGAGAGTGGGGAATGACATGCTGGAAAGGAGCAAGAGGCCAATATCAACATGAGTAAACTTTAAAATGGCAGTTCAAAGGAAAGTCTGTTACTAGCCACTTCTTAAACTTCAGTCCTCCATTCTCATTCGTCTTAATTTCTCAAAAGTTCTCATATGAATTCAAGTAGAAAAAGTTATAATAGATTAAACAGAATCCATTCACCAACAACCAGAGTGCGGACTTGCAAATCAGAAAAGAGTGTGATCACTTTAGGCGAGAGACCAAATGCAGTGAAACAGTTAATTGTTATGGTTTAAAAGCCACTGTATTGAGGGGTTGAAGATGCCAAGCTAATTACAGTACTACTAATTAAACCTGGCACTTGAGGAGAAATCAGTGGAAGGAGTAAAACGACTTCTCGCAGGCTTTTAAGAAGAAGTGAGTAACAGGGGAGCAAACATTAGCAGAGATGCAGTAACAAACAGATTACCCTTTAACAGCCAAAAAAGTATTATTAAGCTTGCTGCCTGGTCTGACTGGATGCTTCCAGACGTGGGGAAATGTGGATGTCATCATGGATGTCTGAAAGTGCCTTAAATTGGTCAAAAATGCAGTTAATGAGAGGAGGCTTTTTTGTGTTTAGCTTGCTTGTTTCAATACACAAATCCAGTAACTACCAGCAGTTTATTCAATAAGGTTAACATAAGTGTTGCTGACATTGTTGTACATGCTAGCTGCTATTGTGCAGTTAAACTATGCAATGTTTGATGCTTCTACTGCCTTCAAGTGCGAGACACAAGCTAAACTTTTAGCTCTCTGACTCAATCCATGCTACCAGCGTTAATAGCTTATTTGTAGCTAATTACAGATACAAAAAAAGCTATTTTTGATTTTTCTTATCTGTATTTTCTTATTGTCTTAAGCTACGTACTTTACTTCCTGTCTGGATACAAACCTGCTTTTTAAAACAATCTAAGGTTACAACATTAACTTGACAATAGAAAAAGGAACTCGTTACGGATCAAAGAGTAAATGAAAACAGCTAAAAGGAATTATAAAAAAGTGAAAAATTGGCTGTCACAAGGTGGACATTACTTTTGACTGGTCAACTGATCTGTCTGGGAGTTTTAAGTGAAATAAAATGACCATTGCAAAGGCGCAACTGGGTTGTCCTTTTCCATTCCTGTGGCTGCAGGGAGGCACTGCACAGGCTTACCTACAGTGCAGCTAAAGGGACAAAATAGTATGTGATTGATGCAATTAAAAAATTGAAGCATTCATTTTGGACTTTAATCGCATCACGATTAACACGTTAATGCTGACAGCCTTAAAAACAAAGTAACTGAATGAGATGCACACATCCCTGACTGGGAGAATAACTATTGAGACAGTCGTTCCCTGAAAGTTTCTGGATGGTCGAGTCTGCTGAGCCGGTTAGGTAGGTCTGCCAGAAATACACACAAACACAACTTTAATCTATTGATCACGCAGATGCAGCTGTTTTACTTGAGTTGGATAAACTTGTCAATACGCCTGAGGTAGCATTAGGAAAGTGTGTGGGAAGTGTGTCCGCTCATCGTGGGTCACCGTCGAGCTCAAACGTTTCACATAGGATGTTTGGAAATCAGTGATAAGCAGGAGTCCTTTAGTAGTACAAATACACACACACAGACACACACATTCCTTCCTACAATACAAAGAGCAGCCTATACATTTCAACGAAACATATGGGGACCTCTTTTTCAAGTCTTTTAAAAATAACAAACAGAAGGGAAATCTACCTTCAGGTCGTTTGAGATAACATTGACCAAATGTTGTAAATGTATTTATCTACATTTTAAAGATACAGCCAAAGAGGGACTTACAGTTTCGGGGGATCTCTACCTTTCAATGTGACCTTCAAATACTGCAGTAAACTTTCCGTACCCTGTTTTTCACATGAAATAATGAGTGTTTATTAATTTAAAGTAGTATTGGGACAAAATATGGATACAGCAATATATCGCAATCAGCACTTTTATCGGATTTCTCTGCCAATTTGACTCACAGTGCTGCTAGTTAATGACTCCTCAAAGTGGCACTTACGACATGAAGGAGGGTAAAGTCAAGAGAACTCAATTGGCCAAAAGAAGAAGACAGTGGGGTTAAAGAAGTAGACAACAACAGCAGGATAATGTCGGACATAGGTGAAAATAAAGTTTAAAGTACGCTTCTTGTTAAGGGGTTTAACTGACACATTTAACTGAATAGACAAATTAATGAATCATACCTTTTTAGAGGCATTTTTTTATTCTTCAATATGTCGTGTTTAACATTCTGTGAATGTCCTGAAATACATCAATCATCTGAGAATCGCTGTATCATGATATTATTGTTCTCTGGGGCCACATATCGCATATAGTATTGCATGTCGTATTGTGAGTTACCTAAATGATTCCCACCCCTACTGCAAAGACTGTCTTTAATTTATATAGATATTAAACATTTCTCCTTTTCTCTGATGAAAATTTTGCAAAAGTAATGGTCTATGTTATGGAGAATAAATAATGCTTTGCATGTTTCTAAGTTGCATGCACTAGGAATACAGTATTAGCAAAAAAAAAAAGTACTTTAACTGCTTGATTCTTGGAGATATATTTCGTTTAAACCCAAGTACACTCGCACCTACACATACTGTTCATGCCTTGCAATCTGCCTCTACACTAATCATCTTTATGTTCGCCTCAGCAGCAGCTGATAGGAAGCACATGTGATGACTTTGTGTAAGTGTGTGTGTGTCCGCGTGTACTGTGCATCCAGGCGTTTCAGATTATCGCAAGTGACCCCTATTAGAGTCAGGGTGACCTCACACACACATACACACAAATAACATCCTCCCAGTCCTTGCTCCCTCTGACACAGCGCTTGAGTCAGCACATTTACACCCCTCTGTTCTCTCTCTGCCTTTAAATGCTCCTGTTTCTTTTCTTCTCTTTCCCATTAACTCCTCTTTTTGCCGTTTGTCTTTTTTTGGCTCAGCCAAACGTCTGCATTTTCTGATATTTCTCACACTAAAACATGTTGTTGTTGCAGAAATCTCTGTCTCTCTGTGTCTGTGTCCTTGCTGTCCAGGGGGACAGCGAGGGAGTGTAATGATGAGAGTGCTTCGATGACGTCACCAAGAAACAAATGGGCTGTCCGTACGCTATCTGGGACGATGTTGGGGTAGACACACACCACCATAAAAAATGTCACTACCTCAAACACACACGCTAAGAGAAAAAAGGAAAGCAGCGTCCTGCTATCATCAGCACTTTCACTTGTCCTCGCCAGACCGTCCCTGTCTCCTCTCGTGTCCTTAGTGACTTCTGCACTGTCTCCTCTCTCCCCATTCCACATTTCTTTCGCTCTTCCAATGAACTCCATCCCACGTTTGAAATTCGTTTTCATGTAGCCACCCCTCTTTATTCCTGATGTACTTTGGTGCAATCAATCAGACTGTAATTTCCCCCCGCCGACACTTAAAACGACTCTGTTTAGAAGAAGAAAGCATGATGTGTAGTATTTAACAAGGACCTGATGCCCTTGAAAATAAACCCACAAAAAGGGTTTCACAGCGCTGTGTTTTAATGTTCCTCGTGGTCTGGCAAATCTTGGCTGTGACATTCTTAGGAGTCACAGTAAACTGAGAGAAAAAAGAAAACTCAGGGCTTCTATAAAAGGCTTTTCAGAGTAAAACAAATCAATAAATAAGCATTTGTCAGCGTTTGATTTTCTGCCGTGTTTCAGAGAATATTTTCTTAAACACAAACAAATTTAAGGGGAAGGAAGTGTTACTTAACATTGATTGTTTAAAAAACTGGAGAAACACAACACGATTAGTCAAACCTGTTACTTCTATTTTTTGTTACAGGAGGCAAAGGATAATTTTAGATACCTGTAAAAAGGTGGAGTATGTGTTGAATACCCATTTGAAGCAGTGCTTTTATCCTTTCAAACATTGATTTTAAAATAACTTTGACTTTCATGTGACCCCATTTACAGGAAAATGCATTTCTTGTACGGTCATTTGCAACATCTTTCCCCATATTCTCAATTTTATGAACAAATTAACCCTTGTTTCTTTCTATTCATCACTTTTTCTTTATCATTCTTCAACCTTGTTCTGGTCTAGAGTGGACAAAGCATCCAGACTCCCAGGAGAGAGACCCAGCAGTAAGAGCTCTCCTGTCCAGTGATGGGATTGGAGGCTGGGGATGGAAAATGACTCTCTCAAGCTATTGTTTGGGGTTTCCTGGTGGATTGTTTTCTGTACAAATCAGCCTATCATACAAAGACTTGGAAGGAGAAGCACACGCTGACAAATGATAACAGCGAGACAATGGCTTGACAAAGAGGACTAATCATATCCCTTCTTGTAGATAGTTAAATTTTACGCATTTCCTAATCTGTAAAATTCTGATCAGCACTTTGTTTTCTGCTCACTCAGTGTAATGAACACCCAGAAGCTAGGAACAGACTCCAGGCCCTGCAGTGGTGTTGCTTTGACATTGGGCTTTGTACCAGCACAAAAGTGAAATCCTGATCAAAGATATTGACAGACTCTTGATCGCCCCTAAGATTCAGAGTGTCACCAGGGAGAGAGCCAGAATTGCTTCTTGGCACGGAAGGGGGAAAAAACGGAGGTAAAGAACTGAATGAGTTTTACTGGCCTGTCGACCCTTCATGAACACATGCATTAATATGAGCAATTACTCCAATCATGATCCCAATCCGTTTGACAAATATGGCAGTGAAGGCAAAGAAGAGATGTAAGAATCTTTATTCGTCTGCTAATTGCTCAGAATGGTTGATTCCCATATTCTAAATTGAAAGTATTGTAAGAATATTACAAAATGATATATTTATATGACCGAATGGAGACAAAAAGGACTGCATTTTAAAAGGAGTGCATTTCGCTGATATCCAGACCTTGCAATGAATGCTAACACTTGACTAAATTTAAATACGCAAACATCTGACAGTCCAACAATTCTTAATCAGCTGTCGACCACAGACATGAAGGAGATTCAGAGCAACAACGAAAACCATCAGCAAATACCATGAACCCAATCTTCATCTTTTAGAGTTAAATCTTGTGTAATGAGTATCACACATGACTGGAGCTGTCAGCATTAAATACTTAATTCCAATTAATTGAGTTCTGAATTTAATGCATTGGTTATTTTTATAGCGATTAATCGCATGCTATATTGTACCTTTAGCCATACCTGGAAAAGCTTTCGCGTTGTCTTCTTGTAGTCACAGTGATTTAAAAGGACGAGACTGCTGCATCTTTGAATGTCTCATTTCACTCAGACAGCTCAGCTGACGAGTCTAAATAATATCCACCTCGTGACATGAAAGATTTCAGCGTTTTAATCGTTCGTTTGAGCTGTTTTCATAAGTCTTTGATTCGCTCCTTTTTGCGTGGTTACAATAATTTTGTAACCTTCAATCTACCAGAAGTTCCTTACTTTTATTTCAAAATAAAAGCGGGTTTGAATTCAAACAGCTATTAAAGTACACTTAGCTGAAGACAGTACTAAAGTTCAAAACAATTTTTATTTTTAATGCAAAATAATGTAATTTCAAACGTGATAAAAAAATGCAATTAATCGTGATTAACTTTTGCAATTTACCGCTTAACCTGGATTTTACAATTAAATCGTTTAACAGCCCTACACACAACATTTTTACTGTGTTCACTGTCATTTGACAACAAAATGAATCAGATATAAATCCATCAATATTCATTTACAGTACTGGGGCTGGACGGTGTATTATTCTTTATTTGATGGTCTACTTCTTTTTTCTCATTACCTCCTCTTTTTCTCCCTTACCACATAATCGTTTTCCTTTTACTTGTCTATTCTTTTCAAATATCTCAGACAATTTTATTGATTCTATTAAATAAACAGTGATAATTACTGTGAATTAAAGTTTATGGGGCTTAAATGTGTCCGTTTATTTCGCCCAAGAAAGCGCAGCTCAGAGTCCTTGGCAGACTTAAACACCGTCACTGAAACCTAAACAAATGAATTCATATCAAGCGACTCTGTAAGGTAGGGTGACCTGAGAAAAGAACATTTCAGAGGAAAGTCTTTAGTAAATCAGTAGCTTCCTGATATCGTAAATATAAAGTGACATAAATAAGCTGTTTTATGTCAGCTCAGGTAACGCTTAAATCCATCATAACATTATCAGGAATTCTGCAGCAACCTTTTAAATTAAACGATCTGACAAGCAGCGCTCTCTTTTCATAAAACATGTGCTCTTTATCAGACTTTGTGAGGCCGTCGTCAGCCTGCCGGCCCAGCTGGCAGCTGGTCAGCGTGTTGATCTGAACAGGAACGTACAGTCTATTGACCCCAATTCTGCGGGTCTGTGCTTCCTAATTTTACGGCCAGGTTTCTCTCAGCTCTGACTGTAATGGATGGGACGGCCGCGAGGGAGCGGGGACACCTGGCCGCCGAGCCTCAGTCAGCACCGCTGTCCTGACAGGCCTGATGAATGCAGGCTGATGAGTGCACACTACCAGCGCCGGGAGACTCGCACTATGGTGCTGAAGCAGAACAGTACAGTAATGTACTGTAGGCTTTTAAATTACTGTAAATCAAATTGGTAGTTCCCACAATTAACCTGCAAAGGGAAGCGTATTTACAATAAATCATTGCATAAATGTCTGTTGTACTTGTTTAATCAGCAGCTTTAATATAACCAGCCGAGCACACTGTGTTATTAATTTAAGGCAAGGAGATTACAATGCGTAGCACCAGACACATTTTATGTCCTTGACTTATTTACTTGCTACAGGCATTGTGGAAAAATACAATGAAAAAACAGGATTTAATTGCTCCTGTTCTCAACTGCAAAACACAAAAGATACTGCTTACACACATTAAAGATATTTCACAGTGGATTAAAGGCAATTAAATGATAGAAATACACGACAATAAAGCTACATTAGTTTAAAAAAAATCCCCAATCTCTTAATTTTGTGATTTTTCCATACTCTGTTTTCATTTTCTCCATACCTATCCAGACATGAAAACTGCAGCTTTTTATCTATTAACAGAAATCGAGTTGGCACAGCAGCCAGGCAGAAATTCTGCATAAATGTAACGCTGCAGTCATCGTCACTCGCAACATCAGAAAAAGAAAACCCAGAGATAAATCAGCCCACGTCTTGGGAATACCTCTAAAACACTTTATGCTCTCTGCACTGACCTACTTAGCATGTTTCGCTTCGTCAAAAAATGTTGCAGGATATTCCACAGCTTGAGAAAACATTTAGCGCTCCGTCATGAGCTGACGACCTGATGTCCCTTTGAACTGCATGTGAGGTCTCGGCTTATGTAAGAGCCAGCTCATCAGTTAGGCAACCACAACATAACGTCTAATTTTGACTAATTCTCTCCACCTACATTTTTTTTTTTCTACAGCAGTGAAATCAGCCGTCTGCTGTTTTGGGCGTCGGTAAGTTTAGAAGTTGCTTTCGTACGCCAAAACAGAATGACATCACACCCAAGTCTTCCTCTTTTCAGAGGAACTGGAGATCAACGTAACAAACAAGAAACCAGCAGAAAGGAAGCATTACATAATGTCCACATGACTGATCTCGACTAAACAAGGAAGCGACGCTTCTCTTTTTAAATGGAGTCGGAAAGGAATGTGGCGATGGGTGTGGTGGATTTCGGATGTTGTTTGATTGCTGTGGGTGTGTTTAACAGTCTTTGCTGTTAGACTGTCATTAGTATGTAAAGTATAAGGTGTGTGAAATGAAAACAGAAGCATTACAACCCCCAAGACCACAAAAGTGCCAGATTATGATTATGCAAAGTAGAGCCCGACTAAGACATGTTGGTGTCAGTATGTTTTTTATAGTCAAGCAAATGGCAACTTGAAAAAAAGCATTCAGTGTAACGCAGATAGAAAAGGCGAGGTTGGCTTAAATCAGTCTGCAGCACATGTAACAGATCTTAAAGTTAGGCAGCAATCTTTGATTATGTTCAATATCTACCTCAAATCTAGGCTGAAGGTTCACTTGTGCCTAAGCAGAAGCCGTCGTACGTACAGTAGCCTGACGTGCACCCCTTCAAAAATGTTAACGGAAGCCCTGTGATTGGCCCGTTGGGAAGCATCGCATTTCCTTAAAAACTTATATACGTTTGCCTCAAATGATTAAGCAGCCGTATTTTCCATCTTCACGTCTCCTCTCTTTGAATCTTTGCAGTAATTGCCGTGTAACCATCTGCAATATTCAATATTTATCATCTCCAGTGCCAACATAATACGCTTGGTTTTAGTCGCCATGGTCTTCTACACAAATTAGCACATAGCTTCACAAGTATGCAGCGCTCGTGGCGGCTTAGGCCACAACGGCGTTTCTACTGAGTCGCTTTGACTCAGAAGTATAAATCACACTTAAGCATACTGCACGTCACTCAACCTAAATAGTCTCAGGATCATACACTCATTGTATGTTTGGATCATGTAACATCTCTCTACGCTTGGACTGATGATGTCGTTAAATAGACCTACAACAACGAGACCCTCTGAAATTAAAGTCCAAGTTAAAATGTACTCTTTACTACTATGTACTACTTTATTAATTGTGTTTTCAAGAGAACGAGTCCTACGACTCTTTACTTGAAGAGCAAAGCACACTCCATTTCTATCTAATTAGAAATTAATAAACCTTGAATAAATGAAACTATAACTCCATCTCTCCTCTCCATTTCAAAGCTGCACCACACCGCTGCATATAAATGGAGACATTTAGCTGATGTGGGGTTTGACTGGTCCTCTTCGTGCAAAAACAGAGCGATGTGTGGTTGAAATCACAATAAATAAAATCCAGAATGATCTACCGAACACGGCAGGGATTGGTTGAATTTGAATTCCCTATTATTGTTTTTGAGAGTCTTTGAATCCACAGCGGAGGGAGTGTGTTATTTTTGCAGCTTTCAAGTTTTTTTTCTTCTTCTGTGAAGTTAATTTATTTGATTATTCATTTGCTTCTATCCTTGTCCCCCATCTTGCTTCCAGCTTGAGCTAATTAATTTCTCCGCACTCTGCAGCTATTTCGATTATTCACTCCATGTGTCCAATGCGTATGCGTACCCCCCCCACTGTTGATCCTAACGCTGATACCAACATGAATAAATGATCCGAACGTGCATGTATGTTTGTATTTATGAACGTGTGGGCGACACAGACTTGAGTAATAACATGACTTATTGATGCAGCCCTCATTGACTGCCCCGGAGGCTGTTCTCCGAGTGTGAATGGGTGTTTTCGCGTGTGTGCTTAGCCTCCTACCTCGTTGCCGTACATCATGAGGTGGTGTGTGGTGATCAGGGCTTTGAAGACCACCACCCAGCTGGAGTTGGCCGTGCGCTCGAACAGCGTATCGGCCAGCTGGGGAATGCTCACGTTCATCTCGTTGGTGCAGTGAATCAGATCTGGGGAGGGGGGGGTGAAAAAAGACACGAAAAGTTACACAACAGCAGAAAAGAACGAGCAGTGAGGAGAAACGCTTTAAAAAGGTTTGATGACCCTGATCGACAACATGGGCCAATTGCTTTCCTCACACATAGTCTGAGAAATGCAGACGCACAGACCCACCAAGGACGGACAAACACACACTTCAGCTGAATTGAAATAAAATGTGAAGGACAGATTCTAAGCTGCAGGAACATATTTTATAACCTCCTCCTCCTCTCAGCTCCTGTATCTCGCTATGTTCCGTTTTTCTCCAGCAGAAGTTCAGGTGTCGTTCACTCTCTGAACCTGCAGGAAAATTGGACCTTGAGGCGTTAAACAGAAGCCTGAGAAAGTAAAGATAAGGAAGGCTTTACCATGAAACTATTATGTTGTGATGTACACAAGTAAAGAAGTGAAAGTCTTTTACTCTGTCTCCTGTAACAGGATGTATTGTTTGTCCTCAGGTGGTCGAATAGTGCACGGCTTTGTCCATCATTAAGGTGAAGGCCACAGCCATTCTTTTACTGGGGAGAAATCTCAAAAGTTTGTAACGTTACAGAAGAATATAACTGTATACAGAGAGATATTTTTTAATAAATATATTGTATTGGTCAAAGTATGTATTTGGTTTTCTCCGTTGTATCCAACAAGGTGTATCTTCAAGAATCATAATAACCAAAAGCTCACTGGAAACTGCTTTGAAAATCAATTATTTGTGATAATACTGTTTGACAAATATGAACAAAGTCGATCCCGACCGATTCATCGGCCAGCAGATAATATCGGCTGATGTTAGCATATCCAGTGACTATCGTTGTTGGCTAATTTTACCACAGATAAAGCGCCAATATTACCATATTTATTTACGAGTCAAAAAGCATTTCATTTGAGTATCGTTGGATTACACGTGCAGTTCTCTTTCACCAGCAGAGGGCGCTGTATGGATTACAACAAGCATCATCACTCTCCAGAGTCTCAAGCGGTGATGCACGTACATGCTCAGTTACTGTCCAGTTGATTGTTTCCACAAGTGTTGATAACTGCATTTAAGGGATCAACTCAATAAATGTGTTTATCTTAATCTATCTATCTCTAACGATATCGGCTGATATATTGGTATCGGCCCCAAAAATCCCCAAATCAGTCGGGCCCTAGAACTAAGCAGAATTTGTCATTTGTCTCTGATACCATGTGTGGTCAGTAATCTGGAGCTTGTATAAACGAAGCCTGTCTGTGTCTGAACTGTCAACACTGACATGTAGTACTAGTCTTACTCTGCAACTTATTAAACTTTGATTTATCCTGTTGAAGCCCCTTTTTCTTTGAATTGAACCCTTAAGCACGCGATACTGGTTATACACTTCATGTTATGTTTCTTGAGTTTCTCTTATTTTTGATGCTAATGTTGGGAGCAACCTGGCATTACAATCTTCCTTCAGGATTAATACAGTTCTACATTTTGTTATCTTATTTGTTATTTAGTTTATTATGTTTGAATTTGTGTATTGCGTCTTGGAGTATTTGTTGTTTCTTAACGTGGGATATCTCCTGGGAGTGGCTCATGTTAGCTTGATGATGTTATAATACTGTGCAGCAAGATGTTGGCAGCTTGATCCGAGTCGTTGAGTACTAGGTGCTGGACACAAAATACAAAGGCAAAAGGAAGACAAAGTCTGCACAACAAAAGCTGCTCCAATTCACATGTAATGATTTTTGTCAAATGTGGCGTTGAGGGCCTTGATGAAGGGCTACGACCCGAAACGTCACGTGGTGATAAATTTCCCTCAATACGACGTATACATACAAATATATTCTCACTTCATGTGTCTGAATAATTCCATGAGGGATGACCAGACACTGAACAAAATGTTCATGCATTCTTTGCAATAAAACTTTAAAATAAAGTTCAAATGTGAGGAGACTACTCTTTTCTCAAACATCATTACTAACGGTTACATCTTTGATTGAAGTAGAGATGTTCGGATTCGAGAACTTTTGAACTGGTGAGAAAAAAAAAGAGGAAAATAATTGTGCTTTTAAATTATTGCATGATCGGTGTCTAAAAGAACCATCTGGTAGGTACCTGTCGACACAACGTGCATGCCGAGCTTACACATAAGCATCCATTATTATTAATCAAATCTGTTCCCCAATTCTGAAATGATGAAGATACATCTTTTTAAACTCTCCATCATCAGGACTTTCTAAAAACTGTAAGTGTGTCCTGGATGATCTGCTGAAAGATACAATTCACAAAACTAAACATGAGTTAAATGTTACTGACAGCAGGTAGCACCAGACCTTTCACAGATAATGCAACGCAAACAAAAAACGTCTTTCATCTCGTACGAGTCTAATTCATTTCAAATGTACCGGATACGATGTGAGAAGATCCAAACAGCGCAGCCTCTCTGTTCTCACCACTTTAGTCGAGATTGATCTGAACTGATTCAGGTCCCCGAGCTGAGTATAAAGATTCAGTGTCTTCACTCACAACAGGTGGCGTGCGCACACACACACACACACACACACACACACGCACACACAGTCCTCTCAAGCACAAACATCAATACAGACACACACAGAGAAACATCGATCATTCAAACCAGATTTAATTTTTTCTGTTTCATTTCTCTCCTCCTCACTCTTTTCCTTCCTTCGCCTTCACTTTCAACCTTCATCCACCTCCCTCTTCTCATTCTTTGTTCCTCACCACAGGACATTATGGGCTGTCGGCTCTCACCTGGTAACTACGGAAACAGCTTCTCATTAGACTTACAGGAGAACTGTAGCAGGGAGAGTCCCGCGGGGAGACTTCATCATCATAATCAGGCGTGTTGTGCACATACAAGCACATGCACACATTCAATAAAGCCCGTGTTCACTCTTTACTTCACACACTTAACATATTATTTCACACACACACACACACACTAACAACACCTCAACATGGCACCTCTCCCCTTTATTACTCTAACAATACACACACAAACATACAAGGCTGTTCAGTCGATACAAATGAGTGTAGAGTAATGTAATACACAAGTTGCATTACAGCACAAAACATCCATTTAGGGTTGTGAACGACAGCCGAGCACAGCCACGTTTAGCTGCTAACTGAGTGCTACTGGATTGCAGTTTTCAGCACGCTGAGTGGCAGGAAGATAAATCACAGCGTTTCATGCCTGTTGGGAAATGTTCCAGCTATATGAAAGCATCAGCATGTTGACTGAGCCTGTTCAGAAGCAGAATGTTAGCCTCATTTCGTATTTCTGTTGGCCTCACCTCATCTTTCCGTCTCCTTGCAATTTTTTTTTTCCAATCCTTACTCGATCCCTGCATGGTATAACTGATAAGAAGCAATAACCATCTTAGATTGTGCCGATCAAATTCAGACAGCAGTGTTGGATATGCCTTTGATAAAGCAGAGAATGCTTTTGACGCTACTATGGAGGCAGCTCAATGTGAGCAGCACTTCCAGAAAAATATCCGCAAAGGGGACAAAATAATGCATTGCACTGTATCCTTGTGATACGGACGACTTGACACCGTCTGCTTCTGTTGTGACTGGCGCTGACATATTGCGCTGGTGACATAATTTGGAGCCAAGTTATGCACAGAAGTGAGCTAGCTGGGGGAACCGCTGAAATGACGCAATGCCCGTCTCTAACCAAAGCACACATTAAACTTGTACTTTGAAGTAAGAAAAACGGTGTGCTAGTCGTGGAGTGTTTAATGTTTGCTAGCAGCAACACTTTGCAAAATGTCTGCAATCCCTACCTTCTTATAACACTCTTTAAGAGCGTATTTTTTATGTTAGCATATTAAAAAGTCTTTAATCAGAATATAATGTTCAGAAGTTTTGCCGATGCGCTTTAGTGGAAATCAGGAGAGGTTGCGAGCTGATCTGCTGCTCACGTTAGCTTGTTTGCTGTGTAGGTTTCAGGACATGTAGCATTCAGATCATGCACACATACACTGGTAGTTTTAGAGCAACAGTTTTTATTCAACTGATATATTTTTTATTGCATTGGTATTGTAGGGGTACTTTGTATTGGCAAATGAACAAGTCGAGGTATTGGTTTCGGTGGACAAAATGGCACGTAGACGTATACTCGACTGGCGACTGGTTGCTTTGTTATTGAATAAATTGCTTCTATTGTGTTTCCAATCAATCCACATATTCTGTTTTTATTTCAGAAGCTACCTTTTCTGTCTTTCTATCTCTCTATCTACCCTCTGTCTGCTCATCTCTGCTTCTTTTCCACAGAGCTCATGTTTTTTCATAAGGTCTGGAGTGGTGTGAGAGAGAGAGAGAGAGAGAGAGAGAGAGAGAGAGAGAGAGAGAGAGAGAGAAAGAAGTGAAGGACTGATTAGGTCTGTGGGGACGCTTGTGTGGCTGTGTGTGTGTGAGGGTGATAATGTAAAGAGGGTACATGCACTGACTTAATCAGGCAGAGTGGAAAGCATTAGATGCCACTGATCCCAGACCAAGGAGAGAGAAAAAGGGGAAGGCGAGGCAAGTGAGGCAAACATATGGCACAGATAAAAAAAAAAGGAGGGTAAAGAGAGGGAGACAGAAAGCGAACAGAGAGGTAAAGAGGGTGAAATAGAAAGAAAAGAGGGCGGAGATGAGTCAAAGAGAGCGGGAGCAAACCCAGATAAAAATAGAGAGACCGAGAGGGAAGGAGAAAGACATAGCCGAAAAATAATGTGACATGAGAGACATGAGAGGCTCTTCATACAGACAATTTGCAGGAATCCACACACGGCTCGACAAGCCTCCACGCCTTGTTTTATCTCTCCTCTCGTTCATGGCGTGGTCTGCTGCAGAGACAGGTCTAGGGTTGTTTTTTTCCCCCCTTTCTTAAGGCAAACCCTGAGCAATTATTCTGACTAGATATGGCAGAAAAAAACGCATGAATTGAGTCTGATCTGCAACTGCAGGGCTCTGACTGACACGATGTCCTGCGGGTAATTATCTGCAAAACAGAGAATCTGCCTCGGCTAATTGATGTAGACACATAACATGATAGTTAAAGAACAGATTGTAGGGAAAATATACCTCAATGTCAAAGTCTATCCTCACTACAAATATGTAAAGGTCTTGACTGTACTTTACGGATATTCTTGTATGTTCTGCTAAAGGTTGAACACAGTGATGGTTTTATTACAACAGGGGGATATGGCAATTCCCTAATACATTGCTTTTGTACACAGAGATCACACATACACATTTAGACATACACTGAGCTGTGCATGGATAGATAGTCCAGCTCCAAAAACCTAAATATGAATTAAAGCACAAAGTATATTTGTTACATTTTTTACAGTGAGGGGTCTCTTAAAAACAATAACAGCATAGTAAAGAAGAAAGGAATCATGGGAGATGTTGTCTTCGAATTTCACTAGTTCCATAAGCAATGTTAAGACAATTTATCTGAATCGATAACGTTGAATTCCACATTTCTCCTCTTAGACTGTTTGATATTTAAAGCTTAAAAACTGATGATAACTCTGACATTCCCCACGCCAGTTTGTCTATTCTTACAATATTGCCAACAGAGTTGTGTATCGACAGATTGTGTCATTGGAATGTGAGTGGACCTTAAAAAAAAAAACACATCAACATTTTGAGAAACACACTTATTGGCTGTCTTGTCGAGATTTAGATGAGAAGATTGATACCACACTCAAGTCTGTTCGGTAAATATGGAGCTACATCCGGCAGCTAGTTAGCTTAGCATTAACAAAAAGAAAAATATAGCATGGTTCTGTCCAAAGACAACATGTGCTATGAAAGCTTACATATTCTGTCGTTTCTTTTATCTGTCCACAAATATATTGGATGGTAAAGAGTTGTTGCTCCCTGCTCCTAGCCTTGATGCTAAGCTAACTACCTGCTAGCTTCAGATACAATGGTATTATGTATTGTCTGTGGTTTTCATTGGTTAGCGATTGTCTGTAAACATCTTCATTGCTGTTTTATTTTTGTTTGTATTGATTGATGCTACTGTGGAGGAAGCTACATGTGTGCAGCACTTGTGTCCAAGATAAAATTTCCCCAAGGGGACAAGAAAGTATGTTGTTGTATAGTATCTATCGTTCCTATCATATCGTATCGTGTCATAACTTATCGTATCGCAGTCAATATGGATTGGTAGATGTGCAGACAATTGCTGGTAGCAAGTTTTAAACAGCTTGTGATAGTGACTTAGCTCATCTAAACATTGACACTCATTATAGAAGTTAGCCCAAATATTTGAGAGTTGTAGCCAAACAAGCTAAATGTTTTTAAGTTTCAGAGGACAGTATACAATGTAAAAGGTCAGTGTTTCTCTTGCACTGGAACGGTCAACTCTTCATGTAAAATGTGCATCTGTGGGGTTGGACATTATCTGCCAGCTAATCCTTGTGTATTTACACCCTTTCTGACATTGTCATATTGTATTTTCATACGAGTATAACTGAATTGTCTACTTGTTATTCTGTTTGCAGACTGGCTTGCCTTGAAAAGCCCCTTGAAGGACGAATAAAGTATTCTGAATTGAAATGTGTCTTCACTGTCTGTATTAATTTGTGTCTCCATTTTTCTACCAGCCTTCTGCAGGCCTTCTTTCCTCTCCTACTTTTAGATTTCCTCATCTGTAAATCTTCTGAATGCGGAGTAGATGTGATCTCATTCTGAACAGGGAAGTTCTCTGTTCCTCTCTGATCTGAGGTCCATTGTTATCGGTCATCTGTGGACCTCTTTGGCCTTTGATTGCACCACAATAGACCAGAAGGATCCTGGTACCGAGGCACATATGTGAGAGCAGAGGGAACCAGAAAACGGGTTCTGATAACTTTCATCTTACAACAAACCAAGAGAAAGTATCCAATATTCTTTGCCGTGGTTGATATTTCGTTGAGGTTATTTTATCAGTCGTGCCAGTGAGCATCTAAACTGTGTTTGTGCGTTTGTGAGAGAAAGCAGGTGGTCAGATGAAGCACAGGAAGAAGGGCAGAAGGAGGAGACAGAGATCACATCTGGCCCAGCTGGCTACCGTCTATCTGTGCTTTCCCCTCGTCTCTTCATCCACCTCTAAGTCCCCTGTATCGGCATGTTCCAAGGCAACACACTTCACAAACTCCTGTTTATCTATCCACTAACATCCCTTTCTCCATCTCCCAATCCAGACTGTTTCTTTGCCTGTTTTTTACATAAAATATATTTAATAACTTTCAGTTTTGTGTTTATCCAGTTTCATGTGTTACTAATAGTTAATTAATTCACTGATCTATGTTTCTTTAAACCCTCTCTCTCCCTTTGTCCACCGTCTACTTAAGTTAATCAATTTTTTCCATCAGTGTACCAAATTAAAGTGCTAGCCTTACAGAGAATCATCCACTGACGCTTTCCGAAACTCTGCAGGACTCTTAGTGCCTTTCAGCTCATTGTTTTGGTTCATTCTCACAGCTAACATTGTTGTATTTGGTTGCTTTAAATACCTATTGTAAACTACCTGTCCAACCTCAAAGGATAGACACACAGTGGTAGCTACTGGTAAACAAAGTTGAGTATTAAGTAGCTGAAAAGCCAGAAATGTCCATAAAAGTTGGTGGAGACCAAAAATGGAGCTAAATTTTAGTGATCATTGAAATAACAATTGTTAACCCCAGGAACCTGTAAATTGACCTAAAACAAAAAAACACTAGAATATTACTCATCGATGACACTACAAGAGCCCTGCTGTTACTATTTAAATCTTAAACATGGTCTAATATCAACCCCCCCCGTGGACCGGATTCATTTTTAGCGCTCTTTCTGCCATGTTATAGCATAGCATTGAATCCCTTGTGGAAATAAGGGTCTTACAAAGCCTGCTCAAACGTGTGTTCTTCTCTGTATCCAAAACACCCCTTAGTGCATGTAAGACGACTTCACATCTAGTTGACTCAATCAGCCCCCTGCAGGGAGGTGGATTAACCCTAAAGAAAAGTCCTGCAGTCAGCTTCTCAAATCCTATCTTGACATGTTTTAATACCTAAATCAGGTATCAGAGCCAATCTGTCAGCTCCACAGTGTTCAAGCTCTCCTCAGTTCAGTCCCCTCAGAGACCACCAAAGGAAGGTCAAGCTCACATAGTTTGAATTCCTAAAGAGACGTCTCAGTAGATAATCTATCTGGAATAATCTCAAAGGCTTTACGCCCTTATGTTGAGAAAGACAAAGACTGAGTGTTGTGTGTTACAAGACTCTGAATCTTTTCAGAATGTGAACTAAGTGCGGAAACTTTAATTCATGGATTATTTTAATCAACATTGTAGGGTTTACTTTACAAATATAAAAACACTGTCATCATAAATTGTAACGTGAACTCAACAAGTCTACAGGATTGAAAGGGTTTGACGCTCAATTTTCTGGAGAGAAAGAAAGATGGTTCTAATCTGGGCAAGTTTTGAAGATGTTTTCTTTTTTAAATGAATCAGCAGTCAATGTTTTACTGACTGTTCAATCATGTATTTTAAAGGCCCATCTAGGGACGGGCATTGCAATTTAGCTTAGGCTATAAATGCTGTAGTGTGTAGCAACGGTTTACTTGCTCCATACTTGTCCCCATAACAAATAAACATGAAATACAATAATTATGAAGGTTTCCTCACTATGCATTACCCTTTACATATTGGTTGGCATTAGTGATACCCAAAGCCCAGGTGTCGGTATCAGTATCGGTCCAAATATCAGGATTGAAAAGTTTGGATTCAGACTTCACTCCATTGCTTAAGTTTAGCAAATTACTATATTTTCCAAGAGCTCTTAAACACCTCATACATCCTGATGTTCCTTGTGAATTTCTAGATTTCTCCCCGCTATGACATCACAGGTCAGCGTCACTATAGAGCATGACCTGTCTCTTCAGCCATTTTCACATATGCGCTCCAGAACATAAACGTCACCAGCCCGTTCTCGCTCATTCGTTGGGGAATTGTTCCTGAATATTTCCTGCTGTGTTTCACATTGGCTTCGTCCGTCTTCACGTGGAAGATTTACGAAGGGGGGCGAGCGGGAAAGATTCGGTCAAAGTCAAGAGTGAAAACCTTCAGCTGGTTGTTCTCAGCTCGGTAAATTTCAGGGAGTTTTCAGGAATTTTGTGCAAAGGTGAAAGAACCATCTTTTTGAGAGTCTTGCTAGAAAACACTTCCACTGGATTGATTCTTGTTAGCGAAAAGTCTTGGATGTAGTTCGTCCAGTCTGCGGGGACTACCGGTATGTCTATAATTGCTCCTCAGTGAGATTATCGCGATGTAATAAAGAGTTGGGGGTGGGGGGGAGGGTTGCGCTACAGAGATGACCGACCTTCATGGAAAATCTGCCCTTGTGCAGAGTAACAGGGTGACGTACACGCTAACAGAGACGGCACAGATGAAAAGCTAAGCACAGAAGGCTTCAGGAGCAGAACAGCCCCAATCTGTTAAAGATTAACACTCGGCAGTATCAGCACCTCGTCTGGCATGTACTCCTAATCTCCGTCTCTCTTCTGTCTGTCTCCGTGTTAGGGACCGCAGACAGGGTTTGCCTGAAAAGAGGATTCCCCATCCAGCCCTCCCTCCTCCTTTCTTCTCCTCTAAAATCCTCCTGATACGAGACGACGAGAGAGGTGTGAAGAATTGTAAGCCTCCTAAATTAAAAAAAAAAGAAATCTTTTTCTTTCTTCTCTGCTTTCATAATCACACTAAGCTGACTTTTTTTTTTAACAGTTCTCAGTGTAAATACCCTAAAAAAAGTGAATGCTGCGTGTCTTGTTTTTCTCGTGTTGACAGAGCAAACAAAGCTTTAAGTACACGGTCCTCTTACTCTCTGTCACATCCTTCTCTCTGTATGATCGCTCACTTTGCTGCCAATATGTCCAATGACACAAAAGAGGTTCACAGTTGATCTGTATTTATGTTGATGCTGTCAGGCGACTTCAGAGAGACATAACAGTGATTTGATGGGCCGTCTCGGTGCAGCAGCACAGCAGTTACTTCTCAACAGGTAGCATTTACGAGCCACAAACAAACCGTTCTTTTTTTCTTCTCCTGCTTTACTCAGATGACACATCTTTCGCAAGATGTTTTTCAGAGCATTAAAGAAAGGATTTGATTGACTAGGAAATGCAGCGTTTCATGATCCACAGGTAGCGTTTATGAGCTGCTTTCAAATGATTCGTTTATTCCGTTTTTCTGTCGTTGGCTGACAACAGAAACACAAAAACATGTCAAAAGACAACCGCTTCATTGTGAATTCAGCTTTCACACAAACATTCAATTATAGCAGCTAAATAACAACCCAGATTTTGTCCGTCTGGAATAGAAAGAGGACGAGATCATGCCGTTTCTTTAATCATTATTAATGTGATGACATTCGATTGCTGCACATGAATCATACAGTTTGAAAACTACTATGCAATATCCAAACGACCAACAGGGTACCACATGCAAAGCAAACCTACGCACTCAGGTACCAGGCCGTGGCAGGAATATACAATGAGAAAATAAATAATCAACCCCACTCGCTGAAAATCACTTTACCGTGACTTTATCGTGAGTAAAAAACACGCTTCGCCTGGTAGCTTGCCAACTGCAATTTCCAAATTGCACATTCAACACGCTGAATTCTGCTTTTCCAATTAAAGAAAATGATTTTGTTTGGAGCATTCCTCACAAAATGTCAGCTCATCTCAGGTATTTCTTTTGAACAAAATTAAACTTCTGACAAATAAACTATGTGTCCACTTCCCCTTTCCACTAACATCTGGTCAGAGAGGGGTTAATGTTATTATGGCGATAGTACACGGTTTCTTTGTTGTCAATAAAAAGAAAACAAAGCCATCAAAATTTTTTAAAAATGGTAAAGTACTCAGTTCCCGTGTCTGAGGGATTTCTCCTCTGTAACTCGAAATGAAACAGTCTTTAGTTTGGGACTGAAAACGATCAACTTGAGGACATGATTTCTGACATTTTTAGCTGTTTTTGACATTTTCCGGCCCACACAAATACTGAATTAACCAGGACTTATAATTATGTGCATTGTGTATCGATGTTACGAGGGTGCTTTGCTCTATACTCTTCAGATGAATTGAAGGAGGCCTTTAAAGCATTTACGTTCTCAGTGATATTTCTTGTGTAAGTCAGACTTAAACTGGACTTTCAAAGTCAGACTAACACATCTGGATAATGTGTTTGGGGATCGATTTTTGATCCAATCAGCGCCAAACTGGCCAGGGAGTTCTGCTCTTGCTCCACAGTTCCCGCGCCGGCCTTTGAGCCAGAAGTGGAACAGTATAAATGAGTAGCATTGCACAAGTCGCGTTGTCGTCTGCCTTAAAATATCACCGTAAGCTAGAGGGATAGCGTGTATCGTATTTGAACAAAAAGTAAAGCACGGAGTATTAAACGCTAAGAGCTGTAAAGTTTGACATGCATCCATCGACGCTTGCTAACAGGACACTAGTCCAATTAAATTATAACCATAGCTCGACTTACCAGTGCACGCTAACATGATGATTGTGACTGACAACCTCATATTTGAAGGAGAAAGGCTTCTTGACTTAAAGCAAGGTACTTTAACTGTGGCTCAATGGATTTTTTGTTCGAATTGCAAATGAGACATCCATCTACCTTCCTTGTACCGCAGTTTGAAGTACAAAGGAGGCTGTCACCCATCTCTCACAGGGTTTATGAATATACGACAGGGGGAACAAAGGGAAGACCCCGAAAGTTTGTGCAAGCCTCAAAATGTCATCGGATTTTAAATTCTGAACTTGGAGCTCAGAAGTGATGGTTTGGTCACAGCCTCGTGTGAACTTTCTCCAAAAACAGAATGATCCTGAGCAACGAGATAGATCGATTTTTAAATTGAAAAAGAAAAAAGAAAAAGAGGGCGCTGGTATCAAATCAAGAAAGAAGAAGGGATGAGATGATGTGGAAGAGAGTCAGGGAGGAGAGGGGGGGGGGGAGAATTAAGGAGAGGCAGAGACACTAAGACAAAGTGTCACCAGAAGTTTGTCTATTAATAGAGCAGCTCTGGTTCCACAGCTTTAATTCTCCCCTTGAGCTCTTAAATAAGAGCAACTTCTCCTCTTTTAGGAGTCTCTGTTTCTCTTAGTCACACACAGAAAGAGGGATAGACAGAGCAAGGGACACGCAGACTCTGACTGGGATGTTTTCATGGGGGGGGATTCGGCAAATCTTGTCAAGTGAATAGGATTGAAGTCTCTGAGCGTTCGTCTCCGAGTGTGTGTCTCAGCACAAATGTCTGGAGAGAAGGGGGCTGGCTGTCTACAGGTTTGTGTCAGAAACAGAGCGACACCGGCAGAGAGAGGCAGGCAGGCAGACGTACACTCACACAGGTAGGAGAGGAAAACAAGCGGTTGAACTCAGCCAAAGGCTCCGCAGAGATCACACGGCTAAAAATAACCAGACATCAGAAACAGGACGGGAACAGAGGCACTGAACGTTCCCAAACACACGCACGAAAACACAAAGACTATTTAAAACCACGTACTAACATTAAGTCATGCAATAAGTGTGCAAAATCAGTGCGTAAAGTTCCTTCTGTATTTCACATCACATCACGTAAGAGAGAGGCGACAAGGGCTTCCTTCAGAGGGAACTTAACCCCGAATAATCTGGAGGTTTCCCGGGATAAATAAAACCTTAGCATGGCGTGCTAATGACTTCAATATTTAACAGCAGATGTTAAATAATACAGAACAGTCCTCCAAGTACACAAGCGTCTTTGCTCATTAACAGTTATTGACATACAGAAAATGTGCAAAGAGCTAGCTTGCGGCTTATTTGATCATTATCGTTAATGTTCGGACGATTCCAGATAGCGTGTTTGTGAGCATTTTAAACGTCCATCCTTGAGAGAATAGTTTATAATTAATGATTTTTACTCAACGTGATTTTAACCTGCTTCTATAAGATGTCAGCTTCTCAGATACAAGAATCAATACCTTGCTTCAAACTTGATGTAATTGTTTTTTCTTACCATTTACTGGGGGATGAAAGTGTTTCGAAACAAAGGTTAAGAACTTTCTTCTTTGGGAATCTTTGCTCTTAAAAGTTTTTGGAAAAGATCAAATCATTAGACTTGGAGACTTTGTTTGAAAATGTTCATAAAGTTACTAATCAGGCAGCTTGAAGGCCAGAGAACAACTCACCCTAACCCTAACCATAGCGGTATCGTTTTGAGTGAGAGCCCCCTGGCGGCAGATTTGACATGCTGTGCTTTTAAAAAGTGTCATCTCAGTCGATATCAATAATTTATTGAACTATACTGGAACAGAGGAACATTTCAGTATCATGAGCACAGTACGCGGTGCTGATATGAGAGTCTGCTACTGGGGGGGTCACACTTACTGGCCGATGTTTGCCGAGTGTCCACTAACACTCGTTCAGGACGGTCAATGTTTGCTTTGGGCGTGTTCCAACGGATAATTTCGTCTCAAATGATGGAAAAGGTTTGAGGTGTTGCCTGTTTTAGCCTCAGATGTCTTCAGGTAATTATAGGTTTAAATCTATCAAACGTTTGTTTTATTAATATTTACAAAAATCATATTTATGGTTTTATCGCCCAGGCCTACATAGTATCTTTCAGCAGACACAGAGCACTCATTCTGGATTGGCTGAATAATCTTTTTGAGCTTCATTTGGGAAACACTTGTTGTTGAGAGCAGTGAAAGTGATCCTAGGCAGTGAAGCTGTGGACCAGAAACCCTAAAAATGAGTCTAAAAAAGCGTTCATGTCCCATCAGAGCCTCTGCAATATGCTGTTTTATGATCATTCTCTGTTAGCTGCCCATTTACCTTTAAACACACATTTGATCCACTCTGCAGGTCTGAAATTAATGCATTCATTTTTTTTTAAACATGATTATTCGCAAGCTATTTTGTCCCTTTGGGCGCACCGTAGCTTAGCCTCCTCAGTGTCTCCCTGTAGTCACAGTGATGGAAAAGAACGACACTGCTGCAGTTCCTTTTCCATGGATACGTTAATGTCGTAACCTTCGAACTACAAGAAGGTTCTTGCTTTTGACTTATTTGCTTTTATTTCAAAATAAAAGAAGGGTTGACATCAAACAGCAAGTAAAGTACTCTCAGTTTAAGACAGTGCAAACATTCAAAATAAAAGCCTAACAATTTTTATTTTCAAATGCAAAATAATGGAATTTCAAACGTGATTAAAAATCGTAAACACCACTAGTTCCTCCGTGACTTTCTTCAGCTGCATGTATGGTGCCACTTGCTCATCAATATTGAGTTCGAAGGAAACATTCATAATTCAGTTACATATGATGCAGTGAAGTCTGTAAATGTGCAGATTCATCTTTTTTTGTGCACTTAGAGCCGTAACTTGTGGTGTTATCTGAAAGTAGACGTCTGCTGCTACGCACTTATGTAGTTCAACTTGAGAGTCAAAGACCCGTCACGTGAAAGCCTAGTCTAGTTTGGGTCCGATTGAGGCGTGTTCATGGATCTCCAGCAGCATTATCTAGGTGTGTTAGTCCGACATCGAGAAATTTTAGCCGGACTAACATGTTTATGCAATTTTAAACGTCCAGTTTTAGTCGAAACAACACAATAAATCTACTTTTCTAACTGTATGTAAATATACTGAGAGAAACATTAGACCAGCAGTTTAGGTTCCCGTCTAGACCAAGACAAAGAAAAATGGTTGCCTTGCTGAAAAAATTGCGTTCATAACGCGTGTGTACAATTCTGCAAAAGGAAGTTAATTACAAAGGCAATTTGTAGCAGTGACATATGGACCTAAAGTAACAAATGTTTTACAGATGAATTATGTATTAAGAGTGTTAATAAAAGCCGGCTCACACAGCTTCTCTGTGTAGTTTTATACCATGATCTGGCCATGCTTGATGCTGCTGAACGTGTTCCAATGTGAGCCGTGTCGTGATATTTGTTCAATCAATCACGTCGTGAGAGCACCTTGGGTATTAAATATTCACCGACTATGTACCCTATAGCATGTTTGAGACTGAAGCACTATTAAAAGCGGCAGAGAAACCACTGCAGTCTCTTCTCTTCCCACACACACAGTCTCTCACACACTGTGTACTCGACGTGTGTTCCCTCGGGCTTCACTTAAAACAGACGTACCCAGACAGTCAGCAGTCAGCCTTTTTCCTGCCTGCTAGTCTAAACTGGGCCTATCTTTGCTCTGCAGCTGGGGAGGGGCTGTCCCGCTCTGTTTAGATAGCATAACACTCACCTACAATCACTTAAGACATAGGCGTCCCCCTCTGTGGTTCTAAACAGCTACACCCTGCAGCGGGTCTATCAGGGCTGGAATCAATGTAACACAAATGGCAGGAAGTTAGCTGCACTGTGTGTATCCTTTGACCTTTTCAATGCCCCCTACAGTCCTTCTGTAGTGGTATTCAGCTATAAATCACTCCATGTGTGTACACTGTGTAATGATTAAAAAGAACTGGTAGACATAAGGGCGGAAAAATGAAAACACTGAGTAATCAGGGGGAGGGGGGGGCAAGGATTAACTGCAAATATTTTAATCTCTAAAGTAGTGTTTCAGGTCTATTTGTGTGTAAGGAGTGATGAACTAGAATTACATGAACATGTACATTTTTCACTGACTGTTGCATTCAAATATCTTTCTCCCTAGGGATGCACCGATAGTGAAAATCCGGGCCAACACCGATACAGATGCTGAAAGTAAAAATTGCTTTTTTTCATGACTTCTTTTGGCGTTAGATTCCCACAATGCCAACATTTCCTCTCATGCTTGACCATGAAAACAGAAGTGAATTGTTCCAACAGGTGACTTCCTCTGCCCAGTAATAAAAAATAAAAAAACGCTTCTCTGAATTAGCAGTTAGATGTACTAGATGCCAGCATTAAATTGATACGACACAACAGACAAACATCAGCTAATGACATCGGCTCATGCCGCATTACTTGCAGATGTGCCGATATCTTTCAACGAGGCTGACACCAACAGATATTAAACCGTTGCATCAGTGAACCCCGACCCAACTTTTTTGTTGCCTCTTATTAAAGCTCCTGTGAGGGACGTTCGGGTTGTGTCAGTTCTGTGGACAAAGCAGGATCATTTCTCTTTACTAGTCTTGTCTTGAACATGTAAAAGTTTAACATCTGATAAAAAAGTATCATCCTTTTTCATTTTAAATGTCTAACTTAAAGTGCCTTGTCTGACACCTACCCTGCCTCAGTGTTTAAAGGCATTGAAAATAACAAGAAAGAAAGAATCAGTCTTCTTGCTGATGGGCTCCTTCTCTTTTAAAGTTCATTTTGAGGCATCAGTATGGATTTCAGACTGTTTCATAACCATGTTTTACTCTTCAGAGTTACTTTAACAAACCCAAATTGCTTTTTTTAAATGAAAACTGAAGAAAAAACTGTCTGATTGAAACTTGCAACACTAGAGAAGACCAATCACGTTATGAAGCTTATCACAACCACCACTAAGGCAGGTATTTCTAAGATTAAAGAAATAGGATTTGGGGCTCCGGTTGGACTAGGAGTTGTAGAGACTTTAGTCCTCAAAGAGGGCAGCCTGGGTTGACTCTGACCCCCGGGACCTTTGCAGCGTTCATTAACCATATGTAATGTTACATGGCTGCTGTAAAGTTTGAAATGTACTCAGCTACATGTTTATTTTAGCTAGGTTTTCTACAAGTTATTAGCGACTTTTTGGTAGGCTGCCAAAGAATCAACACTTTGACATAATGCATGAATGTTTAATAATTGGAGCAGGAATTCCAGAGGCTTTAAGAACAGTCGGGGATTAAAGTTACATAAGAAGCCACATTTCCACTGTCAGGTACCAGTGACTCAGTGTTTACAGTATGAAAATGTTCTACCGAGACAGAGTTGAGAAGCATCCGGCTAAAAAGACCTTCCACAGAGGCAGATAAGGAAAGAATTCAATTTCCAACCCTAGTTAGCACGGGCTCCCACCCGACGCTAATGTTCTTCTTTCATGTTATTTCAACACCTGTTTAGTAATCGCCTGTACACTCAAAGTGCAGTGCTTGTGTCACACAATGGAAATGAGGAAGTTCAGCATTAGTTCAAGGTCTTCTTTCATAGCTTCCAGTAATGACCCTTAACATTCTGACCAAGCACACACACTCAATAATATTGTGCTTTAAAAGGAAGGGAACCCGTGCACCAATGATATTTCTGAAATGTTTCATTCGAGGTACGTTTATATTAGACATTTTGAAAGAATGCATTACTCTTAAAGGCCTGTTTGTCATGGAGTACCACATCCTTGCACACCCTTATGTGCATACCAGTCTAACAGACGCACACCCAGCTAACACACAAACAGAAGGTCCACAATGAGCAGATCCGTCAAGGTGACCCACAAGCTCCAGTCTGAAACAGAGCTGTAAAGTTTGAACGGGCCCCAACAGAAACCACATAAACTTCAGCTCAATGACCTACTGTACACAGTGTCTCTGTGTGTCCACAAAACTAACCCACAGACACACAAACACTGTAGCCCAGACAAAGACCGTTTTGAGTGTTAGTGTTGAGCACCACATCAATTTGTCATGTATGTGTAACCTAGTTTTAAGGTTTGGCTAAAAATGGCTCAACACACAACCTGTTGTTAAAGGGACGTGTGGGCCTGCAGCTCAGCCAGCTGGTAAAAACGATGTGGCGTGTTGTGTTGAACTAACAGAAGCTGAGCTTCTAACGGGGGGAAAAAAGCCTAGAAATGACCTCAATAGCAAGAGAGTCTGCCAAGAGCTCAGACGTCTGTTAAGAATGGCATCTAGGTGGTATGAATCTGTTTGACCGAGGCGGAACAACAACAAAGGAAGTTGGCAAGTTTGTATACCTGACTGCAATTTTTAGACCCTGATATGGAATTAAAACAAATCCTACCAGTAAATGGTTTTACTTGATCGCCCACTCTCTCTTTCTCTGTGCTGGAGGCAGCTTTAGGTTGAAAATATGACTGTACATTTGGTATTTCCTTCATTTCTTTGGTACTATGGAAGATAACAATTACCGATATTGTATTGTTTAGAGCAGTGGTTATCAACTGGTGGGTCGGGACCCAAAAGTGGGCCGCAGAGCTGTTTTAAGTGGGTGGCTGAAAAAGCCCACGCAGCGCTTTTTAAACCTGATAGCTTTGTTCCTTTTTTTTTTTTTTTTGTCACGTTTGGTATCATCTGAGGTCCAAACTACAATTTTTCATGAACTCAATCTGATTGGTTGAAAAGTATCCGAAAAGTGGCTCCATATTTTTATAAGCGAGTTGGTAGTGGGTTCTGAGGCTAGACCAGTTGAGAACCACTGGTTTAGAGCAAGTTGTATTGAAAAAGGAAGTATCTGGGGGCGCAGTGGTTAGTGCGCCAGTCCCATATATGGAGGCTATAGTCCTCAACGCGGGCAGCCCAGGTTCAAATCCAACCTGTGGCTCCTTTTCCCGCATGTCAATCCCCACTCTCTCTCCCTGATTGACATCTCTATCCACTGTCCTATCTCTCCAATAAAGGCACAAAAAGCCAAAGGCAGTATCTAACGATCGAAAATGTAGACAACCTTGACCACGAGAACAAAAATGTAAGTCCAATGCAACTCAAATCTTGCCAATGTATTACAGCAGGTTAGACGGCGCTCTCTTGAAGGCAGCTTTGAGTTCAAAATGACGATTTGTAGTTTTTTCATCTTTGGTTACTTGATGATACAAATGATCTTTAAATGTTTTAAAACATCTGGTATCAATAACTATTAAAGCATCAACCATTTTTTCTGCTTTATTCCTTCACAAATTGACAACCCACTTATTTATTATTAACAATAACATAGTGGAGTTTGTCCCTTTGAGATCAGAGACTCCTTTCACAAGGTGACATTGCCAAGAATATGTGTTAAAGGTACATTCAAACAGTAAGAAAATACATTTATATGCAGACAGCCTGGACTCAACCGTGTTTTTAAAAATATGGTAAGTGGTAATAAGTTTTGAAGTGTATCCCTTTGACAATGCATCCAAGCAACAGCTAAAGAAGCCGCAAGAAGGTTCAAAATTATGCCAAATGTTTCCTGGCAACAAAAAGTTTCAGTGTAATGACGCAACACAGAGGCAACTCTACAAGAAGCTGCTCCCCCATTACAGACACAATATACATGTGTCGTTAGTATTCTTTGGTGTTCCCAACAGGGTGAAACTCTTCACATGTTGCCGTCTTCTGAGGCGTCAAAGGACAGGACTGATGAAAATCTCTACTTCAAATGTGAGAACCATGGAGATGACTAAAAACGGTTTAATATGCAGAACACCTCCTGACACACTTGTGCTCCTTATTCCTTTAGACTATGAAACTTTTACTCTACCTAAAAAAATGTCAGAGCTGCTGCAACTCAAGGCCAAAGTATGTCTACAACCAACTTATAAGTACAGCATATAACACACTATCCCACTCCAAGGTGAGGCAAAAGGCTGTTTAAAGGACTAATCCGCTTACATTTTTCATTTTCATATCCTGCCTTGAACCTTCATTCTGTTTAGCCAATCCCAACACAAGGTTTGGATTGAACTGGATTGTCTGCACTTTGTTGTGGAAAGCTTCAACAATCATCAGACATAGTCCCATTGAGTCAGACGCCTAAATGTGTTGGGGAAGCGGTTTCAGACGCTTTCTTAACCACCCACAAAAACTATTCTTTTGAAGCATACAAACGCCTTTATGAGCATCTTATTGTCTTCTTGACACCTTTTTGAGTTTGTGACCGCAGCTTGGTCAACTTTCTCACTAGGGTACATTCAGGCAGAGCGTTGGCGAGATGCACAAAAGGAACCTTTTTCTTTCTCTATGCTAGTTATGGTAAGACGATGGTAACAGTGGAAACAGGTTTTTTTAATCATCCTGCTAAAGTCGATTTCCATTCAGCTCTTACACGTATGAAGACAACGAAGGAGTCATTTTGGAAAGAGAAGACAGATGGTTTGGAGGAGGCGTGAAGAAGGCCATCAACAGCGCATCAAGCAGTTTCAACCAACAGAACTGAATAACAACTTTTGAATTGCCGTACCGTCTGCCACTTCCATCAGTCCATTCACACCTCCAGTTATGTGACTGCAATGACTGTCGCCTGCTCCTCATGCGACGTCAAGGTGCTAATTACTCAACAAGGTTAAGTGCTGGAGAAATTTTCAACAACATTTTTGGTCAATCTCGTAATTGGCAGGAGAACAAAGTCAATCTTTGTGTTGTATTTCAGTAAGGGACCAAGTAAAGTCAGTGGGTTATTAAATCTAGAAGCCTGCCATCAAGGGAATCCTCCACTGTTGTACATTAGCAGTCATATTACACGGCTACTTATTGAAGAAATCAATATTTTAAAACAACATTTTCACTTGGGACATTTTAATTTAACCTAAAAGCAACTTGTGTCTTTATCATAATGTCAAAAATACTGATTAGATATGTTTTAATAGAAAAGCTAAACAAAGAGGCATTGGTTAACCACAGTTAACATGTTTACTCTTTAAACCGTAACACAGCTCTGCCCTTTCTAGCTATTGAAGTAGTGTCCCGTGTACTGTACAAAGGTAGCAAGTGCCTAACACTTGCAGTTTATCGTAATATCTTAGTGGTCGTCAGGTGGTATTTGCGTCTTTTTGAAGTGATGGACAATAAAGTGCTGCAGTGTTTTTAATGGTGGCCGCAACTTTCCTGAGCACCTTTTGCCTTCCAGCTCTCCGCGCTGGTCTGCAAGCTATGAATAGTATAGGACAGGATGTGATGGGATACGATAGGATATGTTTGTTATTATCATCTTGGGGAAATTTGTCTTGGATGCCAAGTGCTGCATACATTTAAATACAAAAGTAATTAAAGTTGGTAAATTAAGACAAGAAGAACAGGACCACACGAACCACAGCAGCTCTTGATTGACATTTTTCGCTGCTTTACGCTCAAGGTCTGTTGACATGTTTTTCCATTAACCAGTCGTAGATAGTTTTGTATGGATGTTCTATTTAGTGTTGACATGCCTTTTTGTATTTTGTTGATTTCTCTGTCTTAGACGACTCTATTTGGTTTCAAACTCTCCTGCTTTCTCTTTGCTATTTAAGCTTTTTCTTTCTGTTGATTGATATGATTAGAGTTCAGAGCTGCGTCCTTGGCCGTCGTCAGTCCTTGAACGCTCTACTTTAGAGAAATAATGCCTTAAACGAACAATTACAATCAAGTATTCAATACAGCCGTGTAATGACTTAGATTATATTCCATTACCTAGATCTTTTCCTAAGACTATTTCAAAGAAACACTCAACAAACACCCAGTTCGACTGCATGAACATTACTGAGAGTGCTACCGATTTCACCCTCAAACTTCCCCTGTCAAAGAAAGTCCATTTAACACAAGCCAATTGGCTGGTTGCTGCCATGACAACAGAGTGCTGGTAAATGAGATTTTCAGTTGAAAATGTCACAACTTCTCTCCAACAGCTGTAAGATGGTGAAACAATGGGTTTTTTTTCAATGACGCCAAAGTGGAAAGAAGTGGCCTCCAGAGTGTGCAGTGCGTGTTTGCCATGACTATCCTTTAGTTTCGTACACTCTCACGTTGACAACCTGCATACTGCAAGCACACAAAGGCATATTCAACACATTTGTACCATCCCTCATTGATTTTTATGATGTTAATCTCCATAAATAGAGGAGCTTTTCAGAGCTGATGGGAAGGACTCGTCATATTTGCCGCTGACTCTGAAAGCCGGGGTTAATAGAGGTGGACAGTCCCAATCGTGACACTAAATGGCTTTAAAACGGCACTTATTTTCGCCAGCGGTGCGTGAATGTCAGGGCTCCTCGAGCTAACAGCGGACCTTTCGAACCCTCGCACACTCACTGCTGGCCGGCATCGCTGAAAGGCCTCTCCCAGGGTTATTTGGTTATTGGGTCTAGATGCAAATATGCCGGTGAGATCATTCACAGCTTGGTGTCAGACAGTCACAGCTGCTTGTGGTGAAATTGTGCCAAGAGGAGAGCAAGGCAAAATGATGGCTGTTTGTTAATGTCTGTGTGCAGAGGGCCTCTGCGTGAAAAACACAACAACACATTTTAATGTTCAGTATCTTTAGGTTTCTCTCTTATTAGTGATAAATGACTCTGCAGGCATACAATCTTCGACACAGTAGACTTGTTAACTGACTCACACATTAGTCATCTGGCTCTCTTCTGCTGCCAAATGCCCTCTTGCCATCCTAGATCCTGTGCGAACCTGTGGCATCTTGTTTCCAGATGTATTGTCCACATTGTGCCAATATGCACTGTAGTTTGGCCCTGGCTGCTGCTTGCATTTGAAAATGTGTCCTGGCAACTTTCACTTCCTCTCATCATCTTTGTCTGAATACACACATTTACACTCAAACAAATGGTTGTTAACGATGGCGGTTATTAGGAAACTCAGCATGTGTGTAGATTTCAAAACCTTGTGAGAACTAGGAGAGAAGTGCGAACTACAGCGAGTGCAGACCTTTGCTAAGGCCGATAGTAGGTCTTTCATAAACTGGGAACATTTCTTTCATGCCTGCAGCATTTGTCTCAGCAGTAATGTCTGAGGTGGCTATATAGTTTGTAGAACCACATGATCCACTTTGACATACACACTGTTCTTAACGTTTAGTTTTAGTTTGTTTGTGTTCAAACATTAAAAGATATTGGCCAGTATTACATCCTTTCACAAAGATTCATTGAAATTGAATTCAAGTCTAACGCACCTGTTTTCACTTTATAAAAATGATGACTGAAGTGTTGGTTTTGGTGTGCAGTAGATTTTATCCCACTATAGACTTTACACAACTTGGAGACAACTTGAAGATCCAAACAATTTCTAAATCACTATGGACACAAAACACACTAGAAGTGGTTGAATAGAGACGTTCCTAGGCGACTCATTTCAAAGTCGATTAAACGCCAATTTAAATTCAGACTAAGCAACTAGTCCCAAGTTAAGAAATTCAGTACAATTTATTTAAAATGATCCACGAGTAAGCAATGCAGTCTGCCGAGTGTGGCTAACGTTAGCAGGGCCAGCAACGCCAGCCTTCAGTCCTCCTTGCAGGTTAGCTACAACATGCCTGTGCTAAATGTGGTTACGCATTGTTCCGATCAATATCCCAGTTTAACCTGACACAGCCTACATTCAATTTTATCTGAATGTCCGAGATAGAAATACTACCAGACTCGCTGTTACGAGATGCTTTCCATTCACTGTGCTTGTTTACATCTGGACAGTAGAGCCAGAAGAGAAGGCACATTAAACAGAGCTACAGCCAGCCTATGGCTAAAGTCCTTGCTAGTGGCGGACGGCTGCGTTACAGCTCAGACATATTTGATCAGCATGGAGGGCTAACGTAAAAATATTAGTAATGCATTTACCTGACTTTAGTAATTCTGGTGCCGACTAGAAGGGGTGAAAAAGTTATTAAACACGCACATGGCACATCCCTAGTTGAGAATACTATAGAAATGTTGGGTAATGTATTGTACCATTGAATCATACCTGTGCACGATCCACATACAAAGTCAAATTCCAGTTCAAAGCTTCACTTTATCCGCCCTCATATTGGTCAGATGTCAAGTTTTTCCATCTCAACTGGTTTGGCCTGAAAATTGTAATATCAGTCAGGCTTCAGTTTTGACCATCTTCCTTAAATATTCATTGGGAACGTGCCGAGTGTTGCAGCTCCACGCAGGGCATTTCCTATACAATAAATGAACTCACACCTATCTGTGAAATGACCACGTGGACTTCCCCTACATGTTTTTGGTACACTCAAACTTCTCGGATGCTGTGTGATTGGGTGGTTTAATTGTTCAATATGAATAAGGCAGACTGACTTACTGGCAAATTCCCTCAACTGCCTGTGTTCATTATACCCCTAGGATGTTTGGATGAGCTGGCTGGCTAGTTGACTGAGTAATGATTGGACACACTGCCTGCCAGCCTCTCCGGCCTGCTAACCGACTCACAAATTGACTACCTGCCCGCCTGAATGACGACCTCACCTATAACCTGCCTTCATTCCTTTCTGCCAGCCTTCTCTATGACAATACCTACAACACAATGTACCCGACAGCCTGACAATGCCGGATGTTGCCTGGAAGAATCTTCAAACAGGACAAATAACAGGACAGTCGTGCAATGCGCCACTCGCTGACTGTTCCCCCTGCGGCACAGAGGTCGTCGCTCCCACAGAGAAATCAATAAGCAACAATGATTAAGCTCGACGTGGCGTATCGGTTGCAAAGGTCTATCCAAGTTCACAAAAGGAGCGGAGACAATACACGACTTTAGCCGAGCGTCAGCAGCTGAGTCTTGTGAGTGAGGGGGAGTTGACGGATGCGAGGCAGATGAGCCCAAAGCATCGATCAAACATGTGCATCCCGCGCCGACATAAGGCCGATTCCAAGAAACAGAGGGGCAGCACATTTTGTCCCAGTAACGTCTGACAGGCTTATTACGCACATGGCCTTGATTGACTCGTATTTTCTAATGAATGTTTTACTCATTCTGTCTTCATGTTGTCCCACTTGCATCACCAACACCTTCAACATGACTCAGTTTAATGTCAGCAGGCCGAGCTGGCAATTTGCAGGATTTAATCTCCTCTTTATTACCAGAGCAAATTGTGAAATGACAACCAGGATTCAACTGCCAAAAGAAATATAATCAGAGACTCAGATACAGGAAGTTGCTGCATTAGCTTTTGCTGACGTTGTTCTCTCTGAGCATGTTGTGTGAGAGACTCTCCCAACAAATAAAAGCCACCCAGGAATGAAATTTGTCATCTCCTGGGTGTTAGCTCTTCCTTGGATATAAGGTGAGCACAGCGTGTGCTGGCTGTGCTGCAGGTCTGATGACAAACCTGCTTTCTATCACTTCTTTTGTTACCTGGGAGTGTGTGAAGTCTGTACAGCAGTAACCTGCCAGGCCCTGAAATAAGATGTTTTTAATGGAAGTCACGACTTGTCAAAACACAGTTTGGTTTCGCCTTGAGAAATATAAAGCGCTGTGGATGTTGTGTGATTCTTAACCAATGTAATGACGTGTAATCCAGTTGTAAAATTTGGGTTGTACAAATTTTTGGATATAGGAACAAATGATTAGACAATGAAAATAGTTTTCAGCTGATATGGGTTGGAATTAATGATTACATTATTCATCTACCAGTTATTCTCAATGTTTTCAAAGCATCATATTTCCTTTCATTTGTCCAACCAACAGCCCAAAACCCAAAGACTCTTTGTTACCTTTAACGACAAAGACAGGCAGCGAATCCTTACTTTAAGAAGCGGGAACCACCACCTGTCAAATCAAACCTAAATAATTACTGAAATGATTGATCGATTGATCATACTAGTGAGCAGCAATACGTTTTCTCTCCTCATTATTCGAGGTCTTTTTGAAGATTTTCAGCATTGGGACATCTTGAAGGACATGTTGAGGTTGTCACGACACCAGAAATTGAAACTTTGATCGGATACTACTAAAAATCCAACGACATCTGCAGCTGTTTCGATACCGTGGCAACAAAAATAGAAGTCCTGGGCACCTAATACTGGGTGATTTCTTGTTTTTAATTAATACAAATTGAAAGCAGACTCCTGCTCTCTGTGTCTTTGGGTAAAAAAATGTGACAGAGGATGTGCTTCTGTATTTTTCAGTTCTATCGATCATTTAAAAAAAGGGATTGTATCGTTTTAAAACTCTTGGTATCTAAAGTATTAAAGCATCGAGAAATTCTGACAGCCTTACATCGTTTCCAGCGTTTATGTACAGACAGTAAAAGTTATTGACAGCTTAAACATTAATAACAAAGAATCATTATTGGCTTTGGATGAATATGTAGGTAAATCTGGCCTTTGTTAGGGGACAACAATATTGCCCAGAAGGAATATGTGTAAATATATTGTGAAATGATCTCCACAGTGTATTCTCCCTGCAGTTAACAGGCTGAACATGATTATATATATAGATATCCTTTGGCTGTCTTGCTGATGGACTCCCTGACTGTCAGGTGAAGGAATGTGCATCTAACCGGTCTGTCTGCTTCCTGAAGCCCTGCAGCTGCCTCTCTGACAACAACACAGCTTTAGAGAAAAGGAGAAAACTGAGGAAAAAAGCACTCACAGTCCAGGTGTTTCTTCTTGGGTCCGCTCACTTCATGTGTGGTGGCTTTGCACACAGCCTTGCTGATCGCAGACCCAGTCATGCTGTGCTGAGCTGCTGCGATCCGATCCGTGATAGATTGGCCCGACATCTCGGCTTCTTCTTCTTCTTTTTCCTCTTAGCTTTTACCCCTTAATCAGCTAAAAAAAGAAAAACCCACAATAACGATCCGATCAATGGATCAAATCAACGTGACTGCACTGACAAGAGGAGGGTGTTTTTCTTCTTCTTCGTGTCTCCCAGGTGCGTAGGAAACCTGTGCAGTGTCTTCTGGTGGTACAAGGTGCAAGAATCAACAGCTGATTTGTGGTTTTACAACTCTTTAATCTATCTATCTAGTAAACAAAACACGGCGACACTAATCTGAGCTAGTCTGTGTTAGCTAATGTTCCCGTTGCAGCACTCGAACCAGGAAAGAGTCCCACTTTGGAAGTTGTAAACACTGGAAAATACTTTCCGGCCACAAATAAACATAGCTAACTGGCTGGTTTGTGTGTAACCAGGACGGATTTAGTTATTTTATTTCCACCTCAGGGCAGGCAACAACAACAACAAAGTAATCCGTGTGAAATCACAGCTTGCAGAATCTCCTTCCTCCTCCACGTCAACTTGTTAGCTTGTTTTAGCTATCACTGGAATTCGCCTGGAAAAGTGTGTTTAAAACCCACCCACGGGTGTAAAAAGTCAGTCAAGATGGAGCAGCTCATTGTTTGAAGGTAATGAGATGACGCTGTGAAGATGACAGCCCGGACAGGTTGCGGTTTTCCCCCGGTGAGAGAGAACAGACGTGAGAAGCTGTTGGGTGTTAGCAGAGGAGCTAGCGGGGTTAGCTAATCTGCCGACCGAGAGAGAGAGAGAGAGCGAGCGGGCGGGCGCGTGCCGTGAAGTCTGTCACCGTGGAGACAGAGCCGGCGGAGCCTTTAAGTTCAAAATGACAGCTCCCGGAGCTTCCCGGTCCTCCGGCTCAGTAGGTGCTGTCCTCCAGCTGCGGACTCCACATTACCGGCTCTTTTTTGGGTTAGTCTTTTTTTAATTTACAGACGGTCCCGTCCGGTCCTGTGCTCTGCTGCTGTCTGGAAACAGTCTCGCCAGCGGTTTCTCTTTGCGAACTGACTGGCTGGTTGCTTCTCTGCCGGACAAAATGGCAGCGTAAAAAATCAGCTGATCTCACAACTGTGCTGCCTTCAGGAAACCCTGGGAGGCTAGGAATTTAGAGCCTTTCCACTTTCAGACGGTTCAAGTACACTACTCCTCCTAGTTTTTGTGTTTTAAAGTAGTCTATCCTTTTTGTAACTAAATTATTTTAATATTTAAACAATATTTTTTCTTCTGGTACTTTCAAGATAAGTCCTAGATCACTGGCTTCATTTTCACAACACCGGAGGTTGGCCCTTAGTAATAAACAAGTGTAGGTCTATTCTGTAAAACAAATAAAACTTATGTTAATTATTGACAGTAATGTTTCACTTTTTTCCATTGGGGTCCTGTGGGGGCTTAGCTTTTCTTAAATACAGTACAGGGGGCCCCGAGGAAAAAGATTGGGCCCCACTGTGCAGGGATGATTATTCAATGACGGATTGATCATACGGTGATCGTCTGATTATAAGCACAAAAAAAGGACATTTGCTTATTCAAAGCACTTATATCTTAATGTGTGATACATTTCTTTGTTTAATAAATATCATAAAATGTTGGACAGGTCAATCAAACACTTTCATTCTACAATTCATTTAGCAGATGCTTTATTTCCAAAAGCGACATGCATCAGAGAACTTTAAGACTTTAGAGGTGATCAAATGTGCTCTGGTAAATTGTCATGTTAGTTTGTCTTGTTATCTGTAATTTCCATAAACAGAAAAGATCATCAAAATTTCTACAAAGTCGACAGATTAATCTATATTAAAATTACAAGTATGTTGTCACGAATGATAACTCTGTAGATGGTGGTCATATGTCTTTGACAGTCTGTTTTTTAACCTGTAACCACAACACTGTTAGCCTGGGCTACTTAATCTTTCAACAGCCAAAGAGTTCATTTTTCATATTTTGATCATTTATCTTAAAATTAAAAAGAAACCAAAGAGATAAGCTAGAGGGATTCAAATTTTGATCAAAGCAAAAAGCAAAGTAGGAGAAAATAAAGACAAGAAAAACAGTCAGTAATCATTTTATATCAGCCTATATTGGGCCCGAAAAAAGCGTGAAGAATGTGGGATCGAAACTTTGCTTTTGAAAGTCACTGGGAACTTTGAATACAGTGTGCGGGTCCTTTTTTAATTCTTAACTCAAATAAAAACAACAACAACATTGTTTTATAGACTTTTTCCTCAATGTTTGTGAGCGTTCTTAAAGTAGTTGCTATATCTCCGACAGCTCCTGAACGCATCTATAGTCTATTGGACAAGTCGTGAGGAGTGAGTGCGGTTTTTAAGGTGTCGCGGTTCAAATTGTAGCGGAATTTGTGAAACCAAAGTATCTTTTTTCTCGCGTTTTTTACGACAGCAAAGCATCTATAGTAGCAAACAAAAACAAACCGACGAAAATCTCCTCGTTTTGTCTTTTTGAAAGAGATGTTTCGCGCCGCTGTAATCCACATTTAAGGTGGTATTAAATGATTCCTCAGACGCCGTGTCCTTGTTTGACTCCAGACTATGTGGAACACGGTGTGCTGAAAAATCAGCGGGGAAACGCTCCTGCTGCACGCTGCACGCTGCACGGCAGTGTGGGTATCACAGCGGATCTGAGAGCTGAATAAATCACATTTATGGCAGAGGAGGACTGTATTTCACACTTAGTATGAGATGTTATTACCTACAAGCTGCTTTCCCCAGACATCTGAAGTGGCTCACATTGATTACAGCTGTATGCTGCCATGATCCAATAAAGCTTTATTGAAAAATGTGATTTTATCAAGACATGACCTGAGAGTCAGAGCGGCACGAGGACATGTTATTGTGAGTTATGAGAGAGGAGAGTGGTTGAGTGATACCATAAACCACACGTGCAGTCTCTTCTGATTGTTAGAGGGTGTGGGTCAGGCTGTCAGACAGTTACTTTCAGTTTCAGGGAGCTAGCTGCAGCTTGCAGTATTTCCTGCCTGGGTGAGAAATACTGCACTGACCCCAATAGAAGCAGCCGCAGGTGAAGTGCGGGAATTTACCGCTGCTTTCGACCTCCAGTGACCTCTGTGTACTTCTCCCAGACAGGAGAGAGAAAGACTCTTCAAGATGTGGTGACTGATATGATGAATCTGTAACCCTTCAGTGTCTCACAGCAGGCTTAAAACTATCTGTTAGGTAAATCCCTCTGTATACATTTTCTAAATTTATAGAAACTGTATTCGTTTTTTTGCCTAAATTGTTCCCGGGGATTACAACATTGTCTGTAAAACTGTGAAATCTAGTCTGAACACCTACAACCTCTGTCCACCCTGTTTACAACCAGCTAACATTTAGTTACAAAATCAGTGTCTGCACAGTCATATCGCAGTCGTGCTTTTACACTACATGTCACATTCACACAGCCGAAATGAGTTTCCTCCGGAGGGTGGCTGCATGGGCTCAGCCTTAGAGATAGTTTGAGTAGCTCAGACATTCGGGGGGAGCTTGGAGTAGAGCGGCTACTCCTTCTCATCGAAAGGATCCAGTTGAGGTGGTTGGGGCATCTGATTAGGATGCCTCCTGGACGCCTCCCTTTGGAGGTTTTCCGGGCACGCCCAACTGGGAGGAGACCCCAGGGTTCGCTGGAGGGATTATATTTCCCGTATAGCCTGGGAACGCCTCAGAATCCCCCAGCTGAGGAGCTGGAAAACATTGCTGAGGAGGGAAGTCTGTGTTGGCCTACTGCGGTTGCTGCCACCGCTACCTGACCTCAGATAAGCGGAAGAAAATGGATGGATGTCACATTCACCCGTTCACACCACAGTCTATCCCTCAGATGGCAGAGGATGCTACGTAAAGTGTCCATCAGTATCCATTCACACGCCAACATTTTCAGTGTCTATGCTCAAGAACAATTTGACATGAGACTGAAGGAGCTGACGATCAAACCCCCGACTGACTGAGCCAGAGCCGCCCCTGGAGTTTGTTTCTGAGCTAAGCCACAAAATGACTGGACATTAAAACTGGACATTTTAAAGCGGGTATATTCAGGTGCAAAAAAGCAACTGTACAAATACACAATTCCCCTTAAAGCCCTCCCCGACTTGTATCTAAGAAAGGCTGATTTCCCCCCCCCCACGACCCACAGGTAAAAAAGGTGACACATTACTGTCAAAACTGTAAAACAATTTTGATTTTAATCAACGTTTTCATAGATTTCCCAATAGAATTGGCATACACTGTTCCTACCATAAGGTCTTTGTATAAACAAAGACAGGTTGCCTTGACAACGGTTGGCAGCAATCTGCTGAAGTGTTCAGGTTGCTTTAAATTGATCTCCAAAGGTATTATTTTTTGCCTAGAAATAACCGAACAGCCTTGATACTAGGTTAGAGTTCGACAGAAAGTAACCAGTAGTGCCAAGTGAGTCTGTAGAACGTGCAACCAACACAACCTTGGGCATCCATATATGACACATGAGAAACAGACAGAACTGATCATCTCTTACAAGCTGAACATGTTCGTATGTAATCCACATGTAGGCAGCTGTTAGCCTTTGCTGTGCCCGAAGTATTTCTCCTTTTCTTATTTCTGCTAAATTTGATGTTGCAAAGCATCCGTAGAGCAAGAAAAAAAGGAAATTAGAACACGGCCACAGTGGATGGAGCTGCACAGAACACCAAAGGAGGGATCAGTTCTCTTTTTTTTTATGCATTGTGTCATTGCCAAGATGTGTTGAGGACCAAAAACAGCTTTGATGAGTGGAAACAGCTGCAACAGTGGACTGAATCAACCGCTTTTCAAAATAAAAGACCATAATGAAAATGCATTTTCCTCTCAAGTCTCTTGAGAAAGAAGCAAAAATCCGATAGTTGCTTAATTGCATCATGAAAAAATGATCAAGAATTGGTGCACAGCAGAACAAAGACAAGCAGACATTTAGGGATTTAAGAGCTTCCACCTGTCGTACATGTAATAGACAGAGACTAGCACCCAGAGGAGACTCATGTGAACTCGTGCAGACCCTGATATCACACCTGCATCCTGCAAACACTGATTTTCCTGCCTGTGTACCCATTTCACCTCTCCCTCCTGACGGTCTGACTTAGAGTGCAGTGTTGCCATCTGCAGGCGAAATACCCAAACTCCCTATTTCCATGGCAACAGCAAGGATGCAGGGGAGCCCCCTCACCGTAGCCCCTGGCAACAGCCTCCCGGTCCCATCAGCAGCTGTCAATCACAGGGATGAGCTGCTGCTTCGCCCAGGGCCAATGTGCTCAGAGAGATAGGAATAAATCCATTACCACGCAGCAGACAGAGACGGGGTCAGCTAACAGAGAGACAAAGACAGAGGGAGGAGGACCCAGAGGTGCTCACAGTTCATACATAATGTGTTAATGTGATGTAGGATATCAGAGAGGAGAGTTTTTCCACAGTGATTACCATGGTAGCAATCGATGAGGCGAGGTGTGATATACAATAACAGCTCTCAAGAGTCTTGAGCTTTATGATGCTGATATTAAATCCATATTTTCTGACAGTAAAGTTTCCCTTACATTAGTTTATACAGCTGTTCGGTCAGAACTTAAACTATATATTAAGATGGACGATACGTCACCACCTCTTCCTGTTTTACTAAAATGAAACCAAATTACCCCCTCGCCATGGGTGCTGGCATATTTTGCATTTGGAGTCAGAGTCTACCTGAGTCTACCTCATGTCACCCTGCCTCTTCCACTAACCAAAACATACATTTAACTTCCCTTTAAAACAGCAAAGGTCCCTCAGGTTGATACAGTCTACAGCAGTGACTCTCATCGTCAAGGTCCCGACCTGCAGGGGTTGCAAGATAATTTCCTGGGGTCGCCGTATGGTTGTGGAGAAGAAGCTTTGTAAGGTTGATGTGCAGTTTGTAATAAATGCCGAGCATTGTGGAAACCCCAGACACGTGTGTGTACACTTTTGGCTAACTTATTGTCTCTGACGCTCTCCAAAACACCGTTAACCAAGAGACACAGACCTAAGCCGTTGAATGAATGGAAACATACAGAAATGCATGTAAAACAAAGTAGTTGGTCTGAAACATAAAGTAAAGGAAAATGTCAGGGTTGCATGACACCAGTCCAGTTCCTCTCAAGTTGCAGAACTAGTTGTGTAGCTGGAACCAAATTCATTATTGGATAATAGTCTGTTATCACTTTTACTCAGATACTTGAAAAGTTTGAATGATAACAATATAAAACTCAACAGTGTGGTGTTACACTGAATATTGGCACAGCTTTGACCAAATCACAGCCATGCTCTGAGATTTCAAATGCAGGATAACTATGTGTTTGGTTTCTTTACAGCTCCTCCATGATCATATTTTTCTTCCTTCACTTTCCCCCTCTCGTGTGCAAGAAGTGGGCATCATTTAGTTGAGTGGTTGCCAACGACTCATTGTGCTTGTTCTCTGGATGTCCACTCAGGCACATGTTAACCCACTGAACCCTACGACTGCTTCACTTCATGAACTCTCATGGCAAGAAGGACGTAAGCTTTGGTTTGTCTTTCTTTACATGCAACCTCTCTATAACCTACAACAGTGTTTCTCACCCTGGGGGGTGGCTAGAGAGTGCCAAGGGGGGTTGTGAAAACTTGGAGGGAGAGGGAGTAAAATGGAACAAGAATAAAAAACGTATTTGTTACAATAGTCTTTTGACATGTTATTCATCAATGCATATTGAATTTATGTTCTTTTTTATGACACTCTTTCAATGTGAAAAAGAATAACACACACCACTCCAGCCAATCAGAATCCAGCAGCTGCTCTGAGTGACACTAAACTGACAGCTAAAGTAGCTGCCTGCCGCCTCGTTCTACAGAAACATGCCTATAAACATGAGTGAACAGGACTGAGCTGCAAAAGAGCCACAACCACAGGAGGTCACTCTGTCATTATGAGCGAGCACACAAACAGTATGACTGTAATATATGAAGTAAGAACTGAAGTTACCAAATGTGTTGATATTGGCCAAAGTGTTCAAGGAGGTTAAGAAATGTTGCAGGAGGGGGGGTCCCCGTCTGAGGTAAATGATATATGGGGGTTATGGCAAAGTTTGGGAACCACTGCCCTACAACACTGTTTATCTTCCACATATGCAGACAGATGTGCAAAACACAGACTTGATAAGAGAAAGTTTTCCTTCTTAGACTTGTGAAGAAAAATTCCCAGATTTCCCAGAATGCCCTGAACATAAATTATAATATACCTGCATGGGGCATGGAGGAAATAGAATCACATCTTTAAGGAAAGATTTAATTGTTTAGAAAGAAATGTGTTGTTTGGTCCCAATCCAAAGACTCCCAAGCATGCCTTTATAACATCCCCAATATCCAGCTTCTACCTTAGGTATTCAGCTTTTTAAAATGTTATAAAATCAGTTCATCAAAAGATTTAGTGTGAAGAAAGCATCCTGTCAAATTGATGGATCTGCGATTCTGCAGCCCTTGATTTCACAGTTTTAGCTTTTTGTTTAGCCGTCTGGTCAATAACTACTTTTTTTAAATTTTGGCTCTAAGTTTGCCAATTCAGGCAATATGAGGAAAAGCACTAGGCAGACAAACACACAAACACAAGTCAGTAAGGTCAGGTAGGAGTCAAGGGAGAGGAAACAGTGGGAAATTCTGATTCCATCTAGTGGACGGATGGAGAATAGCAGAGGTGAACAATTAATGAAACAGGAATCTGGATCATGGTGGAGTTAGAAAATGAAGTCAAAGAAAAGTGAAAATGTGACTTACTTTTAAAGGCTAACTATTCCACCTCTCAGAGCAATTCTACAATTAATTTGTCTACAATACTCAGCATGCATGTGTAAATGTGGTACTGTTAGCTTGAATGTTAGCCACAACTTTAAGGGTGATGTCTTTGTGTTGTGTTAATACCAAGCGGCAACCTCCGGTCTTGAAAAATGAAGCCAATGGGGAAGTGAAAAATCCTGCAGTGTGTGGAGAGTGTCCGCTTGAGGCTGGCTGCAGGAACACCGGAGGTCACAGACACATGACTGGCAAAAAAAGCCGTTTTTACAGCATAAATAAACACGTTTACAGCCTGGTACATAAAAAGGAATAGGTCTGATTATTTATTGTCATCATGAGCACATGTACTGTGGGGGGACGGGGGGGGGTCTGTTTTGATTTTATGTACCATACGTGTTGTCCAAAAAGCTTAAAACCAGCTAGTACACACAGTAGTCCCTGAATAAAGTCATAAAACCAGACTTTACAACAGAGGGCCAACACAGTAAATGTAAATCACATTAAAGGAAATTAAACAACCGAGTAATCTGTGGCTTTAGGGAATCATGGGAGTCTGGGGATCTTTCCGCCGACTGGTAATCCAGCTGTTCATGGCTGTTAAGAGATCTATCCAGCACATTTTATGGAAATTAAAACTCCAGTCTCCCTCCTTAATATTCGTCATTTCTAAACTGAGCACTTTGAAACCAAGAGGGTTAAATGATGAATTCAACCTGAAGCCTCTTCTGCAGAGTGGATTAACAGGATTTCTTGGAGAACAGAGGACACACAGATGGACTCTGATTAGTTTGGGTTATTCTTAAATGTTAAGTGATGGAGCTGATTTGAATACCCTGTGCTTAAATAAATGATACTGAACAAAAAGGTTGGAAGAATTTATTTATACAAAAATGAATATGCAAACATTTTTCCATGGATGGTGCAGAAAATGTTTATCCATAAGGAAAATTCTTCTTCTCTGTGATGGTTCATGATATTTCTCTAAATGTTTTGGCATTTTAAACCAAGAAAAAAGGATTTTTTAAAGGACTTAATTTGAAGGGAAAGATTACCATCAAGTATTGTATGCATAGTACACCTACATGACGCCCAGCCTCCACCGTTGGACTGTGTCGTCCCACAAACACCGCGTCCTCATTCATGCATGGCCTGCTCTGACCTCCAGGAGAAATCCTTCCTGCATATTATCCCGTATTCTCTTTTGTAAAGCGTCTCGAGATGACACTTGTTATGAATTGACGCTATACAAATAATGATTGATTGATTGTACCTATACTAGTAACTGAGGTCAACCAACCGAATATCGCCTAAGATAAGTCACTGCGGTGTGAAATGGTGAACTGGCTTGGTCAAGGTAAGCTTGTATAGTGCTATTCTAGTCTTCTGACTACTCAAATGTTACAACTACACATTCACACACTGATGGTAGAGGTTGCAATGTAAGGTGTCAATCAGAAGTAACTAATCCCATTCATACACATTCATACGCCGACGACGAAGCAGCGGGAGAAATTCGGGGTTAAGTGACACCAAGGACACATCGGACATGTTGCTGCAGGAGCTGGGGATCGAACCCCCGACCTTCCAGTTGAGAGACGACCGACTCTACCGACTGAGCCACAGCTGCCGAATCTATATTGGCATATAATTAATCAGAACAAAGATTTCCACATCCTTATCTCTCTTCATAAATCTCTGTATATTGATGAGTCACAAAGGGAGAGGAAATATTTGTTTCCATCACATTATTTGTTCTTTCCTGAATAACTTCTTTCCATCCGGGTACATGTCCAGCAACAGGTGGCGTAAGCAAAGCCCAAAAACCCCCCGAATTATTCCAATTTTTATAATTTAAGAAGTTCTTTTCTTGGAGGATTTCTCTTGTTGACTCTCCATGTGAAAAGTAAACAAAACAGCTCTGAAGAGATACTGAGCCTCAGGTAACACTAGACAATTAGTGACATTACAAATAATGCACTAAAACAGCCCAGAAACGAAATATCTTGGGCACATCAGCAGAAACAAGCTGTCCATACTTGTGTTTCAGCTCAGCTCAAAGCAAAGATTTTATCTGGCGTCAGTCAAACCCGGCACAATTTCAGAATCCACCTCTGTCAGGGCTATGTGTATGCCTGTATAAATCCAGGCTAATATATTAAACGCTGATGCTGCTGTGAGGCCCGCTGCCTGCTCGGGATTCTCTCAGATCACTTATTTATTCATCAGGCTTATAGAAGATATGAGGCTGTTCAATTATGGGACTTATAAACTTTCATTAGATTGGTTAAGATGCCACATTGACGCCCGTGCTGTGCGGTGACACTATTATGTCCATTATTAACGCGGACTGCGAGCTGACTCATCTCGTCTGACACGTTATTTTCGCATTTATTCTAAGACAGACACAGACGGCACAGAGAGTCACAGAGAGTCCTTTTAAAGGAGGCTTTATGTAAAATAGATCAAAAGAAAGCCTTGGAGCTCCAGACTGAAACATATATAACCTTATACGTTTTAAAATCATTTTTTATGACAGCTTTGTTGTCTTGACCTTGTAGTATCTTTCCGTTGAAGTCCAGTTGATAATAAATATGAATTACCTTCTCAGTGTGATAAAGCTGTTGCAAATCTTTTCACATGATGTAAAAGAAAATGGACTCTCTGCTCTCTTCAGCCGCCTCATTTATAAACCTTTGGATGATGTAAGGTTTGTGACAAACACATAAAACGAAAACAGATTTTTACTTCTCTTTGTTTCACGTGTTCAACACGTCAGATCTAGGCAGGATTGTAGGCACAAATGTTAATTCTGTTATCCATCAGAAAATGTCGGACACACTTCCAATTTGTCGCCTGAGGAACAGTTACATTTTATACCAAATGAAATATGAAGAAAAATTAATCAGAACTATTGAAAAACTACAATCGGTTTCCAATCCAGATTGTGTCAGGCGAAGGTTTTGTAGGAAATGGTCATGTATATATATTGAATGAGGTTGATTGGAGAATTAGCAGATGTGCTGGGAAGGTCAGCTAGATGGGAAAGAAAGGACAGATAGAGGGTCTGTGGTTAGAGCAGTGGTTACAAGGGCTTTTGTTGTGGGCTTGGAATAAACTCTAGAGCCAAGATATATCTGCAGTATCAGAGAGAAACATCTGTCAATGCAGAAAAAAAATGAAAACTACTTTGTGAACCTGAGTTTTATAGTAGTAGTTAATGTCTGTCTTTTTTTCTGTTGCCTTGAAACAGAAAAAATACCGTTCCCATCTTTAATCTGCTCCCAGCTGTCATTGGGCAAGAGGCGGGGTAAACCCTGGACTGGTCGCCAGTCAGTCACAAGGCTGACATACAGAGACAGACATAAGCCTTACTAACATTCACACATACGGGCAATTTAGAGTCACCGATGAACCTAACAAGCACGTCTTTGGACTGAAAGAGGAAGCCGGAGTACCTGAAGAAAACCCACACATGCACATGGAGAACATACAAAACCAACAGTGAGGCACCTGCCCAGCCTGGGATTTGAACCAGGTACCTTCTTGAGACAACAGCGCTAGCTATGCACTACCGTGCAGCCCCTCTCTAGTGAAAAAGCTAAACCTATACAATTATTGTACAAAAAATCTTGTTATATAACAGTTTGTCACCCACTGTGCCTTTACATGTCACATCTGAGTCATCATGTCTCACATCAGAGTCTCTTGTGAATCGAGCCAATTTACAGGTGCAAAAAGAGTCATTTCAGCATCTTTGAAATGGACCTGTTCTGTGCTACTTCTTGTCAAGCACAGGAGTTAGGGATACTTCAACCCAGCCAGGTAGGTGCTGATGGCTTCACACCATCCCAGCCAGAGATTCTGATTCAGTGCCGGGCTGGCAGCAGCCGATGCAGATGTACCTGAGGACCCACAGGTAGATGCTGCCTGACAGGACGACAGTCAGGCCAAGCAGCATGAGGCTGATGATGGTCTGAGGACTCATACTGAACAGCACGATGAAGTTGTGGATGGAGTCATCGCTGGATTTCTGGGCTGGAGAAAAAAAGAAGAAATTGGGAAAAAAATCTGTCACAGAACAGTGACATGAGCCGTTTTTAATACAGTGTCAAAAGATAACTTTTTGTATTCTTTCTTTTAAGATATACACATAATCTTTTTTTGTAATTTCTAAAGTGAAAAAACTGATGATTGGGATAGAAGCAAAGCTCTGGTGCCAACATATATCGTTAAGGCCGCCCTGGGAGGACAATGAATGTCATTTTTAACCCATGTAGTAAATACTTGAAAATTTGAAAAATGGACCATGAACACTCACGCAAATCCCAAAATCCAACCAATAGTACATTTGAAAAAAATCACTAAAACCTTTAAGATCATCTGAAAACCATGAATGTCTGTACAATTATTTGCTAGTTACCTTCATATCTATTTAGGTAATATGCAGAAGGATAACTTGATTTGATGATTGGGCAGGAGGAAAAGCCTTCGAATCACCAAAGTCTGAACATGGGGGGACCATGAATGTCTGCAGTATTTCTCCCCAATCGATCTAGTTTGACACTTTAAAATGATCTGGTATTAGAGAAAATATTGACCTGACTAGTTGGTAAAATAATTTAGTAAAAACTAAAAATATAAACCCAGAAGTAGCACCAGGAAAGAAGTCACAAGTTCACTAAAGTAATTTGGATTGAACATTGGGGACCTTGAATGCCTTTATGCATAAGGCACAATTGTGGAAGAAAATTAAGGTGTACGAAGAAAGGCAATGGGATTAACAGTGCACCCCAAGAGGAGAATGAATGTACACCCAAATCTTAAAGGAATTCATCCCCAGAGGACCATGATTCATAGCAATTGATGAAAACGTTTTGGGAACATTTTAATCTACACCACAGTAACCAATATATCACTATTGCATCCCAAGAGTAGCAGGACAGCATTTGAGGCATAAAAGGAGAAGAAACCATCCTTGTCTAATCAAGGCTCATTTAAATTCCGATGGTGCTAATGCAGTCCTTGCATTTGAAGAGCACTTGACAATAGCATGGTGTACAAACAGTGAACAGAGAGAGTGAGGAAGTGGCTGGTCAAGTATAGGCTCATCTTTACTCCATGGTCTCTACGCCAGTTAATCCAGCCCTGATCCGTATACGTGATTTGAAAAACTAAATAAGCTCTTACTGAAAGTCAGAGGCGACAGAAGATTGGTTTCCTAATAAAGGTGCATGGCTTGGTGGTGAAAGGTTTATGAAATCACATGTGGACACACAATAAGTATTCAGTACTGATTTATCCCCTTCATACTAGAACATGTTGTAAAATGGAGCTGCAGGCTTTGACTCAGACATTCTTCCACTTGACAGAACACTATTGGAAACACATTTTGGTAGTCATATGTGGATAAAAAGCCTACACAAATGTGTCCTCATAAAAGTCGTTCTACTGATTAATGCTAAATCAATTGATAGTTCTTTGGAAAATTTATTTACCTGAAAGCAGGATTAGAGACTTCTTTTCCCGAAGGCTCCTGAGTCAGGAAAATGACAAACAAAAGGTGTTTGCATTTATTAAATAACAACATACTGTACAGACATCCATGGTGCCCATGATGTGACCTAATAACCTAACTTTCAGTTTGGCGCAACAGTGAAGATGACGATGACTTTAAGCGAAATATCTACTTTTATATTGATTGTTTTGAAATGTTATAAGAACAGCAGACATATTTACACAGCGGTTGTTTTCCTCCTATTAGTGTTGTAGCTTGAAATCGGTCTGGGTCTAAAGACCACTTTTTGAAGGTCTCGTCTCGGAATCCAAAGCATTTATACTCTGTCTCGTCTCAGTCTTGGACTGGGCGGACTCCAGATTTTAAATCATGACGTTCAGGACCACCACTGACAGGCTTATTGTCCAAGTCATCCCTGCGATTACAAGCAAAATGTCTTTTTCTAAAAGAACAAATAACTTTAGTTCATTTGTAGTTTCATTTTTATCCCCTGGTTACGGCTGCAACCTTCCTGGTGTTACGGTCTAAGTAAGTCTCGTTCTCACCCTGCCTTGGTAATGTAAGCCAGTAAACTATAATGTTGGCAAGCTAAAGATGTTAGCTAGCTAATGTTAATGTAAGCCAGTAGGTCGTCTTCTTGGGACGCCCACTTCGCGGCCTGTCTCTGACATCCCACGTTATATGGAACTTGGCCTTCAGTTTGGAGATGGTACTGGGCTAAACTATAATGTTGGCTACATGATTAATGTCAGTAAGCTAATGATATTTTAGCCATTTAACTGTCACTTAGCTTTGTGAAGGTAATGGTACAACGTACAAAAAAACAAGCTGTATATTGAAATATTTTCACTTTACAAAGTGTTAATTGACACTCTGTGTGGATATGGTGATTGTTCCCCCTGGTTCCTCCAATGTTTGAAAAAAACTAAACAACATAGGCTGATCAAGCAGTAATTGAAGTAGTTGAATGTTTAAATAAAAACCTAGATTACAGCAGTATTACATGAATTTGAGTTGGATAAAAAAATTCGACCAGTGTTCACAACAAACTTTCTGCACAGTACTTTATTTAGCTGGTAGGCCTAATGTATACTCTTTTCTTTTCTTCTCCTATCCCCCTTTGGAAACATGAGTCCCCCAGTATTTGGATGAAAAACATAAAAGTGACCATATCCTTTTTTTGAATCCAAACAAAAGAAGCACAAACGCAAAAAAAGTTATTGTGGAAATGCAATTCATACGTACTGAATAGATAATGTAATATATGGGTGAATAAAGGTAATGAAGTTAAAAGGGATTCTTAATTGTAAATATATATATTATAACTGATCCTGCTATTACCGTATAATTACATTTAAAGCTCACAGGGATTAAGACCTGACTCAAGTCCAATTATTGTCAGGAAATCGGAAAAGACCTTCAATGCATTTCCTGAACGACAAACTGTTCGATAAAAAACACTTCACCTCTGCTGAAGTGAAGCATCAGAACCACACTGATGAGGATCCTCACAGCCGCGGCCATCTTCATGAAGTACTTAATGCACTGGCAAGACATTGGAAAATAATAAGTACTTTGGAAAAGCTGTCATGAATTAATTGATAGAAGTGTTACTTGATTACAGTACATACACATGCATGACATGACATTTAAATTCTATGTACAGTGTTGATTTAACTCTATGATTTAAAAACATTTCAGGACTTTTCAAACATGTATTACATGCAGTCATTGTTTAAAAACACAAATGATGAATATGGATTAAATAACCTACCTAGATACATTTTCCACATGGTCAAAAAGACCAAAATAATATATTGTCAGGTGTGTTGTCATGGAAGTGTGCTCAAAAAAGCAACATACTTGAAATTCATACAGAGGTGTGCAGGAAAAATTCAGCCTTTGAAATTCAAATCATATGCTAGAAGAAAGAAAATCAATCAATTGAGGATACAAGGACAATTTTTTAGTGCCATATAGACGGAATATTAAGTCTAAATATAAATAGATGTGAAAAGTAAAATAGAATCCTGCAAAAAGAGAACTAATTAAGATGCTGACAAAACTATGTAAATAAAAGAAGAAATGGAAACAAGAATGAATTTGGATGAAGCAAAAGTTGTCTTGTTACCTCACAGAACAAAATGCGAAAAATCCTTAAGGCGCTGTTGTCGTTCCGACGCAACAGGTTTCTGGAGAAAGCCGATATTCCATTTCCTCCTCGAGAGGGCTGAAGAAAAAACAAATCAATTCACAGGGGAGGTTTTGAAGCCAGCACCTGCACACGGGGGTGGCTGTGTTTCAGACTGGAGGACTTCACCGCGACCCTTTTACTAATACAGACAACTGCCCATCCCCCTCCCCCGATATTCAGGAGATCTTTGTTTTACTCTTCCATGAATTCTGATTTTACAAAAATAGAAGACAACAACAGAGAGAAGAGCTGTAGCAGGCTTGACTCCTTCCTAAGCAGGGAGGAGAATGAGAGGAGAGGAGAGGAGAGAGGTGGGGTGTGTGTGTATGTGTGGGGGAGGGGTTGCAGCTGTGAAGAAATTAAGCTACTTAAACTATATAAAAATATATTATTTTTAACTGTGTACACACACTTTAAACACTACTATGAGATGGAAGTCACCGTTTTTCATCATTCTTCACTGTTTAATAAAGCATAGTTTTTGGCGCCCTCTAGGGGTTGAAACTTTAATGTGTACCTCCCAAAAGAAAACTGGCCTTAATAGCTGTGACAGATATTTCTAATACGTTGTTTCGCAATGAGACAAGGACAAAAATGGCCCCTACATGGATCTTTTACCTAATGTGATGCATTAAGACGTAATAATCATCCATGTCTAGCTCAAAAGTGAGAAAATTGCAGCAGCTTTGGATATAATGATGCATAATCTATTAACAAATGGTCAGGAGTTCGCCAATAATTACATCTAATTTTCTGCAATAATAAGCCTCTTAATCTCTCGTCTACATCAAACAGCAGCTTTCATTCATGTGCTTGGTTGCTAACCTGAAATAATTTGAAACCCCAGAGGGACATGAGGTGATTTATCAAGTTTGCCTTTTTTGCTTTGTTTCGGGGATGTCTCCTACTTGGAGCTAAAAAGATGCACAGACGTCGACATAATGTGGGCACAATGACTTCAAGTTAACCACTGCTGGCAGTCATGGCAAAACAAATTATTTCAAATAATCATAGGAGTGAATCTGATAACATTTCACTAGCTATACGTGTGTAAAAATCACATGAAGCTAATCAAGGCTGGTTAGCTAGTTTGGGCAGCCTCAAGTTTTAGCAAAAGGGCTAACCACCTTTGTAGAGTTAGCAAAAGGATGGTGCTTTGAGCTAACTGCTGACATCAACATGCTAACAATGGCAATGCTAATTAAAAGGACATGTTCACTTTGATGAATATTTTCGGTTTGGCAGGCTAACTTTGCTTATTAGCAGTGAACGCGAAATACAGCTTAAGCTAACAAGGATCAAATTACTTTTTCAGCAGCAGGCCGTTGCTCTTTAACCGCAGTGAACATTAGCTTCTGTAGAAATGTTTTAATCCAATAGTTGTTGAGACAGTTTAGTACATGGTCGATCAATTGACAGACCGCCATCCCTTAAAGCCGTACTGCTAGTACAACTAAATATGAAGCCTAGTTAGATATGAAAATTGTTATACAACGAGTGAAGAGATTGTAGAAAAATATTCAATGCCTTTTTTTGTACTAGCATTTCCATCCATATAAAGATGTTTTTCATTTTACAGGGCCATCTTTCGAGCATTGACATGTAGTGCCATAGGGCGGACGTTGTGAATGTTTGGACGTCCTTGTTTGTCATCTGAGGTGCTCTCTATTCAAACTCTATTCACATCTTTCCTGCAGAGTATCTACAGCACATTTCAATGGATTCCTTTCAGACCAGAGTAGTGTGAACGCTTCATAAATAAAGTGGGCTCATGGCAAATAGAAATGCATTAGGCCTACCAACAGCATGTTATTATTATGGGCTTTCATGCACGGTGAATGGGAAAATACAAAATTCTAGTGCATTATCTATCAGGCAGAGAAGCAAATCGAGAGAACAAGCAGGGCGAACATGTGCGTCTTTCAGAACCATCCATATAATTAGTGTTCGATTTTTTAGCCTTTAACTACTATGCGACACAGCAGTAAGCACAGACAAACACACACACACACACACACACACACACACACACACACACACACACACACACACACACACAGACAAACACACACACAGTGAACAGAGACAGAAAAGAGAACTGGGATAAAACAATGAAAGTGAGATTGAAGAAATCTATTTTTCATGGTCATTCAACCTGACCTTTACTTCAAACATAAATGTGAGACTTCTTATCGTAATTAAATTTAATATCAGTTTTGACAAAGTGTTTATCATTGACATCAGTGGGTGTAGTGCAAACATTTATTTAACAGACAGTTTTTCATTTTTAACCATAGACTGTAAATATTAATGGACAAAGCCTGAGTGAAGTCATTCATCTGTTCCTCAGGGGGCTCCGGAGGCTCAGAGAGGCTGAGAGCTGGAGCTGAGGCGGGTTTTAAGCCTCTTGACAAACCGTTACACCCGCCTGTCAATCATGTCAGCTACGCGCCTAACGATGGACACGTATCGTTCATAAAACCAAAAAGGAGCTGAAAAAATTCACCCCCCGTGCATTGTGTGCCCATGAGGACAATAACTAATCAGACCTAGTTCGTTTCTTGTACCAGGCTTTAAACATGTTTATTTATGCTGTAAAAATGGCTTTTTTTGGCTGTGGTGTGTGAGTGACTTCCGGGGTTCCTGGAGCCCGTCTCAAGTGGACACTCCATGAACTGCAGGATTTTGCATTTCCGCATTGGCTTCATTTTTCAAAACCAAAGGTTTATGCTTGTTTTTACAACAACAAAAGCCATTTACAAATAAAATAAGCGAAGAAGGACAGACTTAGAATTAGAAAATGACTGAAAATGGGATTAAATACTGACTTGTACTGCAGATCACACAAAACCCTTTATTGTTTGACACGACACATCATGATCACCGTCAATCAAGATAAATCAACGTGATTCCCCAAAGTGTTTGTTCCTCCTGTGGTTACACTTTGACACAATCAACACTTTGGCTGTAGGAAGCACGTGCGGGTGTTAAACAGCCCAGATAATGTTGTGATATATAAGAATCTGCTCGCTTACACTCCAGATACCAACAAACCAATGTTTTATTCATTTTACATAAATTACCAATCAATCCAAAAAACCTCTGAAGGAACTGCTTAGCTACGAAGCTCACGTCAAGAACTGCAGCTTAAAACTTTTTACATATAGAAAGAATAAAATCTGACAGACAAAATACTTGAAGCACACTTTTAAAGACTTTATAGGTAGAAAAATATTGTTTTTTCTAATTGCTGTTTTTTTCTGTCAGTGTCAAAACCTTAAAATAAAACCTTGAAAATGACGGACAAGAGAAAGATCAAATGTCATGGGTGCAGTTTTATGAATTCAAAACGGTGACAGGTAGTTTCAAAGTCCTCTGTATAAAAGTGAAGGACTAAAATCTATTATGCACTTAGTATATAACAGGATGCTTATCTTTCTAGCTTTGTGCGTGCTGCAGATAAAACGTCTTTCTCTTTTGTTTAAAGGAAGAATGTGCGACATTTTACACATAAATACAGCAGAAAATATATCCTGTGTAAATGTCTCTCTGAGTCATGACTGTCTACAATGAGTGAGAAGCTCGAGTCCCGCCAGCTGTACTGTTGTCAGAGCCGTGTTTACATCATGTTTACACGGACGGGACGGCCTTGTGTATGAAGCTGTTTTAGTCAAGGACTAGAGAAAAGAAGAAGAACATACTCAATGGTTGTTTATGTGCAATATGAAGCTATGAGTTAACAAACATGTCGCCCATTCTTCCTTAAAACCTGTTTCATGTGCCACTTCTTTTCACTTTTTTCTTCATCACTTTTCCCAAAATGAAAAGTTTTTTAATATAAGAAGATAAATGTTTTGGACAGAAGTTTGGATTTAAAAACACAATATTTAGATTTCAAGTGTAAAAAAATCCTAGTACAAACTAGTACAAATCTAAAGTATTTTCTGGTATCTTCTCTAAAGAAATATATATGTAAGTACAGACGGAGGGAGGATTTAAGTAAAAACATTAAATTCACACAATAAAGTACATTTCTCCCTCTGCTTCGTCTCCATCTGGTTTCTCAGTTCAGACTGATCTGTCTCATCGCCTCAAATATTGTCTCCGTCTCTGGGTTTATGTGAGGAACATCCAGAACACCCACTGAGTCCTTTCTCCCTCGTGTTGTATTCAAATCGAGGCAGAACCAGAATGCCGCCTTCAGGGTCGTTTCTGGCAGCGCCCGCAGCGCCACTCGATTCTCTCTCCTCCTCCACAGAAATGATGTTCTTCACCAGGCAGGTGATAGCAGCATCAATGTTGGTGTTGTCCTGAAGAGAGAAGGTAAACGTAAAGAGTAAGAGTGGGACGATGAAGGGATGAGGGGTCTACAAAAAGCTAGCTAAATTCAATTTGTTCAACATGACAAATGTTTTAAAGGAGGTGTTCGCACATCCTACAATCTCATGAAGCAGATGTGTAGGAGGAATAGCTGCAGCCTTGAGAAGAGAGCACACTCGACAAATGTCCAGAGTAACTGAAATGTTGGGTGATTTTCTAATAAATGGTGATGCGTGCAGGATTTTCTCTTCTCAAGGCTACACAACATGAACACACATGTCTCGAACATTGATGTTTGTCGATTCAACAGAGGACGGACAATGGGAAGAAAGCTGAATCTAATCTTTTTCTTCTATTTGGGTTAAAAAAAAGTTTAACAGCTGATATGCATAATTCAGGTTTATCTCTTGAAGCTCTTCCTTCGTAGAAAGAGGATTAAAAAGTGATCAGAGGTTAAAAAGGGGGAAGTGAAAGTAGGGGACAAGAGGTTAAAGAGTCAGTACAAAGGTTCTCTTTGTCCTCTATGAAAAACTTTGCTTCTAACTTGCACCTTCAGATAAAGATCTATTGAATAAGTAGATAAACATAATCCAATCCACAATCTAGTCCACAATGTGCACTTTGTCCACCAATCCTTTCATCTTGTCCTTAGCACTGGGTTACCCATGAATATGCACTTTACTGTTGCTAATTTTAGCTGCTAAATATAGCTAAAAATGTTAGCAATAAGGAGCTTTTTTGTTTGAACACTTCATTACACAGGAACCAAAATATAAATGACTTTATTTGACAACTTTTTTCTTTATGAGCTATGAAGAGATACACTTTACTGTGTGAAGTACTCTAATTTTATTGTGAATGTGCCACTTCCTGTGTGAAGAAACAAACAGCCAACCATAGGGTAGATACCACACAACAGAACGTTACAGTTTGGTGGTTTTGAAAGGTGTTTGTACATTAAACTGCTCACTATTACAGCTTTAAAAGCAGAGAAACAGACACTGAAAACTCTGGAGAGAGAGAGAGAGAGAGAGAGAGAGAGAGAGAGAGAGAGAGAGAGAGAGAGAGAGAGAGAGAGAGAGAGAGAGAGAGAGGGTTGGGGGGAAGTGGTGCATTCACACATGAACAAAACTCATGAACATTTTAGAAAATTATCAGGTAAATCTGTTATATACACGCAGACCGCCACATTTTTTTACACCAACTTTAAGTGGAATTTTCCTGCAAGGCCCCGAGTACATTTTCTGTGTGAACTTGGGGTGAGCTGATGCAAGAACACTGCAGGAAATATCTCCCACTGTGAGGTGCATGTGTGAACAACCAACTTAGGAAGATTTTAGGGACAGTCTGCCTGAAATTTTCTAGAACTTTTCACTACTGCATATGTGAAATCGACTTGAGAAATCTTGGGTAAATAAATGAAGAACAAAGGTATTAACTAAAGCCATCGCGTGTAAGACTGAGGGCAATAAGACAAATTTGCAGAAACATTTGGTCAAAGAGACACAAGATGCAACGCTGTAACACGATTTGAAATCAAAGACTGGGGCACCAATATTACACCATTGTGGAATCAATATTAAAGTACAAAAATGAAGGCCACAGAGGTTTGTTATGGCGCTGTTGCAGAATTTGAAAAGGGGTATAGACAAGAGCTCAGAGAAACTGAAAGCCAGTTATGAACAATATTTGCATATTATAAAGTAGAGCAATTTCAGTTTAGTCTTACCTTTGCAGAGGTTTCATACCAGCCGACAAATCCGTACTCTTTGGAAAAGTTCTCCAGTTTGGGCAGCTTGGGGCACAAACCATGACGCCGCTGGTCACACTTGTTGGCCAATAGAACAGCCGGAACTGACCTCCCATTGCTAAGAGCGACCTAACAGAACCAGATAATACACAATTTACTCAAATCAGTCTGCTGTACCCTGAAATGTGACATTTAAAATGACTTTGTTGCATGTTTTTTTAGGTAACTTGAACAGTTGTTGAAGGGAGTTTTTTCCTTGTAGAAACGATAAAACTAATCACCGCTTTTAGCAAAGAGGCCTTGTCGCAGCAGCAGAAGCCAGGCTCTCCAGTAGATGGAGCTCCCCCAACCTTCAGCGAGGTGATCTGGCACTACTACAACCCGACATCCCTGACACCCAGCCACTACCATCGGACTGTCGTACCAAAACCACCGCCCGATGTCCAGCCACCACCATTTGACTGTGCCATCCAAACCAACACCCAACGCTCAGCCTCCACCATCGGACTGTGTCGTCCCAACAACCACCGTCCTCATTCATGCACAGCCTGCTCCGACCTCCACCTCAGCGGCATTACCCCAGAGGCTCTTTTGTAAAGCGTCTCCAGATAACACTTCTTATGACTTGGTGCTATACAAATAATGATTGATTGGTTTGATTTGTTGTGAAAAAACATATTTACAAAGAATCGTTGCTCCAAGTTGCCATAAATAAATCGTAATCAGTGAGGCATCAGGATTGATTTCAGTCTGTTTTATGACCAGCTAAAAACTCCTCACAGGAGCTGTAAGCAGTTAAATTTAAGTACAATACATCAAACACAAGTTTACTTTTACTCTGTTCCAGTTTCACATAGAGTGAAACAAGTTCCTGGCTGGTCTGGTTGAGGCCAGTATAGGAAATCTATCTAAAGTGGCGAGTCATGACTAAGGCAGAAGTAGATTAGACGTTAGTGAAATGGCTGATACAAGCTAACAAATGAAAACAGTGCTAGAATAAAGAAATATTCCACCCCTTAATTTGGTCACAAAAGGTTTCAAACTAAAAATACAGAGTCCACTCCTCCATCGTGTAAATTGAGAATTGGCTCCCTCTCTTTCTCCTTCGTCATATTTACTTTTGAGTCCAGGTCTCCTTTCCACTTGAGGATGGCCTGAAACGTAGACAGTCTGGTCATGTCGAAGACGACGAGGGCCCCCACCGCCTCCCTGTAGTAAACACGGGTCATGTTCCCGTAACGTTCCTGCCCTTTAGAAGAAAACAGAAAAGAAGACAGAATAAGCACAGTCTCAAAAATCTACTTTATTTTTGTTAACCGTGTCAAAGCTGGTCACGTCATCCCTTTGTAGCTCTGCGGCAACACCACAGCCTATCTGAGACTTAATGAGATACCTGAAAAATCTCCAAGCTTGAAGCTAAACTTGATTACAGACTAACTTAGAACCGAGACAAGGAAACTTCTCTAACTTGTAGAAAGTCCTGTCCTTACAAAGAGTTCATTAGCAACTCCACTATCGTTGTCATGCCCCATAAGGGCAGAATCGGAGCAACGTTAAAGCTTCGGTGTGTGCATGCCGAAAAATGTTGTTGCATGCAAGTACGTACGTGACTGTGTGTGTGTAACTGAATGTATGAATAAGTCTCTATACTGAAAGCTAACTTCCTCCACATGATCCTAATATAGTGGTGAATCAGCTAGTGAGGTTGTGATACACACACACAGACTGCACATGACCTACACAGCAAGACAACAGCTGATACAAACATTCTCACAACGCACAAGTGGTCTGATAAACCTCTCTGACTGCATATAACATGTTAACTTTGTCTTACTCCGAATACATGAACACAAACAGTCTGAACTCAACACCAATATTAACTGAGATTTTGCTGTTGTTGTTTTTCTTCTTCTAATTAGTGTCTTCCCAAAGTTTCAATATGACATTTTTTGAGTGACTTAGTCTAGCACTTACTACAAACATAGTTTAAGATGTGCTACTTTTAGCAGTATACATACTGTAAGCTATTATACATAAGTCTGTAAGTTACTTACAACAATAATTATCTTCCAATGCAACATTTCCATTTTAAATGTAGCCATGAATCAAGCAAACTTCAGTGTTTATCCACAGGAAGAAAGTGAGTGTTTGTGTGTAAGAGAAAAGCCATTGACTCCGGAGTAATGACGGGACCCCCCAGACTGTGTGTGTGTGTGTGTGTGTGTGTGTGTGTGTGTGTGTGTGTGTGTGTGTGTGTGTGTGTGTGTGTGTGTGTCCTGACTTAGCCGACTTTTGGGGACACTTTAATGATTGTGTACATGCTTATTGAGGACCAGTTGACCAATTGGGGACAAAACAACAGCCACCCGCCACTCCCACCACAAGGATCTGAGGAATGGCAAATGCTTTCAAATTATTCTGTGATCTTGAAAACATTGCTTGCAGAAGGGTCAGCCAGTGGACACGGGGCCATGACTTGACTTCATCCAGATATGTGTTAGCTCACTTACTCAAAACAGTGATGCAATTATCAATTTGCCTCACTGATGATGATTATCTGCTCAGTGTTTGTGTGTAAGAGAAAAGCCATTGACTCCAGAGTAATGACGGGACTCCAGTGAAATCATCACTGGCTTATGGTGCAAAGTCCAACATGGCTGACGGCCTCAGCCAGATGTCTTCATGCAAATGACGGCTCTTATCAGCAATCACATTTAAATTTCACCCAAAGGCCTCAGCAGGAGAAGATAACCAACAGTGTGTGCAGACGGCTGAGCATTTCCAAAAGAACATCAAATTACGTGCAATCAGAGACGCGTGATGTGTTTTATATGAAGAACACAACAAGCTCTTCTTTGTAGAATAAGGTATCTCGACGGGAAAGGGAAGTACTGAAGCGTTACCTCAACATTTTATCTGCAGGAACAGCTTAACCACATTTTCTAGATGGTTAACACTTGAATTGTGCATCATCATCTTTAGATGCGTCAGCAAGATAAAGCCAAAAAACCTTGGGTTACAAAGTGTAGATATACGACTTAGGGCCAATGTGATGATTTACTATGAAAACAGATCTGACATTGAAATGATCAGGACAAAAATATCTGTCAAGCTTTTACGACTTGGCAAAGCTTTCATTTTAAAAAATCTAAAATTTTAAGAATCCAATGATGTGATGTTACATGAGCGTGTGAGCCGGTGTCTAAGCCAAAATTGATAACACAATATGCCCCACTTTGAGTACTACAGCCTGGTTCATATGGAGATGTCACTCGTGTTTAGATCTGAGGACTAAAACTGTGTTAATACTTGTGAGTCATGTTACAAAACAGAGAATTAGAAGTCTGCCTGGATTCATTAACATTTGTGACAAAATCCACGAAATACTTTAAACTCCTTATAAATCTGAATGTGAAGATTGAAACAAAGAGCAGAATTGATTAGTCATTGATCAAAATATAGTCTGCAAATAAGTGAAACTCTTCAGGCCAAAAGGTCAAAACTTCTCAAATTCAAGCCTCCCAAAGAAAACGATTTGATGCTGTTCTTTAAGAGTGTCTCGTGACCCCACTTTGACATCAAGAAACACTGGCGACCCCAGATGTTCAAAACACAGACCGCTTTTAGCTCAAATTAAATTGTTTCCAACCATGTATTAGTTTTTCTACTGTGTTGCAAGTACACATTGATGTTAGACCACGTTGATGCTTTTTCATGTCTTCTATTGTGGACAGAAGAAGAAAGGCAGGAATGAGATTTCTGCACAACGGATGACAGAGACAGAGACTCTGTAAGTTTCTTGTTTTGGCTTTGGCCCACATCAGCCTGTGTTCAATATCTTTTAATTTACAATAGGCTATACTAAAATTTCAGGCACCCCCGTTTGAGTTCAATGCAACTCCACCTGGGGTCGAGACCCCCAAGGTTGGGAAAACCTGGTCTATAAGATCATCATATGTTTGTGGTGTTACTGACCTGTGAGACCTGTCAGCCATCCGCAAACTGAAAGGACTTTATATCGCCCCCCCATCTCCTCCTGCTGCTATATCAGAGCATGATCCAGTCCGTCCTAATGTACTGTTCCACCTAAAGTCTAAAGTCTAAACACACATCTTTAAAAATCACTTTCTGTGAGCTCTGAAACAGAAACAGTCCTGTTTTCAGCGTTATGCACTTTCCAGCTAATCTAAGCTTAAAGTGTTTAAACAGTTTATGTAGCTAAGGAAGGAGGAAAATGTTTCTCAACCCATAAAGGAACATTTCATTCTTCAGCTAGTCAGAAATTTCACCATTTATGGTTTTTACTAGACGGAGGCGTATTGAAAAAGTGTGACTAACTCCAAGTGACAGGTCAATATAGTGGACCTCAAATGTGTACTTTCTTACAATGCATAACGTCTCACAGGTTTGAAGTACCAGAAATTTAAACTTCAATACGAATGTAGTACAAAACAAACAATATCGATAGCTATTTTGTAACCAGGGCAACAAAATTAGAAGTCCTAGGCACCGATATTGGAGTAATTCCTTTTTTCCAATTAACAAATTTGCATGCAAACTCCTACACACTGTCTCAATTGCACAAATACGTTGGCAACATTTCAGTACCGAGAAACATTGCCAATGTATATGTGCAATTTAAACAGTGTGTAGGAGTTGTTGATGGATTCATTCCTCTCCATCACACCTTTCTTTTTGAAAAAGATATCATTTGTTAAAGCTTCAGTAATATTTAATACGATCCATCATTGACAAGAGAAGGGATCGTTTCTTAAAAGAGCCGGTATCTTAAAGTATTGAAGCATCGAACATTTTGACAAGCTTAGTTTGAAGCTGGGAATATTTCAGATAAAATAAAATATAAGTTTCTACCTGAAAAAGATGGCTGTCAGACTAAACTTTGACACTACATTTTTATAAAACATTTTTAACCCAGTCTTATAATAATAATAATAAGTGAACCCAACATTTTTCTCAACTTATTTGAGTATGCAAATACAATGTAAATATTGGCTTCTCTATAAAAACAAGCGTTTTCTAGCACTTTTAACCACCATTTAACGACAAAAGCACATTTCCAAACACACACACACACACGCACGCACGCAGTTTCTTTAACTCACCGGCGATGTCCCACAGCTGCAGCCGCACCATCGTCTTGTGATCCCAGTTGAGCACTTTGAGGGCGAAGTCGACCCCGATGGTGGCTCGGTAATGCTGGGAGAACACCTGGTGCACGTAGCGTTTTATGATGGACGTTTTGCCGACTCCGAGGTCGCCGATGACCAGAACTTTGAGCAGGCGCTCGTGCTGCATCATTACTGCTCCGGATGAGAGCGCGCGCACAACAGTGAGGTCTCCAATTACGGGTTCCGCATGAGGAAGAGTTGCAAAATACGGAGGGTTTGGCTAGTGACAGTCGGTCAGAAGTCATGTAAAGCGGGCAAAAAGCGAATGTTTGACACTGACATATGGCACAAGCTGCATAAAAACGTACTTTTCAACCTAAAATGCGGGTAAAGGCTGGGTTAACCAGAGTACATGCATTGAACATACACTTTAACCAGAGGTTGACTCCAACATGTCATTTAAAAAGTAAAAATGAGTGTAACTTCATACTTTATAAAGCACCAAAAGTCGCTTCAAATTTCGGCTACTATTACGTTAAGTCCTGTCGATACGTTGCAATAGAGGTAGCTAAAGAGAAACTTGCCGACACATTTAAAACGCTGCTGTAGAAAATGTAAAGAAGACGCGGTGTTATCTGTTAAGCCTGCGGTTTGTATGCACACCTCCTGCTTTCTGGTCTGCTGCCAGCTTGTGTGTGTGTTGAGGCAGTCAGCAGTTCGTGCAGGAGCTGTCAGGATGGCCACGCCCCCAGACTGTGTGTATGTGTGTATGTGTGTGTGTGTGTGTGTGTGTGTGTGTGTGTGTGTGTGTGTGTGTGTGTGTGTGTGTGTGTGTGTGTGTCCTGACTTATCCGACTTTTGGGGTCACTTATAAGATCATATACAAACTTATTGGGGACCAGTTGACCAATAAGTGAAAATAAAATTCAAAACTGGTTTGAAAGTTTAATTCTAAAAACAAAATATTTAGTGGGCCTAAATTAGAAAGGAGAATAATCTGAAATTAGATGTTATGTCTAAAGTTACTGATTGGTCACATTCTGGCCTGGGGCACAAGTGAGGCCTTTATTGGCTTTTGTTATAAGTTGTAAATGCACATTTGCTTCTCTTCGATAGGAGCTTCTCAGAGTGCTGGAAAAAATGCACCCCAGATGCATTACATATTTTCACCCAACAGGTGGCAGCAGATGGACATGAATTGAGACATGAAGAACAGGGCATGCAGTGTCATGGTGCTTTCTGGATCAGTGTTGTGTTTAGGTTTTGTGATAAAGACATTTTTTTAAATGCAAAAGTGCTTACTTGTCTTTACCACACACACACACACACACACACACACACACACACACACACACACACACACACACACAGTTCCACGCTAAGTGAAGATGAATAAAAAACTACACTTCCCATCTAGCACCCTCTTCCGTTCCTGCGCAGTAACGTCTGTGAGCATGGTCAGCACTCTGGCCCAGTGAGTGTGCTGCAGCCTCCTCTTGCTGGACAGTGAACTTTTAACCGTGCACGGAGCATGACAAGTTAAAACAAGAAAAACAAGCATACCAATGTAAATAAAAAACATTAGTACTTGTGTTTCATTTTCCTAAATCAGAGGTCTGTGTTACTGTTTACAGGCAGCTCGTATTTCCTTGAATATAGCTACTGAAACATTTCCATGCTTTTATCAAATGCAGCTATCACGTTCACACAATTATGCCACTTATCTTTTTAAAGTGACATGATGTATACACAGTAGGATACCCACAGTAATCTCATTAATCCCATCATCATTTTCCTGCCACGTTTGTTTGAGCTTGACCACGGTCGTCTTGTGCGCTGCGCCTCTCCTCGGTCCTTTACGGTAGTGGTACTGATGCGGGATGAGTCAGGCTATATGATGCTGCTGCTACTGCTGCCATTTCATCAGCAACCAAAGCCCACAAACACAGAGCAAACACAGAAATGATACGGTGGGATTCCCCTCTGACAGCGCTCATCCTGCCTTCATAGACATCTCCGCTGCTCGCTACCGAAACCGAGAAGAGAGGCTCGAGCGTGGTTTATTCGTGGCTCCGGTTGAAAGCGAAAATAGACGCTATTTTTTTTTTTTTTTACATCGCACCTGCTCTGGATGCGGTTTTTCTCTCTGCTCTCCATCGGGCCTGACATTAACAAGGAAACAGCCCTGAACTCCAGGGGCCTACACTGTGTACAGCAGCCTGTGTTTACAAGACAAACATCGAGTCCCGGAGGCGTTGTCACAGTTTCGGGTGTTTTTTGTTGTTGTTGCTGCGTCCCGAGGATCGATACAGACAGACTCGTCGGTGCCATGGAGCCCACATCAGCCTGGTCCTGAACGGTACAAGGAAATAAGTTATCTGGTTTAAGCTACAGACTGCTCCAAGGAAGGTAGGCTATGTTTTTCATTATTTTTTACAGCGTGCAGCCTATTTGTGTTTTTTAGCATGTCTGTTTCTCTAAGTGGTTCTCTAAGGGAATCATAAGGCCTAGATTACAGTCATGATGTGAGATGTTATAATTATAACCTGCAGTAAACACTCTTACAGCTTTAAGACGTCCATCATACTCCTAATTAGTCTTCAAGTGGACCTTTGAGCATAAATACCAGAAGAAAAACACATTTTACCCTCACCAAACATCCCCTAAACCGGCGGGATGTTGAGGAAAATGTTTTTTTTCAACAACATATTGTCATTAAAAACTCACATTGGAAGCTTGCTCCATTAAATCACCTCAAACACAACAATAATCAGAAACGACCACAGATAAAAGCATGGCCTTTGGGCTATTTAACAGCTTGGACGTGACTGGAGACAGATGGGTATGTAAATGATGGACATGTGATGCGTTCAGTGTCGTGCCGGACCTTTAAAACACATCCGGTGTGCGAGCCCATAAGGCGACTATTCACCGGGGATTCAGCCACTCATGTTTGCATACCGACCGAGCTACGCAACCTGACTCCACAGACACACGGAGGGGCTGAGGGGAGGCTCTCTGCCCGCCTGGTGGCCCGGTCAGACACAGCTGGAGTGGAAAGATACGAAGTATAAGTGGACTCAATATGGGATATGAAACTTTGATTTAGATTTAGATGTATTACTTGAGTTTAAGTAGCAATATTATAGTGCAGTAAACGATCTGTAAAGCACTAAAATGAGAAATGTATTGTGCAGCATTTACAATTTATCTTATAAAAGACCTGTAGGTCATAATTAGTGATGCATTCATGTGTAAGCATTATTCATGTTTCACCAGGAAGAGGGGGAGCAGATTTTGGCAATGTCTTAAACCTCTTAATCCTGATTTATACATCATAGTTCATAGTTTATTGATTTAAAAAGGGACAATGTAGGCCTACATTGATTTAAAAAAGTTATTATTGTTCCCGAGTTAGCAAAATGCAGATTTTCATTCATGTTGTTGGGCATCTTATAATTACATTTAACACAATGTGCTCAATAGTAAAACACAAACAAACAATACAATTAAATAGGAAGAGCAGACCATATTGATTATTGGATGTACTTGGATGATACCGTTACACTTACAATGGGTAAGCACAGCATCAGTGTGGCCATTGTTGATTCCTCAAAAAAACATTTCTTAACTGAAAAAAAGGAAAGTGACTCTCCGATTTATTTCCATACTGAATTCCATGTGATGCCCTGAAGTCAAAGACACCCTGGCTAAATGTGGACAGATGCTATATTTGAGCAGACTGTAAATATTAATGGATGAAGCCTGAGTGATGTCACCCATCTTTTACTACAGGGGGCTCCGGAGGCTCATCGGCAGCAGCCGCCATGTTGGAAATCCTGTCTCAGCCTAACTTTCAGTCAACCTAACGACAGGCTGAGAGCCGGAGCTGAGGCGGGTTTTAAGCCTCCTGAAGAACTGTTACATCGCACCTGTCAATCATGTCAGCTACACGCCTAACCATGGCTAACAAAATAAAAACGGAGCAGTTGTAAAAAACTGGTGTGTATGTGACTTCTGGTGTTCCTGGAGCCAGCCTCTAGTGGACACTCTAGGAACTTCAGGACTTTGCACTTCCACATTGGCTTCATCTTTCAAGACCGGAGGTTTTCACTTGTATTTGAGACAGGGACTAACCAGTCCGTGACAAATCAATAGATGAACAACTTGTCTGCTAAGTGACTTTAGTTGTAGGATAAATTTAGTGAAGGTAGTTAATCAATTCTTCTGACTAAAGAATAATGTACTGTAGCATGGAATCAGAATAATTAAGTACGGTAGGCCTACTGTAAACTATTTCTAAAATGAGGCCACTCGGACATCTTTGTAGAGTCTTGTCATGGAAGAGAAACGCTGAGATTCAAATGTATCACCAAGCCAACAGGGTCACACATTCAAATACCAGAGCCTCATATCAAACAGGGAATTAGACGAGGGCAAATAATCCCGAAAGCTGGCTTATTAAAACATCAATTGATGCCATCAAGTGACGAGAAAAACGTAAGAGGATTTTCTCATGTATCTCGTGGTTTTAATTAAATCACGCACTGAATACAATGAAACACAGTTATGTGTGTTAGAGGGGCCCCAGAGGGGGGGCGAGTGATGGCAAAGAGCCAAATAAAGTAACCGAATCATTGGCAGTTTATCCAGAAATATTTGTGTGTTATTAATTTTTGTCCCACATGGCTCTTCTGTGTTTGCATTCATGTGATTCTTGAAGTGGGCGTGAAGGCGATGAAGGTCACATTTACTGCCCAAAGCCAATAATGTGTACCTTATATTATTACTCAACAGTACAGGACTTTAATACAGGGTGGTGGGGTGGTAGGGTCAGTAGGGTCGGTAGTATTGGTAGTATTGGTAATATTGGTAGTATTGGTAGTATGGGTAGTATTGGTAGTATTGGTAGTATTGGTAGTATTGGTAGTATCGGCGTTGTCATTTCCTGGAGCCAGCACGAATCGAGCGTGGGTCTGTTGAAGGTGGCAATTCTGTTTTGGCACTTCGCTCTGGTGGCGTCTTTTGTTTTACGGTATGTTAATCAGCAGATTAAACAAAATCACTTCCTTGGTCCCCCCTGTAAAAAAAAAGAAAAGAAAATCCATTCTACTTAGCGCCCCCTACAGGCCTGGAGCACTTTCCTTGTGGTTTTTTGTAAATGCCGTGATTTTCAGTTTTGTTTTCTGGTTTTAATATCTTGTTGACTTTAAATTGAATTACAGCATATCTGTTTATAAATGATCCCATTTGTTTTGGCTCTCTGCAGAACGTTTCTCGCATTCGTTACAAGTTTCTGTTGTTGTTAATTTGTTTTTGGACTTTTCTATGTGTACGTTTGAATAGTCCTTTTGGTTCCTAATGGAGTGAAACGACCCAGAAGTATTTTGGTGTCAGCCATGATAAGAGCGGTTTGACGTCTGTGTTAAACAACAAGGTAGGAAGTCACAGGGAGATAGATGCACACTTTGTAGTCCATCTTCAGATTGTAGGCCATGTGACATCCTTAACTTCCGCCCAGTGTAAGTGCAGTCAGATTCCCTCATCACCGTGGTTCTCTTTTCCCATCCTCTTATCCACACCTTTCCTTGATCCTGTCTGTTTTTCATGGAGGTTAAGGAAAAGTGGATAGGAAAGGACTTAAGGGGTAATTTTGTGGACTTTTCAAAAGGACCCAGTGTTTTTGAATGTCCTACCTATTTCTCCGAATTGTAAACTCTAGTGTGTTGGCCCTTGTTGGCCACCATAGATCCATGTGTGGTAAAAGCTGGCACAAGTCAGACGTTACCAGAACAGTGTGTATAAAAAACATTTCCCGTATGTTCTGCAGGTAATTGTTAAGCATATACACCAGAAAGGAACAAATCCAGCTTCCTGAAACATTGTCAACTCCTGAAGAGTTGTATATTTTTATATTGGAGGATATTTCATCATACGAACAACATGCTGCAGTATTAGGCCACATGTTGCCTTTTGCTTCTAATATTCACTGTAAAAGTTTACAGTACATCATAGTAAATATCCAAACATCAGGATAAAGTTACTATTGAGTAAAACAGGAAAACAAATCCTACAAAGATTTGGCTGATTTGCATAAAAAGGGTAAAAATATAAATGTGTACCGAATAGTTAATCGCCTATTGTGAGTATTTTAAAGAAGCATTAAGACCTCTCACTTTCTGTTTCTCTTTCGCCAGCACACACACGTGCACACCGGAACAGTAGACAGACAGACAGACAGACAGACGGACAGACAGACGGACAGTCCCAGCGTCTGTGCGAGCGACAGACAGGCTCAGCCAAAAGTCATGGAGGCGATCTGGCTCTACCAGTTCCGGCTGATCGTCATCGGGGACTCCACGGTGGGCAAGTCGTGTCTGATCCGGCGGTTCACGGAGGGTCGCTTCGCCCAGGTGTCGGACCCCACCGTCGGCGTGGACTTCTTCTCCCGGCTGGTGGAGATCGAGCCCGGGAAGAGGATCAAGCTGCAGATCTGGGACACGGCGGGTCAGGAGCGCTTCAGGTGAGAACAGCTGGGTGTGTGTTGTGCAGAAGTCAGTTTGTGTGTGATTATCAATCTATGGTGAGGTTACTAGCGTGATATGTAGCAGACATTAAGCATATGATGGAGCTTTCAGAAATAGATGTGTGTTGCTATTACTTAAATATGACATTGAGCAACATTGTAAGGTAATTGGAGGTAATCAGTCACTTTTTTTGCAGTGATTTAAAGTAGCAGTACCACAATACAAGTACTCCTATTCCCACTCGAATGCTTTTTTCTGGTTCAAAACTGTATCATCACTCAGTATAAGTTAAAGTTCTTCTGTAAAATGTTCAGTGATGTCTCATTATAGAATATTAATATTGTATCTGTGAGCAGCAATTCATTTTTTTACGTGTTGAGTGAATGTAAACTGTTTCTATAATTCATATTTAAAAAGATGTCACCGACTGTTTCAGATCTGACTTTAAGCTGTTTGTTGGGACTTATTTTGAAGGTCTTGATCCTTGCTTGTGTTCTACTTACTCTCAGAGACAGGCCTACGTCGCTTCGGACAAAAGTGTCTGCAACTTTCATTGCTGTTTCATTTAGTAGAAAAGCTAAAAAAATGACACGTCATGTCGGAGAAGACGAACTTTCGTGAATCCACACGAAGCAAATGCACTCGTAACATCAGCTCTAAAGTCACAAAGAGAGGCAATCAGACCCGTTTCTCGAACGAAATGACTCAGGGTGCATCTGAGATTAAAGGGGGGGGGCAGCTTCAGTGACCGGCAACAGCAAAGAAAAATAGTGTAGGTGTTATGGGTCCCTCATGTGGTCTCCTGTGAACAGACAGGTCACATGCACCTCACATCATGGATGTAATAAACGCAAGCTGAGTTATTGTTGTCATTTGAAAGCCTTGATTAGCGTTTTTTGTTTCATCCATTCAATTGAGGGTACAGAAATTTAAAATGAGGGTGCTGGAGGCAATGATTAATAGTGTTAGTGATCAACACAATTCAAACTTTTCACTAAATACAACTTCTACTAACTCAGTTATGAGCATGGTTTGGTAATTTCACACACTCATTTAATACAGGTCATCACAGAAAAACATATACTCAGCAGAAAATGTAAGCAACAAGGTCAAAGTATTCACCATTTACTGCTTTACTGACCGGTTGTTAGAGACAAATGCGGTTCAGAATCCACTTACCAAGCACTTCAGCAGAGCCGACAACGAGGAACTTAAAGTTCACAACCTGAAATTTGGATTTATTTGGAAACTGAAAGAGTCGCCCAGGGAAATAATGTTTCCTCATATCTTGTTGATATTTGTTTACAGCCTGAACAGTTCTAAGAAATGATGGACTTTATACAATTATACATTTAGTAGACGCTTTGATCCAAAGCGACGTACATCAGAGAGTAAGGACAGCACAAGAAAGGATCTAGAGAGGAAGAAACAACGTCAGTAAGTGCAAACAAACAGCTTTAAGTCTGATCGGACACTCAGGTGCTGACAGGAAGTGACCAGGGGCAAAGCACGACATCGACCGCTGTTCTCGATAGTTCTAATCAGCATCGAAAACCATCCTGAAAACGCCATTATCAAACAAAACCATCATCATCATCATCGACTTCCCTCAGTGCAAATCTGCGGCTGCTGACCTTTGACCTCTCAGCCAGAAAAAGGGGAACAAACAAGAATAGCAGCAATAAAGATAAAAAAAAAACACTACCAGAAGATCAAAAAGAAGTCCAGTTAACTTTACTATAAAGGAAACAGAGTCGTTTAAAGAGCATCATGGTGTCCCACATTCAGGGTCTAAATGTAATTTGCTGGTTAAATAAACTGCACAATAAGCTCTTCACGTTCAGGTACACGCTGAGGGCCTCCGACAGCCTGCAGCTTCCTAAACTCAAATAACTACCGGATGACTTAATTGTGTGAAGCCGTTATTCAAACGAGCACTGTAAACACTGCAGGGTTGTAATAAGTAAACAGATGAAATCCTCATGATTTCAACGAGGAAGAGAAACAATTTGTGTGTTATAACAAGGTTCTTCACACCAACCCAGGTTAGCTAACCTTTATCATATGACCTTTAATCCCAGCGGTTAGAGTAATAAACACGTCATTTATACTGTGAAGCTGTCTGGGGTTGGGGAGGGTTTCGTTGACAAAACTACTCACTTGGTTCTGAGAAAAGATCGTGGTGTGAGTTTAAAAAAAGTGCTTTGTAAGGTCAGTTCGTTTTCGTACGAAAAATGACGTGTACTGTTACTTTTGGTTTCACATTTGTGGACACAGACCTGTTTGTCTCTCTATCCAGGACGACCTCCTATCTTAGCGGACTTTGCTGTTTACTCAACCTGCTGCTTTTTCTTCTCTGACACTCACAAGTGCGCTTTTAAATTCAGTACGGACTCAATGACACGTGACAAGTGAAATATGAGTTTTATAAGACTTGACTTAAGGTGCTGGCGTTTGTAAAAAAACGCCATTCAGTGAGATCAGGTGGGAAACACACCTAAAGAAAGACACCACTTCAGTTTTTACACAATCAGACAACACAGGTCGAGTGAAATCACCTGTGTGTGTGTGTGTGTGTGTGTGTGTGTGTGCGTGTGTGTGTGTGTGTGTGTGTGTGTGTGTGTGTGTGTGTGTGTGTGTGTGCGCACCATGGGTGTGCAGAACCTGTTACAGCAGTTACATCATTATCTTTTGAACATATCTCGGCATGTGAACACATTGTTCCCAAGAGATCACCTCTTTATAACCTTGTTTTCACTTCTCTCTGACGTAATTGCTGCCAAGTTAAGTATCAGAATAACTACACGTCATTTAAAAAAACCTGTTATACGCCTGTTTTCAAGCCTCACACACGAGAACATGACAAGGAATTGGCTAGGATAAAAATCTGTCTCCTTAAAATAATAAAAACAACCATGAGCATCTGTGGCATACGGTTTTAGATCCTTAAGTTAAAGCAATCAAATCTGTCTAAAATGACAAGTTAAAGTCAGGTGTTAACATCGTGACTTTCACTTCTCAAAAGTGTGTAACCATTTTTAAAGATATTATTTTGGCCATTATTTCCTTAACTGGAAAGGACAGCTGAAGAGAGACAGGAAATGCTGGGGAGAGAGAGTGGGGGACGACATGCAGCAAAGGGCAGAGGTCGGACTCGAACTCACGACCGCTTTGACAGGGACCATAGCCTCTGCACATAGGGCACGTGACATAACCACGAGGCTATCCAGCGCCCTGAACATTTGATATAGTTCTCTCACATGACTGTAACTGATAAGTTCATTTCTATTTAGTCATTAAGGAATGGATTTAGTAAGAAATGTCGCCACAATTACAAAAAAGCCCACAAAAAAACATCAACATTTCTTGTTTTTGTCCGTGTAAGAGTAAAAAATCAAGTCAGGTGTAGCAGAATATCCCAAATGTATAAAGCCGATACTTAGAATTGTTTTAACGTACGAAAAAAGAGAAAGAAATTACAGTAGATAAAAGTTAAAGGCCAATCAAAAAAGCACCCAATTGCTCCGTCAGATTAATAGTTGATGATTGTACTTAAAGTTCCTGCTGTAGGCTACGTTCTTTCTTTCTTTTGTAGTTTGATGTTTAACAAAACAACATTTTCCTCTGTAATAGATTTGAATTCAAGTAAAAAGCAGCAAAAATGTGCAAACGTACCTGTTAGTTATTTCACACTTCTTGAGTAAATGTATTTTGTTCCACGTATGCCACTGTTGCCCTCGAGGTCGACACCGTACCACAGCTGTGTCACTTAAAGGTTAAACATCTAAAACTCAAATATTCCCCCCGTCAGTGTGTAGAAGAATATTAAAGCCAGTGTGACGTATATCTCGCAACTCAATGTGCATCTTTCACACATGCTTACACACTCACCCACACAGCTCAACTCATCATCTCGACAGAAGGGGACTAATCTCACCTGTCAGCACGATCAGTGTCTCCATGGCAACCATGACACGTCCCTTAAAGGCCCCGAAGGACAAATCTGAAACCTTCAAACGTCGAGGAGCCATCTTGAAAAGAAAGTCAGGGCGTTTTATTCAAAGTAAATCTGACCATTTCTCTCTCTCAGACTGTTAATGTTCGAGTCACTTCACGGAGGCAGAGATGTGCCACACCTCTTTTTTTCAACGAGCATCATCAGATATCTATTTAATTGTTTATGAGCTCAAAGACCAGACAGCATAAAACCTAATCCAAACATTTGTGCACAGGGACATGAAACTTCCCGTTTATTCTATTTACTTTCGTAGGAAAGTTTTAAAACTGGACGTATTTTCTGTTCATCATGAAATACTGACATAACATGGTTGGTCCCAACGCAAAACTTTTACTAATGGGATCACTGTGGGCAATGGGTCATTTAGTATTCTGTCATAAGTTTGGTTTGGTTTAGGCCCAGGCATGAACTTCAGTCTTATGGGTGATGAGCAGGGGATGTCCTGTAGGCGAGCGTCTTCTACATGCTGCCTGCACAACAGGTTGACACATTACATGCCGCCATTTAACATCAAGCAGTGCCAAAGAGGTAACTAAAAGTAACTTCACAAAATGAAACTAAAAGTTCATTAACATGGCATTTCGTGACTAGGTTACTGTGATACTGGGTAACACATTGCCAGTTTTAATACTTCCTCTGGATTGTGTACGATGAACACCCTGATTCTTCGTCTCGACCTCTTTGTCCTTTAGTAATTCAGTAATTTTGGAGATTTGTGTTTACAATCATCACAAATTACTACATGCTGCCTATTTGAATTGTTTATGCATTATTTTGTATATCTATATATCATTGGCATGAGCCCGCCTTCAATTTTTTTGAGGTCATAGCTTTGGAAACAGTTTGACTAAACAGTACTAAACAATGCTTTTGGAAGCACACGGATGGCAGTTATGTAGCCATTTTCAGGAAGTATTTCAGATACTCTCACACTGTTTTACATATTTTGGGGATTTGGTGTCAAATCTTCTTAATTTTTTAAGTCCTTTCCCAGCTCCTTCAAATATAGTGGACCGCCTCAAATTTAGTTTTAATCCACCTCATCCTTCAGTTTCTGTTCTCGTCTGGTGATGCAGCTCTCCTCTTAGTCCCTGTTGTCTCATGTTTGTATTCCTACCTGAATACAAATACATACGTGCGTCTGTGTGTCGAATCAAATGAATCACTCTCTGGTCTGAATATATCCAAACACCTCCTCCTCCTCCTCCTCTCTTACTGTATCCCCCTCGCTGTCCACTAATCCGCCCTCCTTCCTCTTTCAAGACACGTCTCAGTTTCCGTCTCTACCTCCAGTCTGTAATTTTCCTTCTCATTATATTTTTGCTGACGTTCTCTCTGTGAGGATATTGTGGGAAGACAGACGCATCACAAGGGGGGTTGGTGTGCGTGTAGGTTGTCACTGCTTGTCAAAATCTAGCTGCACTTCTCCCAGTCGAGCTACAGTGTTAGATTTCGGTTAAAAAGAAAGTCACAATTCTAGTTTCCACTCTGACAAAATCATGCCGATGATCATTTATGGCACAGTTCTTTCTACTAAGCTATCTATAGCATCTTCTCTCGATCTAATAAGTTTCCAACTTCTCATCTCCTCCAGCTGACACCTCCATCACATCTGCTTCTTCTCTTCTTCGCACCTCCTGTCATCTGTAATTTCCTCTGATTAGCTTTCCCCCCGGTTTTTATCACGTCTTATCATCCCTTTCACTGAAAATGGCTTATCTCTAGGCCTTGTTAACTTGAAGAGAGATAAAAGCCTTTTTTCAAACAACATAAGCTACGAGCAAAGGTGTACGCCGTGCATTAATCTGTGGGATTTTCATTCCCTGAATTTCAACAGGGGACCTGAATGCCATTAAGGGACGGCTAAAGAAAGATGAGTGGGAATGATGGAACAACATTTTTTGAGGGGTTGATGCTTCGCTGTGTTGTTGTAGCAGTAAACAGCAGCGGTGTCTGAATTTAGTGGCTGCATCCTTCAGAAGGTGCATTTGAATATCGTAGCATTTTGAAGACACCTTTAAATGCGGCCAACAAATGGGTTGTCCTCCTTTCCCCGGCCAACAAAGGCTCTGTCCAGTGCATCCTCTGTCGCCCAACATATCCCGAGGTTCATGCTTGTGATCTAAAAGGAGCTGGCGGGCTCTCAAGGGGCCGATTAATACAATTTTAAACTTCAAACAATCTTTAGGTTAAGTATCAAGCTAGTTATGTAAGCTAGTTCTGGTGCAGCTGTTGAGGTTGCTAGGTGACAGGTGCTATGCTTAGAAAAGAAAAGGTAAGGGCCGGGACAGCTTGTGATGCAAACAGGGAATCCTCTGTAGACCAGACGTCTCATCTAAGATCAGCCTGAGTGGTCTATGAAGGCTACTAAGGCAGGGTCCTTTGAAGGATGCTACCCACGAAATGGGACGTAGCTAACGATACGTGTCCGTTGTCAGTTTCGAGCGTCCACCCACTGGCTTCTCTGAAAATGACTTGTGGCCTCATAATCTGTCACTGGTGGTCCAAAGACTTCATCTTTCTGACTGTTTTGTAACCTCTGCAGGTCCATCACCAGGGCCTATTACCGCAACTCAGTGGGCGGGCTCCTTCTCTTTGACATCACCAATCGCCGCTCCTTCCAGAACGTCCATGACTGGCTGGAAGAGGCTCGCAGCCATGTCCAGCCGCACAGCATCGTCTTCCTATTGGTGGGCCACAAGTGTGACCTCGAGGCACAGCGCCAGGTGTGTACAATATCATTGTGAATGAAAAAGTGTAACGAAGAATATTCACAAGGTTCGGTTGATTGAAGAGATAGCGGCGTTTTTCAGGGTTATGTAACATACTCTTGAGCAAAGACTGCAGTATTAAAAATAAACTCTTGTTCACATTTAGATCAGCACACACTTGGATCAGAGGCGAGTCTTCATTCTTTGTTTAATTCTCTTGACGCTGCTGGCAGGTTGAAAGCAAAAATATCTTAACTGAAATATAGACATAGCAGGATGACACTGCAAAATGTTCTCTAAAACACTCTGTCCACATGTACAATCCAGTGTTCAAGAGACGGGATTAAGGTCTCCTATCTTTGCTTCATTCTCAACTTAATCCATTCACTGTTATCACCTAATTATAAACTAGGATGCTAATTTATAAGCCGCTTTTGACACATCTCAGAACTGCAGCATCCATTAAAAAAACACTCAGTTGTTGCAGGATGGAGGAAAATTCCAATAGCTAAGTTTGTCAATGACAAGGCCTAGTAGCTGACAAATCTTTAACCATTTACTAAAATTCCCTAAAAAAAGCCTCTAAAAACTTAGATCCTGGATCCAAAAATGTCTGCTCAAGGGTCCATACTTTTTGATTGTCCAGAAACTGTTGGGCGGAGATTGCTATTGTTGCTTTATCGATGCACTAAAGACTTGAGTAGAAATGCACCAAAGACATTTCCAGTTCCTGATTTAGGGTGTTCTCAATACTTCCTTATTTAGTCTAACAAACTTGAACTGGAGTCACTTGTACAGTTTGTTTAGGCAGTTCAGAACACAGTACAACATCAATACTAAGGTGAAGGCACAACCAATGGTATCGAGACCCGTTCAAAGGCCAGTAGTCTTGTAGTAACTGGATAATTAGCGGGCCTTTTGTTTGTGTTGGCAATCTGACACAACTTAGCTCTGAACTGGCTATCTAGCATACTTGCATATACAAATGCAGCAAAGCAACATAGTAAATTGTACTTGGTTGATAGTTGGTAGATTGAACCTTCTTCAAGACTACCAATGGGTTTACGATCTCACTCCTACCCCAGACAAATCCATCCAAAAAGCTGAATGACTTTAAGTGAAGTACTTTGGTTTTTCTAAGTTTATCTGTGGGAGAAGCAACCAAACCAAAAAGAAAACACAAAAAGCTTACTAGTACAACCAATGACTCAGATTGGAGAGCAAGTACAAGTCTCAAAATGCCAGCGGTTACTGCATTAAGTTCCTGGCCCACATGATTTCCTTAGACTTTTTGGTTGATAAAATGTACTTCACTGCCATGTCCTGTTGTTCTGGATAAAGACCTCAGAATTTCTACTAGATCTTGACTGCCCAGTACCCACACTGAAAAGTTTCATCTTGTCTCATTTGATCTTCTAGGTAACTCGCCAGGAAGCAGAGAAGTTGGCAGGGGCGTATGGGATGCGCTACGTCGAGACGTCGGCACGCGATGCCATCAACGTTGAGCATGCCTTTACCGAGCTGACCAGAGACATCTTTGCCCTGGTGCGGTCTGGCGATATCACAATCCAGGAGGGTTGGGAGGGTGTGAAGAGTGGGTTTGTTCCCAACGTGGTTCACTCTTCAGAGGAAGTAACCAAGAGTGACCGCCGCTGTCTATGTTGATCTGGGAAGAGTTTTGGAACTGAAGGGGAAATTGGGAGGGATCCAAGAAGGGTTCAGAGTGAAGTGGCTGACGGACAAGGGCAGCAGCCCTCTGACTGTACTGTCGGTACCCTTCTGTTGTTCCTTCTTTAGACTGGATACACGAGGGGATGACTGAGGAATCCAATGAATATCCTGGTGGAAGTCAGAATAAAACATCTTGAACGTAGGTGGATCACTAAAGGATTGTGCCCATCTCTGTATATCTTTGATTTCTGGGAGAGGAAGGATCACAGATGCTCATTAACTTGCGTGAGGGATCCCCATGATTCAATTCCTTTTGTTTTGGTTTTGGCATATTACCAAAATCCCTCCCTGAAAGTCTAAGAAAGGCCTTAGAAAGAGGATCCAGTTTTGGTTCTTCACCAACATGCTGACACTCTTGACTTGTTTGATCTTTCATTCTCCCATATACTCGTCCTTCACCTCTCTTACCCCTTCTTCTAAATCTTTGTCCTCTCCTCCAATATGCAATTACATGATCACATACAAAACGATCACTTTTACGTTGATGTTCAACCTCCTCCTAGCACATATCATTCGAAAGCTCAGTCGGTATCTTTAGGTTCAACCTTCCTTCCACCTTCCTTGTTAACACAAGTGTTTCTCTTGAGCTGAAATATTGCTCTACATTGTACCATCAGAGCTCAATGGAGGAGTCCTGGAGGTCCTGAAAACAAGGGAAGATTGATTTCTTTCCCGGAACTTGATTTTATTGCCAGAGACCATATTATTTCTCTTTGGAGCAATTTAGGCCTCCAGTGAGCTCAATGACATTGGCTGGATGGTTATATCCATTTTCATTCTGCTAAATATTGCGCTTTAACAAAAAATCACCACCCATGCAGTTTATAATTGTCTCCTTACGCAGAAAGAGACAACATGTACAGCATAACTGAAAGAGGCAGATTCCTTAAGGTGGATCAACGTGAATGTTGGAGCCAGAAAGCACCTTAACAGCCAAGTCCAACTGGAGCCTAATTTGGGACATCTGAAGGGTACTACACAAGCTAAGCAAACAGAGATGGACCGGACCACGGACTCCACAAGAGAACCACACTACCCACAATGCACGCCTATGGATAATATAATCATGCGTAGATAGTCCAGTTGGCAGGCGTTGAATTGAGCCAACAGAGATAAAAGAATGAGAGAAATTACGAGGTTACAGGTGGTTTTCATGCCTTTATTCTATGTGTACACAAGTGTAATATCTCATCAAACTTTCTGTTTTCATTTTGTTACACCCCCCTTAATGGATCCAAACTATTAAACTATCATCAATTAAAGAACACCTCGTGAAACATCCTTGTTTTGGGTTTGGCCAAAGTTGATATTACCACCACTGCGAGTCAGAACACGAAGTGCAGATCTTTTTGATACATGACATTGCGCTGAATTTTTCCAACAAAGTACCATAAAATCCGATGTTTAAGACCTACTCTTAATACCTTTGTTTTCATCTAAAAAGTTGCTTGCGTCCTGTATACTGATGCAACCATTATACCAGTTTAAACGTTGAGACAGGCACCCCAAGACCGCAAGTGCAGCCGCTAACATCAGCCGCTGCACACAACCTGATGCAATTGAAAATCGACCCCCATTCATCGTGTATTGCAAGTGGCCGCTTCAATATGCAAAGCGGTCTGGCATACAAAGCAACACAGACCAGGCTGGTGATGCCTCTATTTAACAGCTTCTCTCCCTCATTTGGTAATAATCAGACTTTTAAAGAAAGCAGTGGTGTACTGTTGAATAAATATACCTTTTGAAGTTCCGGTTTGATTGAAAAGACTCCTCAATTAAAGACGACAAGAAACCAGCAGAGGTGGGCGGCGCATCTCCAGCCAAAAGGGTTTCGGACTGTGGGTCCGTACTCAACAACTGCTAACATTACAGTAAGCTGAGAGCTCAGCTACTGTACCGGTAGCTAGCAGGACTACAAATGGCGAAAACAGGTACTAGAGAGAGCTACACAGCTGCACAGTTAGTGCACATTGTGGACTTTGCTGTAAGTAATAGAAACCGTCACACAGGAAGACAGTTAAAAAGGTGTTTACCCTGGGGGAGACCCCCAAAACAGACTGGGTCTTACACACCTGTGGACTTACATTCTGGGTTTTACGGTACTTGGTTACATGTTAATTTATGGTAAAGGGTTGAAACATGGAGTTGCCTTGATGAGTTTTGAGCAATAAGATATAAGACATTATCTTTAAAACATCCGTATTGTTTCTACATTACAAACCATTTGTGGAAAAACACAAAAGTCAGAAGAACAACTTCCAAATCTGGAAACTTGGAGCATTCAAAGAAGCACATAAATGCAGGGTTTTTAACTATTTTCTGCCGGGTTTGGATGTGTGTCAGTTTAACCTTTAAAGTTTTACTATAACATTAATGGTTTTTAAATTTCACCCAAGATGTTGGGCCCAGTATGGGTGTTTCTACAATTCCCAGAAGAGATAAAGTAATAGAAAGGTGATTTCTAAGTGAGTTTTCGCATTTATTACGTGTAGATTCCCGTACAAACTATTTATTCTCAGAGGATTAGCTTAGCATATCATACTTTTATGTTTTTGTCAGCCACGTCAATTTATTGTATGTCAGCGTTCATTTACCAGAAATGTGTAACATGACTTTAAACACTGAAAAGAAACAGAGAGACGTTCAGTTGTTCGCTATTAGATGCATTAGTATGTTACACATGTGCAGAATGCTTTCCCCCCCACATGTTTTTGACTTATTTGACATTGCTATCACTCATTTGACACCAATGTCTCCGCTGTATCTTCTCCACACACACCTTTCATCTGGCAGTTTTTAATTAAAGTCGTCCGTAGATATGTGGGGAAACTGTGAGCGCTTCATTTTCACACACTGTATGCCTTCTTTTGACACGTCTCCAAAGAGTTTTGGTTGTGTTATCTTATTATAACATGAATGTATCAGAGGGGGAATGGTGAGATCTTACACTGGGCTGTCATATAACAATGTGTGGATGAGAAACGTTTCCTTACTAAAGGTTAGATAAATGTTTTGGGACTTGATTGAAGATTATTCATATGACGGTCCATTACCATATCTATAAACACTGAGTTATTCTAAATGAGTGAAATGTTTCCAGACAGAAAAGACTGACCTGCAAATATCCTTCGAAGAATAAAGAAAGAAAGCCTGATGTTCTTGTGTTTTTGAAGTTCCATAACGAGCGTTGCTTTAATTATCTAATTTTATTTGGTTGTGTTTGCTGCATCCTCATCAAGTCTCTTCTACTTTTAACGTTCCCAAATGGACGTCACAGTGTAGAAAGCTCAGGGAGCGTTAAGGTCTGTGTGGGTGGATGTGGATGCAAAGTCTCCTGTGTGCCAAGCGCCACCTCACGGGCTGCCAAGACTCTTTCACCAGATGTCGGCCAGCGGGGAGATCTGCTCTGCTGCACAGAACAATGTTGGATTTCTCTACACTCTGTAATATCTTGCTTCTGCTCTGAAAATACTGTCATAAACAAATACAAAAGTTCAACCTTTAAAAAGCTATGCTTATTTCTTGCTGAGAGGAATGATACTAATTCCAAGTCTCTCTGGTAGATAGTTAACTAATCAAGCGGCCAGTTAGCCAAGCTTAGAAAAAGACTGGAAACTGGCGCAGTTTGCTCGCTGTCCAAACGTTGAGAAGCCCTGGTTTGGTATTTTGGTGAAATCTGAAGGTTTAGGCATTTTCCCACATTCACCTCTGTTTGAATGGTCGGCAGAATTTATTAGAAAAATCTACTGAACAGCTTAAAATGACTCCCCAATCATCCAAATGGGCTGTTTATTTTAGGTTCGCTGTTTAAAATGACGTCTAATCCAAGCGTCAACATCCGGTCTTGAAAAATGAAGCCAATGCCGAAGTGCAAAAACCTGCAGGTCGTCGAGTATCCACTAGAGGCTGGCTCCAGGAACACTGGAAGTATAACTGGTAAAAAAGCTGTTTTTACAGCATAAATAAACATGTTTACAGCCTGGTACAAAAAACTAAATAGGTTTGATTAGTTATTGTCATCACTGGCACATGCTGAACAGGGAGTTGAATTTTTTAAAAACAATAGCTCTGTTTTCATTTTGAGAACGATACGTGTTATCCATAGTTAGGCACGTAGCTGACATGATTGACAGGTGCGCGATGTAACGGTTCGTCAAGAGGCCTAAAACCAACCTCAGCTCCAGCTCTCAGTCTGTCGTTAGGTTGACTGAAAGTTAGACTGAGACAGGATTTCCAACATGGCGGCTGCTGCCGATGAGCCTCCAGAGCCCCCTGCAGGAACAGATGGGTGACGCCACTCAGGCCTTGTCCATTAATATTTACAGTCTACGTTCTAATCACATATTTAAATGACAGATCTATTTGTTTCACATCTTATTCTCCCTGTTTGTTAAAATGAACTTGAACAAATCCAATCAGAGAGTCCAGTAGCACTCCTGAATTAACCCTAAAGTCCCCATGCTTGGAAGGCATTCATCCGATTCCCCTAAAAAACAATTCAATCTGTGCGTAATGTGTAATGGCCTCTTCTTTACTGGAAGCCCTATCAGCTGCTAAAGGCCTGGGAATGACTGTTAATGCTTTTTGGCTCCACTGCAAGGAAGGCAAATGAGTTTCTTTCAACGCAAACTGTCGAGTCATATGATAACACTGAAGCTGAAAGCAGCATTTTTTAGCCGACTTGGAATTCCACTCTTTCGAGTGTTTTCCCTTTTTTGCTCCCCACACAAGCCTCTTTTATTGATCCGAGGCTCAGCTTGGCTCAAACAAAGATGTGGTTGCTGGAAAAAGTCACCAAAGGACTCTGGAAGGGAAGGGGGAATAAAGACAGGTGGAGGGAAGCACTCGTATGATGGAAAGAAGCAGAGCAATCAGGGTTTTGGGCTCGTCTGCAGAGAAACGTACCTAGGTTGATTTACTGGCACTATGGGGCTTTTCTCTGCCAGGATCCTTGGCAGAGTTTGGTTTCACTGAGGCTGCATCCATGCACTGAATGCAAAATACTACCAAGCTTTGTAAACCAGGTTGCTATCAACAAAACTGCACCCTCACAAAAGCTGAACATAGGGCTTGATTTTCTGATCCATGTGCAGATGAAAAGATGTTGACAACTCATTTATTTTTGTTCAGAAATCTTTTGTTTGTGTATTTGTGTTGGGGGGGGGGGGGGAGGTACCTAATGCATTAAGTAGTTAGTTTAAAACTGTTGAAAGCCGACCGGTGTGACCTTTGGACACAAACAGGCTTTACTTTCCTCTTTCTGGTATTTGTGCTAAACTAAGCTAGCCAGATGCTAGCTGAGAATGACCAGGTAATATTTCCAAAACATAAGGTTTGTATGACTAAAGTTTGTGTTATACCCTAAGTTTAAAAACCCTAAGTTTAAAAAAAAAGGTAGTCAAGTGAAATGATGACCAGATTTTTGGTGCACTCCAAAAGTTTCTAAACGGTTTCCTTCCAGGATTGTCTTCAGGATGAGGAACCTAATTTTTTAAACATGAAATTATCTCCTCTTTGCATGTCATTCATGCCATGTGACTACTATATCAAATTAGTTTTAGCCCCTTTTCTCAGAAGGGAACCAAAACAAGGCTGTTACCATGACACCAGATGAGAAAATGACGACCTCAGTAACCCTCGTCCTTATAAGGTAATGGTCGCATTAACGCCAAACTGGAGGCTGTAAAAGATTAGTCCACAAACTAAGGAGTGACTTGGCAATGTCCACCTCTATGATAACATAGAAAGCATGTGTTTCTTTGGGAATCAAATGTAATGCTAATACAAATAAACACAAGCGGCCCAAACTGGGGAGACTATATATGATCAATATGAAGCCACGTTACACCCCAAGACTCATTGTTGATGATGAAAGTGTACCAGTGCAGTCAGCTGTGATGTAGTACCACATAATACCACTGGGTAGAGGCATCGAGACACTAGACGAATTAGTCCAAAAGGATCCAAATCCATCCACCTACCAGCACCTGTAGATCTCACTGAAGACAAGACGCCAGGGAGTCACTGTGTCACATTAAAACTAGTCCGGCACATCACTTCTAACACTTTGGCTTGTGCGTAGATAAAGCAAACAATATATATCATGTGAATGAAAAAGGTTTGAAGACACTGACGAGCTATCTTTCCCCCCATTTCTAATTTGAATTTTAAAGCTCCTCTCAGACAGGGCGATGTTCTCATCTTCCTCCTGCCAAGAGAGTCAATAACCCCAAAACATTGAACTATCATATCATTTTAGTCTCATCCTTTCTTGGTCATGAATTATCTCCCCGGTCTTTAGGAAGAAAAAAACATATTTTCAAAAAAGTCTGATGTGGATGAGGAATGTTTCTTTTACTGCGCATGTACGTCACCGCTTCACACTTTGGAGGGTGATACTGCTGGTTGTAATCCATACAGCGCCCTCTGCTGGTGAACGAGAACTGCTAGTGTGATACTGACACTCAAATAAAATGCTATTTGACTGGTGAATAAATCTAGAAATAATGCCCATATCTGTGATAAAATTAGCCATGATAGTCACTCGATGTGTCAATATCGGCCGATATTGACTGGCCGATTCATCAGTCGGGCTCTAATATTAAGGCGTGACACCGCTGCACGAGGTACAGTAGGTGTCAGATGTCCCGCTGCTAAAAACAGCCGTTTGTTACATTTCCAAGACAAAGATTCACACTCAGAGATACATTGATGGTCATTAGAAAGCAGGATGAGATGTTTGGTTAAGAACTGTACTTACTCATGTCCAGGATGAGATCAGCAGCAGAGATACGACACGCCGCTTTGTCCGTAGGGGTCAACAATATCAACACAAACCCAAAGTCCCTCACAGGAGCTTTAAGGTAAAAACTCTAAATTCTCCGATTTCAGCTTTTTAGAAGTGAAATCTTTTCTGGTTCCTTAATTTATCAGTGACTGAAAAGTTACCTTCTTGTCTGTGGACAAAACAGGACATCAGAAGACGTCATCCTGTCTCGTACTTTTTTCTTTCTTTACACTAAATTGACCAAATAAAACAAAATAACATTAAAGGGATTACAGCACTTTGGTGTTCTCAAATGTGCTCTATACATAAAATTGATTTGACTTGATAACCTTATCAATCAAGAAATATTATCACAAGTCCAAACCCTCAGTAAAGGGCACAATTAAATAAGCATTTTGTCAACTGACCTTATGAGCAATAGAAATTAGTCAAGAAAGGAATCTGAAATTCAGCTCGTTTCCATTTTACAACCAGATATCAGGTAATGAAATAATTAAAAGGCAGAGTTGTTCATTTCCTCCAGATCCACTTTTTAAGATTTTGGTTGAAAATGTCTTTTTAGGTCCTGACAGAAATTAATAACTCATGTGTTCTGAAAAAGGAACAAAGAAAATCCGTCATCTGTAGCCGTTGTAAGAATGTAAAAACTTTGACCAATGTCTGCCACGAGGTACCAATCTGATGAACCAATCACAGCCTCCCTGTCTCTCTGCTCGTTCTCTACCCCTAGTGTGCACGAGCCCACACTCAAAGCGCGTCACCGACGACGGAGTTTATACTGCGAGTTTACTTACCGCTGAATGAGACGTGAGACGACGTAGTTTCTACAGAATGCAAGCGATGAGCTGAGGCCCGCTTCTGGAGCGACGGCGCTCGTGCATGTAAGTGAGGGGCGTGGCTTTTGAGGGAGCACAGAGGGGAGGGGGAGGGTGTAGACAGAGGACTGAGGGAATGCTACTTTTAAATTCATGCTAGTTTTTGAAAATTACCAACCCTGCCTTTAATCATGAATCATATTTAAGACACTTGTGATATTCAAAATCAACAGTTTCACCTTAAAACGCTCAAAACAACCTTCAGGCTGTATTTATATGTTCATAATGATATCATTCATGCTTTAAAGGCTTTATAGTTTTAGAGAAAACATCCAGTTACTCTATTCTGAACACTTTGTGTCTCATTGGTTGAAATCAGCAGAAAGAAAAGAAAGAACAGCAGATCGAGGTCTCATCTCTTTGCCCAGGTGTTCTTCTTTTACTTCATTCTTTGTTAATAATGAATACAGTGAGAGACAAATAAATATAGACAGAACAGCAGCTGAGAGGGGAGGAAGTGAAAAGAGATGGTGGAGTGCAGAGATAAAGGGAGGACTACAGCTGATCCCTCTGAACTCCTTGAAGTCCTGCAGTGAGTAGAAAAAACCGGTCTGCAATCTTCCGTGGTGTTCATCCTACGAACCCGATTCTACAATGGCAACTGGGTGATTTTCAAGCATGAACAACTCAAGTGTAAGGTCCCAGATGTGATTATTTGTTGCAGGTTGAAGGAGAAAGGGGGGGAGGGAAAAAAAAAAAGGGTGGAAAGAGAAGATGCAACTCGTTCACAATCTGCCAAAGATAACACGTTGAAATCATTAAGAAGAATACAAAAACTGCCCCGTTGCATTTGTTTTTTTTGTGTTCGTTTTTACTTGAAAAAATACTTTAAAAATTAACAAATCAACAGAAAACAGTAGTGGAGGGAGTCGGAGCTTGACAGAGCTCTGGGGGAACATACACATGATGCTAAGGGCTTGTTTTCTTTTTTATTGACTAAGGAGGAAATCGTTTGCAGAAGGCGGTGCGGACGCTGATATTAAGACTTGTCTGCAGATTTGAGGAGGTTCTCTTTGCTCCTTCTTTTTACGTCCCAGTTGTAGACTCGTGCCATGTCTGAGGGAGCGAGGAGTTAAGGGGAAAAAAAACAGCAGAAACATTTCTATTTTCTAAAACCTTCGATCTGGAGGTGTGAAGCAGAAGCAGTTTCACCTTTTTGTCAGCAGATGTCGCCGTTTCTGCTTCCATAAAGTTGACCATTTTCAACAAAACAAAATAAAGTGGTTGCAGACAAAACAAAAATTGCACAAACTCTCTCTCGCTGTCAATTCGTACCTACACAGTGGAAGGATACTGACTTCGGTGGTGGTGAACTGGTCCCGCAGGAAGTCCAGGTCGTCCTCGAGTGTCTCCAGATTACGAGACGCCGTGGATAGATTCTTCTCTAGGAGAGCCTGGGCTTCATCGATGTCGTACTCTAACATGACATTAGCCTTTGAAGAAGAGAAAACGGTAAGAGTCTGGAACATTTACCGCGAGCGAGTGGACGGGGTGATTTTATCGTTCATGGTCCTGCACTGAAAAACATCCGTCTGCTCTCAGATCTGCTCGAGAAAAGTTTGACTTACCCCTAACCATAGGCAGACTTTGTTGGTAGGCGGCACTGAGGCCTTGCAGAAAACGTTGTCAGCCAATAGGAAGTGTGTTTCCATCGGGTCTGTGGTCTCCTGGAGAATATTAAAAAAAAAGAAATGTTTGGACAAACGTACGGCGGTGAATTAGCTATCGATCCCTTCTCTAAACTGTTACTCACCTTCTTCTTCTGCATGTGCCGTAGGATTTCTAGCGTCTGTGTGATTTGAGGGATCTGGCTCTTCAACCTACAAACAATGAAAACGACTTTTAGTCCAGCTAAGAAGACGTTCATTTAGAGAACATGCTCATTGATGGATGTAGATACAGGACTGTGAAAGCCAAGGCCAGGTAAACGTTTAACAAATGAGATTCCAGCAGCACAGAAGTCTCCCTGTTGGTGTTACCTGAGCTTCTTTTGGGACAGGTTCAGCTCCATATATTTATACTTCTGGTACTGCTCGTCCAGCTTCCTCAGTGCTGAATCTGCAGTCTCGTTACCCGGCTGCTTAAGAAAAGAGTCGACGTCCTCCTGTAAAGAGTCCTGGGTGAGTATCTGACAGAATATCCTATCTCTAACAAATGACCAGGAGCATGAAAAGGAAATCAGCAGCACCCCCTAGTGGACGAACTATGTTATGGCAACACTGTCATCAAATTACTTCACACCCTGAGCATCCTTAAGAAATCTGTTACTGCACTTCCTTGCTGATAAATGACTATTACGATTTGAATCACGTCTTAGGTTACTAAGGAGATTACTGGCTCTCTGAAACACCTCCAAAAACTAAAGCATGGATCTATATTTCGTTTCTTCACTTTCACCTCCAAACTTTAGGTTCTCCTCGCTGTGCAGATACTCTTTTTTTGACAATTGTGTTTAAAAAAAAATGTGTTTCTCACATTTGACCCCTGCTGCCCAGGGACGATGAACATCTAGAAGTTTGACGTGAGGTTGGTTTCACCTTCTCATGTTTTCATCTATTCTTTAAGATACCGTCTGTGATCATATGAGCATGACGTCTGTGAAGAAGACGAGTCCTAATCCAGCCAGCAGCTCATTTAAACATCTCAGGAAGAAAATGCAGCTTTCATTTCTTTGGATACTCTTGATTTATTTTATGTGTCTCGCGATATAATGATCAACATACCTTAAGGACCAACTATTCAATCTAACGCAGCTCTAACTCTACTTTTTATAAAGCTTCACGGTCAGCCAGGTGATAGTTCCACAGTATCTAATAGTAGAGTCGTAGGTGGTGGTTGTGGTGTGTACTGTAGTGCTTTTAAATGAAACATGTTCCAAATGGGGTCACCAACGTAGGATTGCTTACCGTCTCGTGGGGCATCCCATAATTCAAATTTAGCTGATTTGTCCCAATCTGGACGCCCCTTGTCCCATGGTGACGTTACTTCTATGTAATCACTAGACGACCCGTTACTGACAAGTAGCCCGTCATGCACTGACCACATACTCAAAGTGACGCCTGTCATCCAATCACAGCCCGTCTCCCGTGCATCAGATTTACATACTGCATCAAAAGCACTGAAATAAGTTTTGTTCATGGATGTGGATAAAAAAGAAAAGACTTTGCAGCTACAACAAGCAGAGAAGACGTTGATTAGGCACTTTATGCCCCCTTGGTTTTCAACAGGAGACAGAGGTGAGCCTCACACAACATGATACTACAGAGCCATCACGAGAAGGCCACACAAGCAAAAGGTGCGATGTACATCAGACTGAAGCTGCTCGAGGCTGTCAAGTAAGAAGTCTCCAAACAAGAGGGAGCTTAGTGAGTCACGCTTCTCTTTTTGATTTCAAAAACATTTCTTTGCTCCAAATAATGCTTTATCTCATGATCCATTATAAAGTCTATTAGAGTAGTTCTCAAATCAGAGTGCAGGGCCTGAAGGAGGCCAATAAGATAGATAGATAGGAACTTTATTGATCCCTTGGGAAGGTTCCCTCAGGGAAATTCAGATGCAGGGGTCCTACGCTAAAGGTGCAATAATATATTTCCTCTATGATTGACTAATTTCCTCTTTAAGTAACACAGAGGAAAAAGTGAAACTTCGGGTCATGGCTTCATTCTCAGATGAAGGTTTGTTGTATAATGTGTCAGTTTAGGGGTCCTCTGGGGGGGGGGGGGGGATATAAAGTTATATAACAATACAGTTTTACTAAAAGTACATATCAAATACACCTTCCTGGCTTACACACTACATCCACACGTCGCACCTACACCGCTGTGGCACTGAGCTCCCCCACAAATACATATTTTGTCCCTGATTTGGCTCTGGACATGAACACATCAGGGAAGAGATGAGGAGGCAGCTAATGCTAACAGAGATGCTAACAGGGGGGGTTTATTAGCAAATGCAGCTAATTTCTTGGTTGCCGTGTTGCTAGCTAAAACACTTAAACGCATAAAGAGGAAACGAGGAACAGCGTGATTAAGGTTCCGCTCGCACACTGACACGATGATGTCCATAGATGGACGTGAGCAGCCGCCCAGCCTGCACACACTGCAGGATTAACCAGCTAACTTAGCATGCTAGCATGTAGCCAGCATGACGCGTAGACAGCAGGTTTATCGTACTCAAAGCGGGGTTTCGTCGGGCTAATTCTGCCATGGGTACGCGCTTAATAGAGAAACGTCAACCTTTACGTACCACAAACACAGCTTCGGGGATCCCGAGGTGCTTTTTCTTTGTCGCCTGTACGGCATTGCTGTTGTCTATGGTCGCCGCCATCTTGGAGAGAGGCTGCTCCTTCTTTCCGTACGTACAAGCAGCCTGGGCGTCAACCGTCTCAAGAGGAGAGGGAAGTCTCTACTGCCTCTAGTGGTCGCAGCATGTAACTGCTGCCAGCACTGCTACTTGTATGCGGTGGTGTAGTGCATGGTTTGGGTTTAACCCTCCTGTTACACATTTACTAACATCTTTTATCCTTGGAGTCAATTTGACACCAGCAATTTAAACCTCCAGAAAATGATTATAATTAAATGTGTTAGCGAAGTTTATGTGACAGGTACTTTATGTTTGTTTGTTGACTACCTAAATAGCCCTTTCGATAACCCCACCCCCCCCTTTTTATACATTCAGAATACCTGCATTAATTTGACTTTAATTTTAAGGGCTTTATATTATTTCTAAGTACATCTTTTTGTTATCTATAACATTTCGACTGAACATTGTTATAACAAAGCATGAGTCAAGAACACAAACGTGTATGAAATGACCCAGCTCAGGTGCTTTGTTCGTCTGACGAGGATCCCCTCTGGGCTCCTCCTCTTGTTGGAGGTTTTTCCAAGCATGTCCAACCTCTGAATCCCCCTGAAAGGAGATGGAAAGCGTTGCTGGGGAGAGGGATGTCTTGGTCAAAATTGCTTGACCTGCTGTCACCGCAGCCAGACCTCTGATTAGCGAGGGAAAAGGACAGCTGGATGAAATTTCCAATTCTGATGTGTTTTCTCACATGCCCTTGATAGTGGTACCAAAGTTTAACCACAGAGTTCTCCAGCACCATAGTTATAGGTACTGTGGGTGATTTAAAAAAAAAAGTTCTTGTCAAATGCAATGGAGGTCTGAGGATGTGACTCCAAAGTCACCATATGGTTTCTATTTGGGGGTTTTAAGCCAATTTGGGCCAGGCATATGGTGTCTTTTTACATATGAAACGTTTAAAAATATTTAATGAGTGGCGATGACACAAAGCTTATTGGAACTGCATTGGTTGGAACTGTGCAGTGGAGTCAGCATGCCCCCTTTTCATTTATATCTGCACAATATTTTTTATTTTTAAGATATTGATAAGATCCCATCCAGAGACATTTTAATCTGTACGTCTTTCCTTTCTTGAAATGGGAAGAAATCGTGTTGGACGAAAGTAATTTTTAGATACGTCACTACTCAAAACATCATTAATAAAACCACTTCTCTTTGATTTGTGGTTAGTACAGACTTCAGATTTGGTACAGAGTTTATGGAGAATTTTTTATCAGCAGCCTTCTGACCGTATGCCATTTTTAAATGTAACCACCACCACCACAGAGTGTTATTAAAACATGCTTCATATTCTTACCGTTGTAGCAGAAGAATTTCAAAGCAGTGGTGCATGTTTTAGCAAACCATTGTCCATCATTTGCTATGCCACCGCAGTCATGAGATAGATTATGGTCCTGTGCCCAGTTCCAGTAGGCTGGCTCTCCCTCTCTGTAGTCATCAGCATCTGACCGGGACCAGCCCCAACGTCTTTGTAGACCTAAGAAGACTAATTTAACTCTAGACCCAGTCAGACTAGCTAGGTCCTGCAGGTCTTGCTCGTTGTTGACAGTGGCCAAATCGGTGTATTTTGCTCTACAATGATTCAAAGCCTCACCCCAAGTTTTTTGCTGGTTGATGAAGTGATACTTCTTGTAATGGAGAGAGGTTGCAAAATGGTACAGCCCTATTGACAATACAAAATCAAACTATTAGAGCGTTTGGTTTATTTGCAAATTTGTCTGAAACTAATAAAGATGATCTTTAATCCATACGTCACCTGAAAGCACCAAAGTGCCAACCATTACTCTCTCCATGGTCCGTGTTTTCTGAGAAAATAACACAATTCATGTCGACAAGTCAAGACTTCCAAAGACACATAATTTATATTCTCACTTAATAGTAAATAACTTACATGTAATGGAAAAAGCAGGATATCTCTCTAATGTACAAACCTGTGAGCAGTCTTCTCCGAGGACTTGTGTCTTCATCTGTCTTTAAAAGCAATAAACCCCAAACATATTCAAATAAGTGGATCTACACTTAATCCCTGGAGACATTTCCCTATCCTATTGATGCAAAATGATTTTCCCGTCAGGAAGTCAGCCCTCTAAGGTTCAGAGAAATGGACCAAAGTGACACAAAGACATGCACTAAAAAAGATTCAATGGAAGACTTCAAGGGGCTGAGTATAAAAAGGCAGGTTGATCAAACAGTCCTGGTTCGTCACACAAAAATCCAAAACGCTCAAGCAAACAAATCTGAGAGAAAAGGCAAAGGCAAGTCAAAAAGGCATGCAAAGTCATAGATTGGAAGGACAAGGCAACACTAGGGAATACACAATGAACAGGCAACAAGAGGGTAGACAAACAGAGACCAAACACACAGACAATCAGCGGATAACGAGATGTGGGTGAGTACAACAAAGACGATGTACCATGTGAAAGTGTTAAACACACAAGAACTGTCACCTGAATGCAGTTCCCTAAGGCTTGGAGCCGTTAAGTGTCCTGATGTCCATTTTTCACCAATTTCAAGCCTGAAGTTTAGATTTTGGTTTACTTCAAACATTCCTATATGAAAACATTTTTTGCCCTTGGAAACAGTTGTTAGAGAAAAAGCTCCTAAAACCCAGTGGATGCTAGTTCCAGTCACCAAACATCAGAAAACCTTAGCAACTATAGCTAACAAGCTAGCGGAGGTTTTTAACATTATACATTAAATTATAATAGACCAAAACAGAGCTGATTATGAAGCCAGCTATACTGGAATATAAATGAAACCAATGAGGTTTCATTTTTAGTTCCTCAAATGGCCTCTTGGGGCTGGCAGCAGAAGTAGGTAAGTCCACATGGGCCCCAGGATAAAAATCAAGCTGCAACCTCCGATCTTAAAAAAGAATGAAGCCAATGCAGAAGTAAAAAATCCTGCAGTTCATCAAGTGTCCACTTGAGGCTGGCTCCAGGAACCCCGGAAGTCACACACACACACCAGCCAAAAAAGCCGTTTTTACAGCATAAATTAACATGTTTATGGCCTGGTACAAAAAACGAAATAGGTCTGATTAGTTATTGCCATCACTTGCACACACTGTATGGGGGGTGATTTTTTAAACGTCTCTGTTTTTATTTTGTTATCCATAGTTAGGTGCGTAGCTGACATGATTGACGGGTGGGCGCGAAATAACGGTTCGTCAAGAATTTTAAAACCTGCTTCAGCTCCGGCTCTCAGCCTGTCGTTAGGTTGACTGAAAGTTAGGTTGAGACAGGATTTCCAGCATGGCGGCTGCTGCCGATGAGCCTCCAGAGCCCCCTGCAGGAACAGATGACGTCACTCAGGCTTCGTCCATTAATATTTACAGTCTATGGATAAAATACCCAAATTCACAGAAGAAATTGACATGTGATCAGCCTAAACAACAAAAAAGGTTGTGAACTCTTAAGCTCATTCCCCCCCTTCATTACAAGGGGATTTTTTTTTAAACTCACACATTTAAACTATATTAGGCCTAAAAAGTATACATTTGGTATTGCAGCTATCAGATACAGCTGGGTGTTGCTAGCTGTCTTCTTGGTGCCATCGCGGCTGAAAAACACATCAACTTAATCTTAACCTTGGCTTATTTTTGCCTTTTGGATATTATGTCATTAAAAATGGGACTTGGCAGTCAAACGACCATTCATTCAAGTAGTCTGTGTCCCAGTTTTTCAGTGATTAAATAAAGCTAATCCTTATATATGTTAGCAAATTAGCAGATGAGGATGCCTGTGCTCACCATACCTGGCTTGTCAGCTTGTATTTTTTCTTGGACATTAAATACATTTTGGTGGCTCTTGCATGGTGGTCAGGATTGTAACTGGCTTTACCTCTCAGGGACGACGAAAAACTGTACTGATGTTGGAGATGTGGGTGTCTTTTCTGCAAGTTTCTTTCGTTCCAAAAGCTCTCTTCTTTCAGCAGCCACCACAATAAGAACGCCATTGTTTGAGACACACTGTGGTTAGCCTTCTTATCAGCCAGCTGATTAACTCCACTGGTTTTAGACTGCCTCTCCAGTTCCAGCCTCATGTCCAAATACGGTCACTTCTGACTTCAACAAACAAACATGGCAATAACGCCAAACTTAAGCCTTTAAATGGCATTCCCATGAGAGTAGCTACATACTGCATACATGTTGCTCCTTCATATTGGATGTGTAAATAGCCCTGACAGCTTTATTAGATAGCAACATGGTAATTTGAATGAAGCTTGTTCTACAGCAGCAATGCAAATATGAGCTACAGCAACAGATATTGTTATCGTGGTTTTGCTGGTTTCTAAGAAAAACTATATTATCATGTCACTTTCAGGTGGCTAGAGTTCAAAACTGTATGAGGACGATCATCTATACAGCACAGTTTGAACTTGTAGGTGAAGTTTCCCTCCTGAATGCTTCCTGATATCTGTCCTGCATGGCTGGCAACATGGCCTCTAAGAATGCAAAGCACATGGAAACACTTAAGCTCTGCAGAGACAATTGCAAATGTTTTGCAAAACGGAACATTTTCCAGTGTGCAGAGACATACAGTACAAGTAAACACTCTTTATTTCATTAACAAATCACCACGAAAAACAGATCAAAATACATTTAAATTATAACAGAAAGTAAACTAGCACCTCCCGAATGCCTGAAATAGTCAATACATTTTCTGGGCCACAAATATGAAGTACAATACTATAAGCCCATTGAGTCCATAGCACAAACACTAACAGGTTAGGTATAATTTTGCACAGGTGTGATTGGTTTAAATTGAGGGCTTTAAGGTACACAGTTACCGTCAAAAAAACACATCTTATATTGCCAATGCATGTAGTTTGTATTTCACCTGGACTTGACACGGTTTGGTTTGTTGAACAAGTTGTCACAAATCGGCCTACATTCATGAACTGCTTTTAGAAAAATGAAATGCTAAACTACCACAGTGGTGCAGTTATCTGTAAACAGTAATATAAGAAATCATGAATAACTTTCATCTTTGAGATAAAAAGGTTCGTGTCCTTTGAAGAGTTGTTCTGACAATACCGATTCCAATAGTCTAACAAGCGGATACGGGTATCCGGAAGAACGTCGATGCAAGATCTGAAAATCATAATTTACTAGCCCGCTCGAATATGGACTTGTATCGTCTCAATTGTACATTGTAAAGGTTATTACTGCCACTGTTAACTGTTTTTAGGGCAGCAAAGAAGAACACATCTTAGGAAAACATTTCTGTGACGTTAGCAAACAACAAAAGTATGGTGCTAGCATACAGCGCGACTGAACTCCAAACTAGCAAAATGCCATCCATCAGTGTTTTCCCATCACACACATTAAGGCTGTATTATTATAATTGATATCAAGTTAAGATTATTAAAATCGGTTTTTTTTAGAAGCTCTTTGGAGGAAATTGTTCCGACTGGCTGGAAAGACTGTGAGCATAGTTACTGTAAAGGTGCACTCAGTTTGTTTGAACGGTAGGATTCCTTTTCGGGATGTCCTAAGGTGAAAAATATCTTCACAGTCAATAAACGCAAGTCAAGTTTCCGACTAGTTGACTAATCTAGTTTTCAGAAAACACTCAGAAAAGAGTCAAAATTAAGCAACAGCTAAACATGGGATCACAGCATTTGCAGGTAAATAATGTCAAATTGGTTTTCTGAGCATGGCTAACATTAGCATTGCTAGCATCACCAGCCTTTAGTCCTCCCTGCAGGTTCACGCTCACATGCCTGTGCTGGTTACGCATTGGACTGGTTGAGTGGTTGTATTCCAGTTTAAAATGACACAGCCCACATCAAACTTTATCTACATTTTCAAGATCAAAATACTGCAGAATTGCCCGCACTACGACATGCCATCCGCCCACTGTGCTGGTTTACATCCGGGTAGTAGATCATTATCGCAGTGGGAAAGTAGCTACTAACCAGAGCAAGAGCCCTGGATAGTGGCGGGCAGCTGCTTAGACAAAGAATGTTTCCATTGCGGGCCTGAATTAAAATTTTAGTGACTTGTAACTGTAGTGTGACAATGTTTAATCATTTACTTGAATAATTGTGCACATCCCTAATGTCATCACATTGTAGAAGTTTAAAGCTGCTAAAAATTAAAGGATAAAATAAATAATTTTCACTGTATCGTCCAATCTCAATTCTAGCTAACGTAAAAGGTGAAATGGTATGAGAACTGGTATTTGTGTGGGATTGTACAATTTTTGAATCTGCTGATGTGTGTACAGTAGATATCTAGATAAAGATGAAAAATATGTCAGTATTAAGTTCTATGTGGAAAAACCAGAGCACACACTTGGAGTCACTATGTCTAATGATTTACAGCTGTGATGATCAGAGGCGACGTATTCTTCCCATCATCACAAACCCCCGGGCTGAAGAAGGGGAAGATTCTCTCCGAAAACATACACCCAGTGAAGGAGTAGATGTGAGATCCAGTGTCCGCGTTAAAGAAAGACACAGTCCCTTCCTCGTAGTCAGCAAACACTCCGACTGTCTGCGGCTTCTCCTTGAGGGAAATGAGAACTGAGGGGGAGTCCAAAGCGCGATACTCGTTCCTGTTTCTCAGCCGCACCGTCCAGTAGCCGTTCTCTGGCTTGGAAGTGATCATCCCCTTCCTGTTGACGGACTCTTTGACCATGCCAACATCCCAGAAGGTCTTTGACCCCACTGCAACCTGGATGATGATGAAAAATGATATGAAACATATACAATGCCAACTTGAACTTGTGGCTCTCTGTGATTTATATGAAATCAATACATCAACAAGACCTGGAAGTAGATCCGGCCCGACAGGAAGCCTCTCTTCCCCACAACACAGATGACGGGGTCAAAGCGCTGGGGGTTGTCAGGCACGATGTGAAGCAGCTCTCCACGGCCCACCTGCTTCCCATCAGCCGACAAGACGATGTTTGGATGGGCGGTGTCTGGGTCTAAAACCACGTCCACTTTGAATATAAAACAGAGTAAAGATCAACATTAAAAAGCTTTTAAAAATATGATCAAAAAATGCATTCAAACTAGATGAATTGGTTTTGGTCTTACCTGCATATTTCTGCATCTTCTGCATCTCTGTCAGAAAGATTAAAAGGCTCTATTACATTTTTTTGTAATATCTAAAGATTGGTTTTAAACTCTTGTGGAAGTCAAATGCAAAGCATGAAGTATGACTGCTTATACCGCCCGGACACAACTTGCCAGTTAACTTTACCGTTTCTCTTCAAACTGTCCAGTTCGTTCTTCAGGGTGTCGTCTAGTTTGGACAGGGCTTTCCTCGTTGTCCCCACACAGAGTTCAGGGTAGACGCCGATCTCCGTCCACTCTTTAGTGGGTGGAGGTGACGTAAGAGCAGGAAACCTCTACCAGAGAAAGAAACAAAGTGATTAAAGTTGAATATTGGTGTCAGAATTAAAGTATTGCATTGATTAAAGATAGAGTCAGTAGCTTTTTCTTAGTAAGTAAAATACAAACTTGTAAGAGGTGCAGGTGATCGTCTGTGTTCCCCAGCGTCTCCAGCTCAGCGTTTCTCTTCTGCAGTTCGTTGATTTCCTGCTGCAGCTCGTTGGTGAGCTCCTCGGCCCTCCTCTCTTCCGCTTTCTGCTTCTCTCTGACCTCGGAGTTGACCTCAGCTTGTCTCTCCTGGACGGAGCGAACCAGAGACGTAAAGAGACGGTCGTTTTCCTTCAGCTCCTTCTCTGCACTTATCTGGAGGAGAGATTAAAAAAATGTCAAAATAAAAATCTTAAAATATTTAGCTTTGTGTGTTAGCAGGGATGGCTGGAATAAATGAGCAAAGCAGCTCTAAGTAATCAAGATCAGAGACACACCCATGACACAACCGTGTTGTCACAGACTTGTAGTACTCAGAATCTGTCTTGGTCTCAAGACCGGTCTCGAGACCACTTTTTGAAGGTCTCGTCTTGGAATCGAAAGCATTTTTACCCGGTCTTTTCTCTGTCTCAGACTGGGCAGACTCCGGATTTTAAATCAAGACCGGTCAAGACAACCACTGAAAGTCTATTTTTCCTCATTACTGAGATTAGAAGGAAATGTCTCTTTCTAAAACAAAGAACAGATTCAATTTATTTAAGGTCGCAATCTTCCCGGTGTTACGTTCTAAGTGAGTGACACGCCCCCTGCACAAGAGATGATGATTTTTCACTGATATTTATGGTCTTGGTCTTGTCTCGGTCTCTGAGCACTCTGATCTCAGGCATGTCTTGGTCTCGGTTACTGTGGTCTTGACTACAACACTACTGCTTAGTAACATTCAGATTACTCTGAAAGCGTTGCCTCCCAGGCTGACAATCCAAGTCCTTTTGTGACAGTGATCATTATTTTCACTAAAACTCACACTGCTGAGTAGGAGACACTTTTTGATCTCTTCGACTTTCCTCAGTCGTTCCTGGATCATCTGCTGAAACTCTGCCTCAGTTTTCTTCATTTGGACCTGAAGGGACAGAACAAAAATCAAAATCACCAGTTGGCACATTTGCTTGTCCCTTACAAAACAGATTCTTTGAACATCTGTAAAACTATAAACTTTTCTTGTCCATCACGTCGAGCTCAATCAGGCTCTGTGAGGAATTTACAGTTTTCTTCAGTTGAGATTAACTGAGCATTGAACATCATTTCTACGTGACCATCCATCAATCGAGATCAACTATTCAGGGTTTCTGTTGTGGCCTGCTGTTACAGAGATAATTCATTAAAGATATCAGGGCTAAGACTTTCCTCTGTAATGCTGGTTACGTTTACAGCTTAACTAGTAACTTTCTGACACGAGAATCGAATTGAACTGGCAAATGTCTGTCTCAAGAGATAATAAAAGCTTAGTTTTTGTCCAGCGAGAGCCACTGGATTTTCAGATTGTAGATCAGCTGATGCATTCGCCTCTTTTACGATCCCTACTGACTGTTTTCCTGCATACAGCCAAGGTTAGTTGAAACACAAATTGACGATACTGCTCAAACAAACAGAAATCTGAAGGATTCTGATTCCAAAAACGGGTCCATCACGTTCAGATTCTGTATACTTTGCAGGATCTTAGAAGTACCTGAACCCTTATAAAGCACAGCACACTCTTTGTACCTTCCTCTCCCCACTCTCGTGCTCTATCTTAACGGCCTGGTGACCTTTGTGCTCCGTCTCGGTGCAGAATTGGCACACACACTTCTGCTCGTCCCTGCAGAACATCTCCAGCAGCCTGTCGTGCTTCTTACACATCCTCTCCTGCAGGTTCTTCACCGGATCGATCAGCTTGTGGACTTTCAAGGTGGCAACTCTCTGGTGGGGCTCCAGGTGAGCTTCACAGTACGACGTCAGACAACCTAAGCAGGACTTCTTGGCCTTCACCTGCTGGGACATCGCCGCACAGACATCACACACCACCTCGCCAGGTTTGGCCGCCGACAGAGGTGAAGCCGAAGAACAGACTATGATATTTTTAAATGTGTCCGCCAGCTCTTTGAAGGCTGTGTTGATGCTAATTTCAGGCCGGGAGCTGAATGATTTATTACAGGCAGGACACTGGCAGACGTCGCCGCTCTCCCACACACTCTGGATGCACGCAAGGCAGAAATTGTGTCCGCAGGGAGTGGTGACCGGGTCAGTGAACACTTGCATACAGATGGTGCACTGGAACTGTTTTTCTGGTAGCATGTTACCTGAGGAAGCCATTGCCTGCAAAATAAGGAAGTCAGTTAATCTGTTTTTCATAAATGCTTTTGATAAGAGGAAGTGCAAGTTAAGATCGCAGAACAAACATGTACAGGGACAGGTGAAAAGTACTGAATTTCCATACTGTTATAGTCTTAAACTTAAACACTGACCAAATGTGCCTGGTCTTAGTGTAAAAACTATTTAAACCAGTGGTTCCCAACTGTTGGGTCGGGATGTTCTTGTGTTTCAAATACATGGGCCAAAAGTGGGTCGTGGAGCCGTTTTCATTGGACATGTGACTGGAAAAAAAAGTGTCCAAAAGTCTATGAAGCACTCTTTAAACATGCTGGTTTTGTTCCTTGTCTTTATTCCATTACATGTTTCGTACCATCTGAGGTCCAAACTACATTTTTTTTCAACCAATCCAATTTATTGAATGAAAAATAGTGCACTCAGACATGCAGATCATAAAATTATGAGGAAAGATTGATAAATAACAACATGTGCAGCTTGAATTTCAGGACTCTCAGAACAAGCACTGTTTGTTGTGCATGGTGTATGAGTCAATGTTTTCTCAGCCTAATACACCCACCAGACACACCCACACTTTCTAGAGAAACTATACACATAATTACACCAGTGCACCAACACCCTTTTACCAATAGAAAAAAAATCCTATAATTATATTTAAGTAAGAAATAATCATTTACAATTCTGCTACAGAGTGAAATCTCCCTGCTTTAAAGACATAAGAGAGTAGAGAAAGAAGGAAGGAGTTGATTCAACCCTCTATTTGTATTAAAGTTTGTTTGTATAATTTGATAATTAGACCTTTCTTATACATGTAACAAGGCACCGTTTGCTGAGTGGTTAGCTTGTGCCCCATTAACGGAGGCTGTTGTTCTCAAAGCGGGTGACCTGGGCTCATTTAACACAAGTCGTTCCCCACTCTCTCTCTATCTGATTGCAGACTCTATCCAACTGGTCAAATTTTTCCAACATCTGCTAAGTGGGACCTAACTGTTTTTCCGTTCATTGGGAGATATTAGCAAGCTAACATAAGTTTACCACTACAAAACGCAGGCTAGTAAATTACAGAATCTACCATTCTCAAAATTGTAAGCAAGTTGATTATTTAGTGGTGTGTGTCCCCCTTAAATTGGGAAACACTTACTAGGAAATGTTTAAAAGCTGCAATCTAAATCATAAGCTAGCTAGCATATTTTACACAGCTAGCTCAGGGTCGTGTAGAAAAGTTAACTAAAAGTGAAAGAGATTATTCAAGGGTAATTCAGAACACCTGCTGACTTAGAGTTTGACATTTGAAGAGATAAGCTTTTTGTTTCTCAATTGGAAGCCGAGTTAAAAGCCACCATCTTATAAACTTAGCTTAGCCTAGCATGAATTCTAAAAGCAATACCACACAGCTAGCTATCTAAAAAAAGTAAACAAATTTGCCAAGCATCTCTAAAACTCACTAACCCTAACCCTATAGTATCTTTTTTTTTATTCTTTAAGAATGGATATTCACTGAAATGCCAACAGTTATTTCAGCTAAAAGGAAATTGCTCTTTCTCAAAATGAAGCTACAGCCAGATTATGTTAGCTCAAGTTAGCATTTATTCTGGAAGTAGTGAACAGTCTAGCTAGGTCCATAAGAAACAAAAACGGTCAACTAGCACTTTGAAACTCACTTTTTTACATGTTATACTTGACAAAGCATTGATTCTTTTTAATAAATCCATTTATTCCCTTGAGTACAGTACCAACATAGAAAGGGCTAAGGCCTGTCACAGAGCTGATTCATCAGACCCAACATGATTGCAGTCCGTAGGCCTACAGTTAATCTCATAATTAGTTCCTTAAATAACCAGGATATAATGGTTCAAACTGTATTTATGGGTGGGTTGTCTTGGTGGTCATTTCAACCCTTTGAAGTAGCCTATAGCAACGTTAGCATTTTATACAACTATGTAAAGAAATAGCAACTTTAACCCCACTTAGACAAAACTAGATGTAGTAAAACAATTTCCTAAACGCTGACATAATACCAAAGTATTTTGAACCGATTATCTATATATTTGCATATCCTTTCCAGATTCTGGCAGCTGGTATGCTCAACAAGTACTTTCTCCTTTTGTACAATCCATATTTTTAAGGACACAAACTGATAAACTTAATGGTCTGTGTCACAACACAATAAATCACATTTAGCTCCGACTAAATAATGCTCATACTTACAGCTACTTCTCTTAGGTGAAGCTTAGAAGCCACACTTCTCGTCCTCAGTGACGGCTGAGCAGGTGACTCTCCTGCTCTATGAATGGTTATGAATAAATTACAGGGATAGCTGTGAAACAGGAAAATGTAACGTCAACACAGTTATTCATCAGCTACAGGCCCTCCCTCTCTGGAGCCCAGCACTTGTTTCTGCTGACTGTCTGTTTGAAACACCCATTTTAACCTACTATTAGTTTCTGTTTTGGTAGTTTTTATGCTCACATGCTGTGGCAGGAGCTTTTTGTTAATGTGTGTGGGAAGATATGACCATGGGAATACATAATAGTAGCTCTCAAACAGGGAAGGAGTGTGTTAGCTTCATGGGTGTGGTGTTTAAGTCCAATGGTTAACATTTTCCAGTTATGACACACCTGAAAACACACACACAGCAGACTGACCTGAGGAATGCTGCTGCGCTACAGTGCATTAAAAATATTCTGTGTTTAAGGCATGTTTATATTGTTTCCTTTAGACCACACCACTAAGACCATAATCTACTAATACTTACTTAACTACTTAAACAAAGGTCTTAAAGAAGAACCCATTAGTGCACGCACGCTGAGGCATTTAACACAAACTACTTGTCATATTTTAAATTTAAATGAAGTGGTTCTTCTACACCCAGTTTTCCGGTCAGCTAATTACTGGGAAAAAAACAGTTGTCCTGTTTAAGGTTCAGGTTAGAGGACATGTGACAGGTGTGTGATGAAAACTTTTACAAGCCCATAAAGGACAAACAGGGTGTGCTATAATGGAATTTATAACTTCATTAAAATACACTTTTTTCTTCAAATGGTCAGTTATATTACCACCAAATAAACCTTTCGTAACACATTTCTAGATTTTTTGAGCATCCAAGGTAGAAGTCAGTTAAAAGTTGCAGAAGTTTTACCCATGAGGTCACCAAAACCATCCAAGAGACATTAGCATTTAATTTAATTGCTGTAAAACTCTACAAAGAAAGTGCTTCCCACGCCAACTGAAAGTTAAGGCGACCGCCCTAACAACACGTGGACTCTAGCTTGACTACTGTTGTAAAAAAGAAGAACCTCGTTGATTAAAATCATCCTGCATGTCTATGTGAAATCCAGCTGTTGGATGCTCTGTTCAGATCCCCCCTACCCCATGGTTGGGCCGCACATGATCAGTGGATCATTCAGTTTACAAATAGGAAGGAGATTCAGCCTTTCAAGTATATTTTTACCCAAATGTTTCACACAGAAACGTGTTATAAAGTGTTGATATTTCATTGTGTATGGTTTCTTAATTTCATTTCCAAGCCATTTAATCATGGTTGGAAATGAAACCCTGCAAACATCGAAATTTAACATTGGATTAGCATCACCTACCATTTTATTTAGACCTTGATTTCTGGTTAAAACATCTCAATTGGATATAACTTAAACTATAACATTCACTATTAGAAAATCATTGTATTTGCATTGGGTTTAACTTCAACCCTTTAACATTGGACGGATGCTGGAAATTAAAATCTGGTTAATTTCAAAGAACATGATTGACTTGATATCAACTACCAACATTAGAGGGACATACCATTGGTGGTTGAAATAAGAAAAATCCCACCATTGGGTTAACATCGACCAACAATGGACAGCCATTATATTTCATTGGAAATGAATTCTAACCCTTTTATCATCTTGATGTTAACCACCAACGTTGGACATTATTAGACGTGGCATTCTTGATAAAGGTTTTAAGTTGGAAATTCATCAAAACCAGATTTTGCGTTGGCATCAACCTTCTACAATGGGCGGACTTTGAATTTTGGTTGAAGTTGTACCAGATGTCCTTAAAAACCAAACATGGAGTTGAGGTCAACCTTCAATAGAAGGAAATGTGATCCTCAGGAGCGTCTTTCACTTTCATGTACCATGTTGAGCTACCAATCAAGTGATATAAAGATTATATTTATATTACTATTAAGAGCCTAACATTTCTATTAAGAGCCTAACATTTCATTGATGTGATAACCTTAGAACTATCTAACTTGTGTCTGTTGTTCCCAAACGTTTCAGCCAGTGACCCCCAAAATAACAGTGCTAAGTATTGGGGACCCCCATTGTCCCTGGAGCACAGCCGGGCACACTATGGGGCCTATCCAAATAGTGGCATTAGAAGAGCACAAATGAACACAATAGCCCAAACAGAACAGAAGCAGAACACGCGTAATGACTAGAACTATGTTTTTGTCTGTACTTTCACAATAATGGATAAGATATGCTATATTACATTTGTTATGTTTTTGGAAGGAATCACACAACCCCCCTCTCAGTGCCTTGCGACCCCCACTTTGGGAACCACTGTTCTACACCATCATGTCTGGATAGATTTTCAAACGTAAATTTGCTTAGCCAAACCAGGAGCCATATGTCACCTCATGTTGGCTCGCTTTCTTTCTTGTGGTGAGTTTGTTTGGCTTTACATCTGGTTTGCATCTTTGAACTCAACACAAGCAAACATTGTGTGAGCCATCCATGCATCATTGAAGGTTAAACAGTTAGCCTCACTTTAAACGCTTTGTCACTCATTTTGGCCTTTTTTTTAATCCTATTTGCTTGTGCATTTTGATTCTTAAAAGTCAAAGATGCTTCATAATCTAAAGAGGCTTCATACTCGTGGTCCTGAAAAGGAGGCGCACAAGCTCACATTACATCCGCCTTAAGTTGAGATGGCAGGTGCTTTGCATATCTTCTGTGCATATGTTCTGTCAGGAGAGGGAATAAGAAGAAGATGAAGAAGGAGGGGATGTAAGAAAGCATAGATGCAATGTTTGACAATGTTGTAGATTCAATTTCAAAGAGATTAAGATCAGAGGATTTAGAGATGACAGCGCTCTGGAGGCCAGCATGTGCTGGTAAGAAATCTGTTTTTAAGTATGGACTTAAAGACAAAATGGATAGTCTAATTTATTATTCATTCACAAAACTTAACGAACCCCACCTTGTTTTTCCTGACCAACAACGAAGATGTTTCATAGATGAGAAGACATTTTATAAGTTTAAACCTGAGATCAAGTTTATGGCTATTGTCGAAAATAAGTAATCCAATGTAGTTTTTAAAAATGGTCATAGGTTTTATTAAGGATCCTCTTTTCGTCCTCAGGTATTGGAGCGGCCGTGTTGTGGGTTCTACTGGCATCAGGTTAGTTTGCATCTATACACATATTGAATTTTATTTTATAGTAATACCTGCTCATCATTATTATCCATATTACATACTATGTTGAGCAATAATCTTACTGTGATCAACAACATTCAAATTGTATTCTTGGGGAACAAGGATGCCAGTGAAAACATGCTGGCAGCCAATCTGTTCAATTCTAAACATGAATCTAAAGATTCTACAATTCTTTGGTATTACAAACACGGTGTTAATGGCGGTCATCAAAGTGGCTTTCATTTTTCACCAGTTGTTGCTCTACCAGTCATAGTGGGGCGAAATTTCATACAGTTTTCTCTTGTCACTGCTCAGTGCTTGCTAAACAGTTAAGAAGTTATTTCAAATAATGCAAAGATCAATGACTTGTGACAACAATGGAAAAATCCAGAGCCTCTGCTGAAGTGTAGTTCGCCACTTGTAATTTTTTACCTGGAAATGCCGACCCAGGTCATGAAACAACAAAACATCGCAAATGCTAGGGCTGTCTTTAGCAGGCCGTATAAGCTCTATCACCATTATGAACTTACTCAGCAAAGATGGTGAATTATCAGACATTTACAGTACATTACTGTAAGTCTTTGAGACTGTAACTTCAACCATGACCATGGTGTTGTCCAATCATTAAACGCACAGTTTGTCTCTGACAGTGTCTTGAAACCCTTGGAAGGTGTTAAATATGCTTTCAGCTTTCTTTTCTGTTTATATCTGTCTTGGTTTAAAAGGTCTGTGCTCATGCTTTCATGACTACCAATTCATCGATGAACCAAAGTCTTGGAATGAAGCCCGAGTGTACTGCAGAGAGAAGTTCTCAGATTTGGCTACCATCGACAACGCAGACGACATGAAGCGGCTGATTGCAGCTGTGGGCAGTGGTTATGAGGGGAAAGTGTGGATTGGCCTGCATGACCCCCGCTGGGGCTGGAAATGGTTGCTGTCAGACAAAAGCTTCTACGGAGAGGGGGAGTATAGCTTTAGGAAGTGGAACATAAGTCAACCAGAAAAGACACAAAGATACGGGAAATTGTGCGCTGTTGTCCAACAAGGTACCTGGTACGATTATGAATGTGGGCAAGAATTCGCCTTTGTCTGTTATGACAACAACATAACTGGTGAGTAAACAGGATATTTGCTTTGGTTTGCTCATTCAATTAGCTAAATAAATAATACATCTTAATTCATATCCTAAGAATAGTTGCAATGATCAAAAATTAAAAATCAACTTGAACTTTGGTTCTGTACAAATGATGTCTGAAGAATGTCTTATTACATTTTCTACCTTCAAAAACGACTTTTTGTATTTCTCAGGATTTTTTAATCGCTGTTCACCTCAGGAATTATATCATTTTTATTCTTAATGTACTTCAAGACTTGATTCAGTTGGGGAAAGTAGGACTACAACAGCTGATAGAAAGTTACATTTCAACCATAATCAAAATATATAATGTAAAATATCTACAGCCAGATGTCTCTGCCTCCATTTGATTTAAAATGACCTTAATCATCCAATGAAACCAGCTCATTGGTCTTTGTAATTCGCTCCAAGTAAAAAGAGCTTAACGCCTTCTTCCCCCGTTCAGTTCTGACCTTTGGCATATTGGAAATTTAGATTTTTATTTTTTTTTTAAAGATTTTTTTGGGGCCTTTTGTTGAGAGACGGGACAGTGGATAGATTCAGAAATCAGGGACAGACAGAGCAGGGAATGACATGAATTAGGATCCCATTGAGGACTGTAGTTTCCATACATGTAGTGTGCGAACTAACCACTAGGCCACCGGCGGCCTGGAAATTTAGATTTTTAGTTGGATAAAATAAAAAACTATTATAAAGGGAGTTCAAAAAATAATTTGTTTTATTTTACAATTTCTTTTAGACCCATCATCCAATGCCACTCTGGGACTTGTCTTGATCGACCACAAATTGAGTTGGTCGGGGGCTCGGGCGTACTGCAGGGGGAACCACGCAGATCTGGCAAGTGTGAGAAACGACCATGAGAACTCAGAGATCCAGCAGTTGGTAGGAGATGAACGGTTTGTGTGGATCGGCCTCTACAGATATACTTGGAGCTCGTGGTCAGACCGTGATAAATCCAAATACCAAAACTGGGTAGATGGACATCCGAGGAACTTAACTGAGAGCTGCGCTGCCAGTGTGTTTGATGCTAACCACACCGGACAGTGGGTTGAAAAGTACTGCAAAAACAAACTTCCTTTCGTGTGCTACAAAAGTAAGTCATTCCTATCTCTCAACAATTGTGCTCTAAATATTTGCCATTACACTTCTGAACACAGATAATAATCATTCTATGTCGTCACTAGAAAAACAGCTGATGTTTTTTAAGATCACTACACTGAAATCCACAATCGACCTGAATGACCCTACTGTGACGGACGCTATCTTGAATCTGGTAATTATCAATACGCACAATGTTGTATTTGTATCTTCATACTTTTGGTAAACGGTAAATGGACTTAAGCTTGTATACATCCATTCACACACTGATGGTAGAGGCTGCTGTGTGATGTAACCATCAGAACTAATCCCATTCATACACATTCATACGCCGCCGACTGGGCAGCGGGAGCAACTTGGGGTTAAGTGTCTTGCCCAAGGACACTTCGGACATGAAGCTGCAAGAGCTGGGGGTCAAACCCCTGACCTTCGGGTTAAGAGACGACCAACTCTACCACTGAGCCACAGCCGCCCCTCACTTTTGAGTGTTTTGCAACAATATACAGTATTAATTTTTCTAGTATTTTGCTAAAATTCAGACTTTTGCCGTCTTCCACTTGGTGTATTTTGATGATATATTGAAAGGATTGTAAAACTGAGATGAACACACAGAGTAGCAAAATAACAAGTGGCCACTTCAAAGAAAACGGGAACTTCTTGGAAGTCTAGGGCAAAATTTTAAGAACATTTAAAACGACTTTGGATTTAAAACGAGGAATGTTAACGTAATGTTTCTATCCATTTTTAAATTAAATTACATCATTTAATTATTTGCACACGTTTTTGTTTTTCAGATTAAGGAGAAGATTAGAGAGCAGGGGGTTACAAGTGCTTTCAGTATTTCCTGGAGAAAGAGGTCAGACGAACATGTCTTCCACAAAGAGAAGAAGAATTCAGAAGACGTGAAGGAAGTGAAGATCAATGGTTTTACTTGTAACAGCCTGCGTTAAAAATGTCTAGACACAACATGATGATGTAAAATATTCAGTTATTTTATTTCAGGTTACAGTACAATAAATCGGAGCAAGTGGTAGGAAGTCAGCTAACGGTTAATGTAAGCTAACGTAACTTGGCTAACTTTAAAGAAACGTTAATAAACACCATCCATCCTAACCTTTTTTTTAACCCAGACTCGAGCTAGTTCAGGCAGTCAACTCCACACTTGACATGCCTCATTCTCAACAATCACCTGACGTCACCTCCTTCCAATTAGCTCTATTTAATCTGCAGGATTTCCGGTCTCTCCCTCTGCTCTTTCATTCCCAGCTCTGAACTTAACCAGTACTGCACTCTGGCTTGGTCCCACTACCACCACCCCAGCATGTACCTGTAGGCTCTGACCGGGGGGTTTAAGATATCATCCCATCACTCCTCAAATTTCTGCATGTAAATTCAAACTGAGAATTGATGACTTCGGAGCCTAGACACCAAAAACAAACTTTATTCTGATGCAATAAATATTTTAAACGATACAAATGTGAGTTGTCTGACTGAAATAACCTTATTGGGGAAAATACAGATTTAAGTCAGCAATAGGGGTTTTTAACAATAAAGACCACAACTCCCACAATCCTTCAAGACAATATCAAAGTATGTCATTCGATATTGTTTGCAATTTAAGACCCCCTAGTGGCAGAAATGACATAATGTCCCTTTAACATCTCTGAAGACTAAGCACCATTCTTTCAACATGTACCACAATACTTAAACTAAGAAAATCGACATCTCTCTTTATATTGATCTGTTGAGGTTTACATTTAAGGTTCAATATTAATATAAAAGCATCTTTGAAGAAAAAGGAATAAGGTTGGTGTTCGTAGGTAATGAGATTGTTTGCAGTGCAACAGCAGAGTAGATATTTCTCAATATAAGATTTAGAGGAGCTTTCATGCAGCATTTTAAAACATCCATAAAACTGTAACTATTTCTAGATAGAGGAAGCTCTTTCGGCTAGGCTGTTAAAAAACAATTTAAGACAGATTCATGCTTCTGTGTCAGTACATCAGAGGAAGTAGGTGTGTGTTTACTGCTTTAATCAAGTGTAGAAGGAAGTTCCACATGACCTTTTTGTGACTAAAGCATAAAAGATTTTTATACATGGTATGGTTTTGTTTGTTTTCTGCATATTTAGGATTAGCTGATGTGAATTGCGTGGCTTTTATTGTGTTTATTTTGTTTGTTACTGTGGGATAATGTTAAACTGAACGAAAGCCACCAGCTCGTTTCTGTGGTCATTAAATTGAAATGGAGTTAAATGTAATCAAATGTTTGGTATTTTACAATCTTCATACCATATAAAATAGTACACGTATAAAAAATAATGATAATTTGTAAAACATGAATGAAGTTTCTGTGTGACTGTATTTTGTGAATGATTAAGAATCTAAGCTAAAAAAAAACAGCTTCTGAACACATTTTAAAATGAGTATTGATACTTTTCTTTTCTCCATATAAACAGAAGTTTGTGATATTACATTTGAAGTTCTTTCCAACAAATGCCAGAAAAAGGCGAGTTTGTCTTTAGTAAATCTCTTGCACACAATGTCCTGCTGCTAATACTCAAAAATGCACCAAATGTGGGTTAAACCACCCCTTAAAGAAGTCAACAACTAATGCAATTGTATGTCATTATTCAAGTGACAAATAAAAGGTCAGATAGTTTTAATAAATACCAGGGGGGGAAATAATGTTTTTTCTGCAATGCCCCAATGATCCACTAGGTGGCAGCAGTACGGATATGTTCAACTGCCTCAGGTCTGTGACAACTGCTCACACGTGTCAAGTTTAAGGTCAGGTGTTGACTTAGTTTTTAAAACAACTGAGCTTTAGGATAAAGTTTTAAATCATCAAAGTATACAATATGACATAAGGGTATATTATTTGTTAAAATACAACAAATAAATCAATCACAAGTGGCAAAGTGGCTTCTCAAAGCACGAAACAAAAGATAAAAGTATCTTAATGCATTTACATGTCTTTGCTTTTTGTTCTAATTCACCCCTTAATCATCTCCGACATCGAACTGTTATGTCTACGCATGACGTAAAAAATGACCGCAGCTACATGAAATAACATCGAAAACGCATCACCAGCTAGTAGCTACACTGGTCAAACTGAGCGGATGAAGCGGAGGTTAGAAGAAGTAACTGAGACAAATGAGATTAAACAACTGTAGTAGTAAAAAATGACTGCAGCTACATGACCAGCTATACTGGTTCTATTGGCAAAGTTATTAGTGACTTTAGCATCCGATTTTGCATTTAAAGTCAGAAAAATAATGCTACAAATGTACAAATAAACTAATTCAGTACAATAGATATTCACATCATAACGAAAAACCATTTGTTCACTTTAGCCTTTTTTTTTTACTGCTTTGAATTAACATTTTACCTGGTCGCACCACCTGACAACATGAGTTGTAATGACAGGAAAAATGCTGAATAAATTGTTAGTATTATTATAATCTCGGAAACTGTAGTACAAGAAACAGAAGGGTACCAGGTGTACCACATAATTAAGCTAATATTAAGAAAAACAACTTAATGATGACCACTGGGGAAACTGGGTAATCAGAATTTCGTCTGACTTGACCTGATTCTCACCGCAGTGACCTCAGACTTGCTTGTGACTTGTACATGTGTGACTCACTCCCATGTCCATAAAGAGACACCATCAATTCTGCAAAATGACAACATGAAGTAAACTGTTTGGTATGTAGACAACAATGACACATAATGGAGGTGTGACAAGTAAGACAGTGGTATAGTGTTAACACTTTAAAACACCTGTCGGGACTTTTCTGTTTGCTGATTTTGTCCTGTACATGTGCCATTTGTGTTTTTTTTGGTCTTTTGCAGTATCTTCAGAAATGATGAATTGCTGTAATTCATCTTCTCTCCGAGGATGATTGGTATCAGTATTCATTTCAGTCTGTGTCATGACGAGTTATAACCATTGTTTACTTGTCATTTAAGCAACAAAGTTAAAAACTAGTTAGCTAGCAGCTAGCTTGATAGCTTGTCAGAAATACTTTTTATTTGCTAAAATCATTTTAACAACAAAAACAAAAGGACAGAAAGGACAAACAAAATAGCACAAAGGTAATCTTATTTGACTTAGTTAGCTAGCACGCTAGCTAGCTAGTATCGCCTGTACAACGTCTGTCACATCACTGTTGAACTTACTCTTTTTATTTGTTGCGCTCTATGTCAGAGGGGAACTTGAAAGCTGATTTAAAAGCTAGTCTCACTATTAAAGAATGTGTCTAATTTATCAGATCATCTACATCAGTTACAAGACAAAAGTCAATGACTGGGTTTTATGGCCTTGAGTATCGTGGTTATGAGCCTTATCCTGATTTTCACAATATTTGGGATATGACGTTTACATACACACATTGAAACCAGTTATTCATATCCCTGTATACATGATAAATACTCGTATCCCGGTTTCTCATTACTGCATGTTATCTGCATAGGCGCCTGTGTTGTTTATTTTTTACAACACAAATTGCAAAGTTCTCCAGGTAAGATCGGGATAAAGGCATCCTAGTTTTGAAAAATTGGGAAATGTGTTTACATGCACAAACACATAAACGGGATACTTAAGAAACACTGTAATACTAAAGGCCATGTAAACACACTCTTTGTTGACCTAAATTTAGCAACAAAGGCAACAAGCTAGCACAAGCTTGTTAGCTTCTGGAGTCTCTTTATTTCACAGTAAAACTCTTGTTGAATGAAATTATGTCAACAACAGACAAAAACCTAAATAGGGCTAGAATGGAAAATAGAAAAATCTTATTTGACAGAATTTGTAAGACATGGGTCAGTGCACGTGTCGAAACTGATGCACGGATGGGAGTAACACACGTGGCAAAGCGCTAACACAATAATTAAGGGTGCGGCCATTGTTCATTTTTTTTTATTGTGTGATGCATCAGGTTTATGGTAAATTTCTGTTTGTGTTTGTAACAGGCAATTACTGCAGTATTTTCATAGAAAGAAAAATGTGTTGGATCATATTGGTCTTTCATGTCTTGATTATTGGGGGGCTTCATTTGAATGAATTTTATCGTCTCTTTAAGATTGACTTTTCTTGATGTTCAGCAAAGGGTGTGGTGTTGTTGACATCTGTGAGCTGCCTGTTGAGGTGTTCAGCTCAATAAGCACTTGAGTGTGTTGGGACTGAAGTGCAGATTACTAATATATAATATTGTTAAAGGGTTGTCATACAGTATATCTCATTTCCCACAGATGATCCTTTTCAAAGACTCATTATATTATCACTTGTATACGTTGGTTTCCCATACTATATTCCCAGCTATCTTAAGCATCTTATTTGACTCCCTTGGTTCAGAGTGTCTTTGCTGGGCTGCATGCTGTCTTGAAAAAAAGGAACTTAATTTATGAGCTTTGGGACTTAACTGTGTCTCTTCACCTCCAGTCAGTGTCCTAGATTGTTTCTCTAAGGGAGCAAAGAGCCAGTCCCTTATTAAGAGAAAATGATTTGGGTTATCTGATTTTATTTATGGTAGCTTGAATACAGAGGCGCTGCTTGTCAACAGGCAAGGCAAGCAACTGCTTGGAGACCCTGGCTCAAAAACTGAAACCCAAGCAGTGGACCAAAATGTGCAAATTTTGCAATGACAGTAGGAAACCTCCCTAAGGGGGCCCCATCTGACAGCACTCACTCTTGTTGCCCTGCTAAGCGTTGCATGCATTATTGCTGTGACGACTAAAGTTTGTCAATGAATGTCAACAAAGAAAAATGAAGAGGAATGATCTGTCTATTGGAGAGAAAATAGAAACAGGAAAAAGTGGAAGAGGAGTAAGCGTCGGGATACTGGCAGACATAATGGTGATGAACGCTGGTTGGAGGACCCCCCCAAATAGAGTCATGCTTAGGGCCCCAAGAGACTCTAGAATTGCCACTCCTTGAATGGTTTAATATGTTCGTTTAGGTTTCTTGTTTCTGTCAATGTCCGTTTGTAGTCTAGGCCTCGCTAGGATTTAAAATTTGCCCAACATGGTTGAACTAGATCGTTACACTCAAAAGTTCTGCCTTAAACGCGTCATGCTTTTCAATGAAAACACTTAAATGTGCTTTGCAATGATGTCTTTGGTCGTGTCTTTGTTCAGTGACGCAACAAAACCTCTTGGAGATGTAAGGACGTGTAAATCTGCCAAATTTGGGCCTTGATAGTCAACATTGGAAACAAGTTTGTATGTAAAAAGAATAGTTATTTATCAGCATTGTGACTCAACTGTGTCTCTTAAGCTACAGTCAGTGTCCTAGATTGTTTCTATGACAGAGCACAGAGCCAGTCCTTCATTAAGAGAAAATTATATAGGTTACCTGGTAGCTTGGATGGTACAGTATGTACCAGTATGTGTCTGTAGTCCAGGTCGCCCAAGGTCTTGGAATTTGGCCAACATGGTTGATCTGGATTTCTACAGTTCAATAATTATGATTTTTTTTCCCGTTGCTGCTTGTTGACAATGGCGATTCTAGAGCCTGGTTGGGCCCGAGGCAAAAAATCAATTTGGAGCGGCTAATTCCTTTCCATTTTTCTTTTTTGACTTTAGTTTTGGTTTTCAATGCAATAATAACGCTAAGAAGGGCAATGAGAGTGAGTTCTGTCAAATAAGCAGTTGCCTGCCTTGCCTGTTGACAAGCAGTGCCTAACCTATGGATTAGTGTGGACACCAGAACTTAAACCAGAACGTATACATAGCTGGTGCAACAGGCCACAGGTCGGGAAGTCACTTAGCACAACGTGAGCCCTCATATTAAAGTTCACAATGATGTGTACTCCACCCAGTTATAAAAGTCCCCACTGTCAACATGTTTATTAACTGCATAGACTGTCACGTCTGCATTCAGTGACTGCCAAGACAAATAACTGAGCCCAAGAAATTTTTTTTTTAAACATTTTAAACTCGCAAACAGACGTATGCAACGATAAATCATGAACTTGGAATTTGATGTATGTTACGTCTACAGTTGACAGATTTATAGCTGTCATGTAATGGAGCATTGAGTGTTTGTAGAGAGATGTTTAGATCGAGGGTGTGCTTGCTATCTTGACAGCATTTGTTGTCAATTTAACAACACTTTTCCAGGATTTTTAGGGGATACTGAATCCATCTAATCCTACATATTTTGATTATTTTTTATAGACATTAACCAGTCACTCTTTACTTGATATTAAACATCGTCTTGACCTTGGTTTTGGCTCCACCTTTTTGGGAACCTACTGGATGCCAAAAGCAGCACATACTTGTTGGAACAAAAACTAGATGAGAATAAAGAGAGGGAGGTGCAGGATGTCTGGAATTATTTGCAGGCATACAAGAAAAAGGAGTGGTTTATTTCAATCCTGCCATGAATGAGCTAAGACAAGGAAAGACGCTGCTTAATTGTCATGAAGACTGCGAAAGCCGCTGCCCAGTATTGTGTTACATAGATACTATTACAGACTCACATTTCAGTCACTTCTTTAAAATCTCTTCTTAAAACTCACTTTTATAGACTTGCTTTATGTGATGTCGTCTTCTAATTGTCTTTTCTTAACGTCTCTACAATTTAATCTTCTTTTTCTTCCTCTTAATGTTGTGTTATCTTTTAATATTCTTTTAAAACTTTATCCTCAATTTACTTCTGTTGCTTTAGTACAGCTCTTATTCCTTTTTGTTGTTATGCTTTATCGCAAGTTACGTTTACAATAAAAAATCTAAATTTGTTTGTTGGGTATTTTGATGTATGGGTTCTTTGCTGTTGGATTGTCTTTTGTTGTTCTGGCTAATTTGCATTGTCTATATTCTTGCTGTTGTTTCTGTTCTTCTGTGTTTGGGTTCTTTTGCATTGTTCTTTGCTATGCCTTTACTGTATGTCAAAGCACTTTGTAAACCTGTGTTTTTAAAGGTGCTATATACATGAAGTCATTATTATTATTGCATGGATCGCAAGTGAACTCAAGACTTTACGCTGCATTCACTTTATGTACAAATTGCGTCTGGCACCACTTGGTTGCATCTAAACGTTATGTCTGAAAAACAAAGGGAGCTTTTCTGAAGATTTTTTGAGCAGATTTGTGGGCTTCTCCAGAATACAAGTGGTGGATTAAAGCAACGATGTTACACAATAGAAGCATGCTTGGCTAGGTAGCAGGTTCCACCATCTAATTCGTTTGGCATAACTAACTCTTACCAACCTTAACACCTTGTTTGTGCTATACTCAAACAATAGGAATACACCAATGGCAGCCATGTTGGTTGTTTGCAAGAATTGTAGTGAAATGAATGGCGGCGTCAGTTGTCCAATCACGTTAGACGAAAAACATTAGAACAATGACAATTTGTTGCCAGTGAAAGTGGAAATGTCTAGGATGCAGACAGCTGCATTCCATTGGGACTTGAGACAAACCAATAAGAGAGAAGACTCAGGTTACCTGCTTGTGAATGTAAGGACTTGCATACACTTCTATTTCCTGGCGCCCCTCAACCAGGAAGTACATGTAGTCACACACACAAAAATTAGTTACTCATTTTTAATGATTGTTTACAGGCGTTAGCAGAGTACCGGTAACTACTATGCACTATCTAATTAATTTATGTTTAACATGTCTAACTAGACTTTCTTCTCTCGATGTTTTCGATGCAGAGTGAAGTCGTGGTTGTTTGGAGTCATGATTGCGTGTTTAATTTTTCAGTGTGTTATCCGTAATACTAGATACCATTCCAAAAAACCATAGCAGCATTGTAGTTGCCATGTGCAGATACTGCAAAAAGTGAAACTCTGAAAACACTTAATGTACCTGTTAAATACCAAAAAAGGCCATAACTATCATCAGGTTTTTACATTTTATATCATTCTGAAAATGCTGTGGGTCATTGAACTTCTTCTTGGTATCAACCATGTTCAAGCCAAAGACCGTACAAGTTATAATTACTCAATTGGTACAAAAGACAAACACCTTTGTTGAAAAAAACGCTAAATGTTTTGGCAAAGGCAAAGAGGAAAAACCAGATTTACCTGTTCAACTCTCTGACGAGTCTCGGTCTCTGGAGTATTTTAGGAAGAAGTTGTTCTGCCAAGGTTCATACAGCACCTGACGACACATCTGTTAAGGAGTCTCCATCTGTTAACCCACACAGGTAAGACAATTTTTACCGCACGCAGCTTTTTGCACGGAGTGAAAAAACAGTATACAGTAGGCTATTTCTAGTTTCTGCATTAAGATAATCTGACTTTTGATGCTTTACTTTTCACTTTTGTCGTATTTTGAGAAGGATAATAGAACCAGTTGAAGTCAAAATGTGACATAAAAATGCGTAGTGTCACATGTTCTTAATTGGGCGACTTGGTCTCACTGTAGTTTGTGACAAAAAGAATCAAAAATGAAAATGATTTACTAGTGTAAAGTCTAGAGGGGGTACGGATGGGTAACAAAATATACACTAGAGATCAAAATTAGAGAACAACTAATTAATACTTGATTTATTCTGGAATATTTTTATTTTCATTGTTCTCTAGTGTATATATGTATTACACCCAAATCGATCCTTTCCTCAACATAACTAGAATGTTTTTGAACCTCTACCTAACCTGAATGCTAACATTTCTTAAAAATGTCTCAAACATGTAAAACATTGTGGAATTTTGTTGCAGTTCGGTCAGGTTTGGGCATCTTATACCTCTGTTTTGACTTTTGCTTTCCACCTGAGCCAACAATTATATCACTCTTACTGTAAAGTGTTCCTACTTCACAGATTATCTTTGCAAAAAATGTCGCATGACTACACTCGGAAGTGATAGTCTGATTTCACTTGTATGGTAACATTCCTTCAACTTATGTCAAGGTTATATGATATCTCTACAAATCATCCTGGTCCCAGAGTTCAAGTCATGTTAACTTGACTGATCAGCCCTAACAAAACATTATGAAGTTATCAAAACCACAACAGCAATTTAAAGGAGTGGTTCTCAACTGGTGGGTTGATTCCCAAAGTGGGTCTCAGAGCCATTTTTTAATAGGGTCGCTTATATGTGCCCATAGTCTGTTAGAAACCCCCCAATTATAAGAAAAGTCCATCCTCTCCATCTTTTGCCTGCTCCACTTTTCAGAAAATGTGTGTTCAAACAGGCCATTTGGAGATTTTCCCTCTGTGACATCACAAAGAGCAGTAACCCCTCCCCCAGGTGGGAAACACTCCTATAGTTAGGTGTTTGTTCTATCCTCTGAGTCTGCCTTTTCACCGTAAACAATAGGGCATGGAGCAAGAAAGCCCAAGCCACCCAATCCCTTCCAGGCTTCCAGGGGTGGGGACACAGTTCACTTACATTTAAAGCTACAGACACAGAAAAAGCCTGTTCTGAGCAGGGCTGAAATTGGATTTTTAGCAAGTAACTTCACAGACATGTTTTAGGGAGCTCTGAGACGTATATACTCTCTGATGTACGTCGCTTTGGATAAAAGCGTCTGCTAAGTGAATTGTAGAATTGTAGAAAAGGCATATCATGTGACCTTTAAGGGATATAATGATACAAATATTGAAACACAACTTTTTTTTGGAAAGGGAGGAGGTCCTCCGACATCTGTTGTCTGTTTCGGAGAAAATGTATAACTTGCACAATTAAAAGTAGATCAAACTTTTTAAATGGATAATTGGATAAGAATTAAAGTCAAATTGCTTTTTTTTGTGACTCAACCCTATTTAAATACCACTTGCAGCAGTAAAATTATTATAATTGCTTTCCTCAGGTCAATACCGGTTTGGTTCTCTGAGACCAAAACAACTCATTATGGTAAAACTTTAATCACCTGTAAAGGTGCCAACTATATACCTTTAAGATGACCATGTATGTAGCCAGTGTATTGTTTGTGGCCACCAGAGAAAAAACTGAGGAAATCAGTTCTCAGTACATAGGCACTAAGTAGTTTGAACTAAATGATTCTTCATATCTGACATGTAAAGTAAAATGTCATCTGCATATTATGAAATTCTTTAGATATTTCTATGTAGTATTTCTGTGCTAGGTTTTATCTTGATTTGACTTATTTATAAGTCCCTGATGTCACAAGTATGCCCCCAGTCTACTGCATATAATGACTTTTTCAGTGATGATGTTGTCGCTGTCTTTGTTGTCTGTATTTTGGCATCCAGTCTAAGAGTTTGAAAGCTATTTTGCCAATCCAAGAACTGAAGCACTAATTAGTTTGACCTAATTATCGTTAAACATATTAGACATGTTAAGTACAATGTCATCTGCGTACATTGACATTCTGTAAATGTTCGTGTGTAATATTTTCATGTTGTTTAATCTGCAATGAAATTACTTCCCAAGTTTAATACCTCAAATGAATTTGCCTACATTACCTGATCAATTACTTTTTCAGCAACTTGCATTATGAAGATGTTTAAGATTTTGTTTTACATTTTCTGCATCGAGGATGAAGGATCAAGGAGTTTAGAATCAAAAAGTCTTTTAATTTTGTACACTTTGTAATGCAGATTACTTTTTTGGTGAAGTCTGGACAATTTTGCTATGATTTTATAAGTAAAACAGTTCTATTCTTTGATCAGAAACATGGCCCTCATGCTGTCCGAGGAGCACTTTCGATGCAGCATCTGCTTGGACTTCTTCAAAAACCCTGTCTCCATCCCATGTGCCCATAATTTCTGCCTGGGATGCATCAAACGCTACTGGGATACGAGACATAAGACGGAGTGTCCGCTCTGCAGAATGGTTTTCAAAAAATGCCCAGATCTCAGGATCAACCACGTGCTAAAAGAAATCACTTTAGCATTCAAAAGGTCCCTTGATATTTACATTATTTGTTTGAATTTTTAAATAATGAAAGACCCTTCTTAATTGCTCATGTAAAATTAACATGATCTGTATTTTATCAAAAGATCTTTGAAGGGGCCAATGTACAAGGTATCTCCAGGAAAGGGACCTATTCGGAAACAAACCTCGTTTGATGTCTCCTGCGACATCTGCGAGGACGACCTAACAATGTCGGTCAAGTCGTGCCTTGTCTGCAGGAAGTCTTACTGTAAAGATCACCTGACACCTCATCTGATGGATCAAGTGTTGATGAAGCACAACCTGACTGATACCGGCACCTTTGTCAACAGTCACTTCTGCAAAAATCACAACATGCTCCTAGAGATGTTTTGTGAGAGCGATCAGTTACCTGTTTGTTTGAAATGCACAGAGAGGGAACACAAACACCACAAGATTGTTCCTATGGAAAAGGAGACCAGGAAGATCAGGGTGAGGAAAAGAGGTTTTTTAAATAGAATCATTTTGATATGCATGTTGCCTTTTTGTTATTCCTTACAGTCTTTCTGATGATGAATTTGGGTTCAATCTTTTCAGTCTCATGTGAAAAAAATCAACGCAGAGTTGAAACAGACAATCCACGCCAGGCTCAGCAAGTTTGACGAGATCAAGGCTTCAGTTGACCTGGGCAAGGTCAGTGTTGTAATTTAATCCTCAATCTATAATATATTGAGGTGTCACTATGTCTTGTTTTTCAAATGTTGTTTACTTTACATAATAATAATGAGAAATGTATGCATATCTGCAGGTGAATAAAGACAGAGAGATAGAGAAAAGTGTTCAGGTTGCCACAATGGTGATAAACGCCGTAGAGAAACACCAGGAGTTGCTCATTAAGCACATCGAGGAGAAGCAGGAAGCCTCTGAGAGTTCAGCGCAGGGGTTTCTCAAAGAGCTTGAGTGGGAGATCAATGAGCTGCAGATTAAACAAACTGAGCTGCAGCAACTGGAGCACACAGAGGAACCCCTTCATCTTATACAGGTAAGAAAGTCTTGCCATGCTGATCAGGTTTGAAGTGTACTGACTTTGTAAGAAGTCTATCAAATACATACAAATCCAAGCCATGATTTATGTTGTTTATGTTCCCACAAATAATTACTGTCACCCACATGTTTTTCATTTAGAGTTTCTGGTCTCTGAGTGCTCCAACGGGAACAAGGGACTGGTCCAAAGTCAGAGTGCTCTCAGAAGACTACCTTGGGATAGTTAGGGCCGCTTTTGCCAACCTGGTGAAAGCTTGCAACGAACTGGAAAAGAAACTATCAGCAGATGGTCAGTAACTTCAATTCACATAGTACAACGGAATTTGTTGTGCTTCTCTAGAATAAAGAATAAGAATAACATTCATCCAGTTTAGACACACACACACACACGTATAAAAGTTGGTGTTTAGAGTAGTGTTACTGTCGAGTTCAGTTCAGTGATGGCTCTGGGCTAGAAACCGTTTTTATACCTTATACCTTAAACCTTATACGTCTTCCAGATGGCGGTAGAGAAGTGCATACAGCTTTATGGCAGAAGTTCACACACCAGCCTTCAGCTAAAAAGTATCCTGTTTTTGTACTTTTTGATGCAACAGCTAAGGCTAAGAGGCAGAAGAAGATTGTGACAGATGAAGCTGAGTGGGGAAAAAGAGAGTGTCCAAGGAAGAAGCCAGACTATATATTAGACAGGCACATGATGGCAGGAGCTTTGCAAAAATAGTACGGTGCAAGTCCGACAAGGAACTGGCTATGTCAATACACTATGTGTGTTTTAAGGCAGTGCAGTTGCATTCAGAAACTTCTGTGGACGACAAAGCGCACCAAACTGTATTCCTCCATAATGTTGCTTTGTTTCAGCTGTTTTCTCGAGATCTCAAGAAATTCATGGTTATCTTGGGAAGACCTGGGTTTTGATCCCGACATAACGAGATACATAAGTTAAGATCTCGAGAAAACAGGAAATTACTCATTATCACGGGAAAATTGAGTTATTTGAAATGTATAGATGTTTGTCTGCTTAGGGCTTCTGTAAAATACGGGCAGTTTTGCTGCACCAAGTTGTCCATGAAATCAAATAACCAACTCACAACATTTGTTTTTCTGTCTCTTGTAGAAGCCATCCAACTGAATCTATATGCAGGTACGTGTATAAATATGAACTTCATATAGAGATTAAGTCAACCTAAAATATAACTTATGTATATATATATATATATATATATATAATACATTTCTCATCAATGTATTCTTTTGATCTCCAGTGGATGTGACTCTGGATCCTGCGACCGCTGCAGGCTGGCTCATTCTGTCCCCAGATGGAAAAAAGGTAACTCTAGAATTCCTGGCTGAACTATATACAACCTGACATGTCATATCTCTTAGTTAGAGTTCAAGCTATTGTTGCAACTGGTTTCTCATCATATTATATTGAGGCTTAAAACTGTGGTAACGTGTTAACCCTAGTCTTGAACACAATGAGATTTCCTTGGTAAATAAAAATAGACTGTCCAGCTAGGCTGTATTTGACTATGATTATGATGGTCCGCAGGTGAGCCACGGCTGCCAGAGACTCAGTGTCCCAAACGACCCCCGCAGGTTTGACTCCTGCGTCTCTGTTCTTGGGAAACAAAGCTTCACCTCTGGAAGAAACTACTGGGTTATCCAGGTAGGAATTCTCACCCCTCCAACTACAATAATAACTCTGCATTTCCTTCACCATCCTGAAAAACATGGTTTGTACTTGAAGGCATTGTTAAACGCTAAAACATTTAAAGTCAGATTGAAAGTTTACAAACATACCTGAAATCTCATAACGCTCTCGTAGTTTCATATAATTGTGCAATGACAAACAGCCTTGTTCTGGTTTGAATTTAGCTATGAAGCATACACCTCTTTTAATGTGCTTTCATTTGATTCATTTCAACGATTATTAACTATATGTTGCGAATAAACATGTTTTTTTTGGTCGATTTGATTCGTTTAAATTTGAGAAAAATTCATTAGCAAAAGAAATGAGCAGTGGATGTCAGTAGAGTCACTAGGTTAGGGGGTATGTGAAGATTGTATTGTGCACGTGTTGGATGGAAAAGGAAGTAACCACATCTTGGCCATATAGAAAGTCTCTCTGAGCAGATGAAGGTGGCAGCTCTTATAATGACTGGGAGCATTGGGCCCAGGTGCTCCCAGTCAGGCTAACTGGACAGCAACACCTACTTATTACATATATCTGCAACACAAGAGAAGAGAAGGTGCAACCTAACAGGCCACATAGCCGTTGCACTATTTATTTCAGGCCCAATATGGGCCCCTTTTTCCTCCTTTGGGGACCAAGGCAGTCAGTCCCACTTTCCCCCCAGGCCTCCTAACATTGAAATGTATAAACATATTAGCCTTGTGTGAGCTCCTCTTTTGATTTCTGGTCACGGTTGGCTTGGGATTCGAGAATCTCAATATAAGCTAAAATAAAAAGAATTAGTAGAGAAAAAGAAAGCAAACAATGGCCGATGTAGCATCATTCATTTGCTTGTTTGTCTAATTTTGTGTTCTCAATGTTTTGTTGCAGGTTAGTGACAAAACCGACTGGGATCTCGGAGTGGCGAGGGAGTCCATTAACAGGAAGGGGGCAATCACTGTGCGTCCTGACAGCGGATACTGGGCGATCTGCCGAAGGAAAGGCGGCAGCCTGAGTGCCTGCGCTGGTCCCTGCGTCACCCTCAATCTCCGGGACACCCCAAATAAAGTGGGCGTGTTTCTGGATTATGAGGCAGGGTCTGTGTCCTTCTACGACGCAGAAGCAAACACTCACATCTACACTTACAGCGGATGTTCCTTCACTGAGCCTCTGTATCCGTATTTAAACCCATGTCTCCATGACAACGGGAAGAACAAAGCGCCACTGGTTATCTGTCCAGTTGAGGTCGGGTCACCTGACGATGATATGGTATTATAAAGTGGAGACTCAGGGCAAATTCCATTAACTTTTGAGCTCAATGAGAAAGTTTGAACTGGATGCAGAGTGCATACCAATATTCAGATCTACACAGCCAGTTGCAGAATGCAGTACAATGCACTACATTCAAGCTGTGTCACTCAGGTATCCTACAACCTGATGTCCCACTATCAGGTGTCCTCATGCCTGAGTAACATCTCCGTCTTCTGCTTATTTAAGACATTTAAGGAGGCTTTTCTGTAAAGATACAACTCCAAAAGTTGCTCATAGTTGTGTTTTAAAATCCCCTAACATACTACCTGCTACAGAGTTGGAGATTTCTCAACATTCTTCAGAGAAGCAGGTATAGGAGTGCATTCAACGGTTCCACAATGCAGATGCTGCAACAGGGGAAAACGAGACCTCCGAGAAGAGGAAAACTGATGAGGGTCGTGGAAATAGTACGTTGCTGTGAAGACACTTGGGAGCATACGTAGAAGTAAAGAGAGAACATTTGACAGGACTGTAAATACCTAATTGTATATTCTAATGATCCTGTTGTAGTATGAAGTACATTTAAGCCATCTTACTAAGTGTGGAACTAAATGATATGGTGTTGATCCGGTGGGAAATGAAGCTTAAATCCTGAATCACATGTATGTATTATAAATGTTATGGGATATTTTGTCTTTGACTTGGGTAATGTAGCTCGTTTTTAATGCTCTCATAGTCTCAGTACTAATTTACAGCTGATAAATGTTGGTAATTTACAATCAGCAACACCTATGAAGGGATATTTGATGCTTTACAATCATATACAGTCAAAACCTTAAATATAAAAAATGTAGTTTTTACAGAAATGATCTCACATCTATCAAAGTGGCAGCTTGGGTCTTTTTATTTCCCACATTTATTAGTTCACATGACTTCTTTCGAGTCAGGATATCACGTGTTTTATTGCTTTGTGATTTTTTCACTATCACTGAACTGATTTATTTGTGCTTACATTTATGAAGAAAAGAGAGAAGCTAGAGAAGTATTTTTCTGAGGATGTAAGCTTATATAATGTACAAACACTGTAAACATTTTGATCTCAATAAAATAACAAAACATAAGGTTGTCTCATGTTTTAATTTGAAACGTACTCTTTGTTCATACTTGCAGAATCTGCTGCTATGAGATTGCTCTGTTATCTGACAAAAAAGGTTTTTAATATAAAAGACCACTAGGGGGCACTATAAAGAGAACCTTTAGGAACATGAAGCAGAAGTCACTGTTTACATGCATGTCATTCCCCACGCTCTCTCTCTCCCTGATTTCAGACTCTATCCACTGTCCTATCTCTACAATAAAGGCATAAAAAGCCCCAAAAGAAAAGAAAATGAAATTCTCTAAACATGGATAATGCTGCTTCTAAGGGTATTGATGTAAAGTACGAGTGATTTTCAGAGCTGCATTAAAAGTATTAATAAGGGGATATTTACACCAAGATAGGCTCTGAGTCATGAATTATTTGAACGGACAAATCTATGTAGAATTAGACATTAAACACCCCCATGTAGCTGTAATGGAATTATCCTTGTGCTCGACTGAGGCTCTGACGAATGAATCATTAAGTACTCGGCTGTTTGAGGTCGGCCCTAGTTCACATTACAAACATGAATCACTGTTACGGCTGTGATTTATCTGAAGCTGCTTTGAATCAACACAAACACTAGATGGTGCCTTTCATTCACGGATACATGGACCATTTAAAAGGAGGAGTGCAATAAGCTGTGATGCAGCATTCACTCTTTCTCTGCCTGAAGTTGAAGGCCTGAGTGTGTGTGTGTGTGTGTATGTAGACAGACAGACAGACAGACAGACAGACAGACAGACAGACAGACAGACAGACAGACAGACAGACAGACAGACAGACAGACAGACAGACAGACTCTTTATTGTCATTGTATAAAAGAACAAAACTTTGTTGGTAGCAATTCTGCAGAGCAGCGTTTACAAAATCTTTATAAAAATATATTGGTTGTTTTATACAAGAAAATATATTTGTGAAAGATTGAAAGCAGGGAAGTCTATGGTTATGTGTACGGGTGTTTGTACGTGTGTGTTAAGACATAAACCAGTTTTGCAGAATGAACACACAATGCATTCAGAGCTTTGTGCTGTCAGCGTTTCGCTGCATTCAAAGACAAAGCATCACTTGTCAGCGCTCACCAAAATATGCATCATGTTGAGTTTTTACATTCCAAAATCTATTGTAACAGGTTTACTGTTTGGTGGTTTTCTTTTGGTTCCCATGATTCACCGTCCTCAGCAAGTAATCCAAGGTAATGTAAGATTGTTCAAAACATCTTGTGCGGGGGGATTTATTAAGTGCAAGAGTATCCTCTGACTGCACCTCCCATTTCATATTTCTGGTTGATACTGAAGGCTGCAGACTGACACGCAACGCAGGTTGTGATAAATTAGGACAAAAGTAGGCTGCATTTGGACAAGCGTTTGAAACAGAAAAGGCCTCATGAGACTCTGAACTGGGATGCATCAAATGCATCCAAACTCGCCAGGAAAAGAGTCTGGACTGGCATCGCTGAAGAAAGAGTTTGTGTTGTACAGGAGCTGTTAAGGTTCAAAGCATCGACATACAGCACTATAAATATGCTTCCAATTTTGGCCATGCTAGCTAGCGAGTCTCTAGAGTGTGCAATGACGACAGTGACCGGTCCAGACATAAATATAACAATATATATGAATAATAGTCACAAGCTTTGGTACCAACATTCATGAATTCAAGGTGTGAGCTAATATGGTTTGGATGAAATCTTAACCTTCATAATCAGGTCATTTTATTTTGGTGCGCCAGCAGCCTAGTGGTTAGTGCGCACACCCCATGTATGGAGGCTACAGTCCGAATCCGACCTGTGGCTCCTTTCCCGCACCTCAAGTCTCTTGCTCCCCAAATCTCACTCTATCCTCGCTTTAAATTTAAGGACCGATATGTAAGATATCTACTGAATTGAATCATATGTGACCTTACAATGAGCTTACTATATCATCACAAATTAAGGAAACATGCTATGTTGAAGTGATGGCTTCTCTGTCACACAGCCGTTTTGGACGCCCCAAACCAACAGGTGTTGGTTCAGATAGAAGTGATTGTACCCGACCTAAAAAGCCTCGGTATTTTTCTGAAAAGCTCTACGAACAGAAACGTGGTGAAACTAGGATAAATATTGGAGATGCTTTTAAAAAATGGAGAGATGTTAGAACGGAGAAAGGTTTTAAGACCGATGCAGAGCTGGCTAAACACTGAAGCTTCCATGCCAACGACATGGCAACTTGCGTGCGCATCGACTCTAGAGAGGAGGGGGGAGACAGCTCTCTCCAATGTTTTGAATTTGGACTGCAGTACCCATTTTAGACACTACGTGTCAGTGTTACATATTGCTCCTTTAAAGCATGAAAAGCCCCAAAAATAAAAACCCTAAAAACAAAATTATCCAAGATTTCCACTGAGTTCAGTGTGTCGATAAGTTTACGTCGCCTGTGTCAATTGAAGAATGTCTGATTATGTGTGTAGCTTTTAAACGACTTTATTTAGTTTCCCACTTAAGAAAGTTTTCAAGCTAAACCTGGATCCTATTTAGGGAGCAGGAATCTTTCCTCTACAAAACGATCCAATTCAAATTTCAATTCATAGGCTACGATTTTATTCATTGACAATTCATTGAAATATAGAAAAATTAGGTCAATTTGTTACGGGGAAAATAATCATTTCAAAATAACATGTTTTTGTGTTACGATAAGGCCTCCAATACAAACATTCTGACACTTTTTATGCAAACCGATGTCTTCATCACATAACCATGCCTAGGGTTCTCACTTTGACTGTCAGTTTTGGAGGAGAAATATAGAAATGTATTGCAACTAACCCAGAAATCGTATCTATTCTGTACATCTCACTTTGTGGGCTATACAAAAAAAATATCTCCACAAGAGGTACAAATTAAAGCCAATCAAACAATTAAAGGAGATGGAAAACAAGGCCGTGTGTCTGCTCAGCTAGGAGGCAATTCTTTTGTGCTAAAATCTTCATAATGAAAACAGCTTTTTCATCTTACATTATTTCTCTGTGATTTTAGGCTTTGTTATCGCCACTCATTCTGCATTTACCAGTTCTTGTTGGTCTTAGTTCTTAAAGTGACATCCAACTCAGTTAAATGCTGTCTGTTTGCTATCATGTAACCTGGCTCAAATGTATTAACAATGGCACAAGAGCCGCCACTCTCATCAACAAAATAGAAACGGCAGAAATAAACGGGGCTATAGAGACCGTGATAACTAACGACTTCGCTGAGTTGTGACAAGAATTAGTGTATTAGAATTAGTACGGCTGCTTGTGTTAGCATACTAGCAAAACTTCCGCCCCTGCTGTTTCCGCAGGTTAGATTTGTCTTGCTGCCATTGTACTAAATCACCTTTTTTCCACAGTGTACGGACGGGCATACATTTGTAAAGCTTTTCCTACTTCACATTAAGCCCCTGTGACTTGATGACAGAAGTTGTTTACTGATTTTGTCTGTCAAACTAGCCATCTGTCTACCTCTAACGTTATTCCCGTGAAAAGGTAAAATGGTCAGCATAGGTGTCTTGCAACTTTGAAGACGCTGAGCACAGTATGTCCAATAAGCTATAAAAAACAAATAGCAAAGCCTCGGTAAAGCAGGTCTTCGACGTGGTCGTGTTACATTTTTACCGATCCAAGGCTCTGCAGACTGAGATGGGTTTCCGTTACCGAACGGCTAATCTTCATAACCCTATGGGATTTTAAATAAAATGTTTTTCTTTCAAATTTTTGTATTTCGCTTTAGGTTTCTATTTCCCAGATCTTTGAAAACTGGAGCAACCCGTCTGTCACATCTTCTATGAAGTGAAGTACAATAGTACAATGATAGACGTGTTGCTCTCGACTGTCAGACCTGTTGCTCTTGGATGACAGACGTGTTGCTCTTGGCTAGAGTATTGAGAGAAAGCTGGTCAATGTTCAGCTTGTGTTCTGACACTATAAGAAGGGGTGTCTGATGTGTGAAGACAAAGGAAAACACATGCGTACTAAGTGCATGGATTTAGAAACACTCTATGCAATTCCCTTCAACATACATACACAAAGGGACGCAGAAAGAGCAAAAATACAGCTGTTTTAATTGAACAAGTTGTTCTAAAGCGCATAAAGCATCATTTCTTCAGAATTCTTAAGTTAATGACATGAATATCAGCTAATTGACATTAGCTCACCAATAAATTGGCTTTTTTGTTCACAAACCATTAGCGTCTTCTTATGTAACGAAGCGTACCGTAACACATTTTTTAACACCTTCAATTGACTGTAGATTGCGGCTTGTACTTCCTTTGATGTTTTTATTAAAGCGTTCAAGCTATATTTTTTTTATCGTTAACGAAGAGCCTTGCAAGCAGGTGTGTGGTAGTTTTATAGAAATTAAAACAGATTAGTCAAAAAGTGATTAAACTGATTACAAATATATGGTTACAAATTTTAACAAGTCTTAGGATTTAATAATGAGAGCTAGATGCTAACAAGGAAAGCTTCATAGCTGTGCAACTTTTACAAAAGGTCCATACCTGAATTTTGGAATATATCAAGATCCATGACTGCCAAAATGACACAATATATATTACAGTTAGTTAGAGATTTTCAGGAAAGGGAACCTGACGGATCCCTGTTAGGGCTAAATCACGCCTTAATTCCACTTACATACGACATATGACTTGCATTCATTCCAATGGAAATCTCCTGGATATTTGATGTGCCTGCGAAACTTTTCCCGTCCGTATAATTTCGGTCCAGAATGTGCCTCGTGTACGTAAAAAAAAAAGTTTAATTTTTTGCTGTGGATTTCACAGAGACCGTATGACATAAGCTAGCTTAGCAAAGAGGCTGCTAACTAGCTTACAGGCTATTTCCTTTGATTCAGTTGCGGTTGTTGATGGTCAAGTGAGTTTGTATGATTAAAAATAACTTGTATATCTGGTTTTTACTCATTTTTAATCTGAGTAATGTTAATCTGATCAAATACTGTGTAATCCTCTTTATCAGTTTGATAATACAGACATAACTAGCCTCTCTCCCATGGAATGCACTTCCTTGTGTTGGACACTAGGAGGTGTCATCTGTATATTAACGGAAATACGGACACCAGTCTTATACGTAAGTGGAAACAAGGCTCACACATATGGATGAAGCCTTCTGCCTGTACTGTCATTTTGTCCTTTTTTTGCACTTTTTAAGGAAGCTTTAAGGAAGGAAATCGTGGGGGCAGTGTGAAGTAGTGTAACCCTCTAGTGGATGCATTGTTTAACGCCCATCCCAACAGAAAGGAGGTTTGGGAGCATCTGACGGTCGTATCATTTAAAACATGTGAATTTATTTTCATACGAAAAAGGAATGATAAATGACCCGCAAGAGTTTGAGTTTGAGTTTGCAAGCACTAGCTTACTAAGACACCAAAGATTGTTTTTTCTTCATCCTTAAAATACTTAAACTAAAAAACACCAATCAGGCTCAGTGAAACCTGATGTTGCTTATTAGCAAATCAAGACGATGAACATAACCTATGCTGGCATTGATTTTAGCACTGTCACTCCCAATTTCCACATCCTCCGTGCGCGCCGCAGTCCATCAGCGCTGCGCTCTATGCTGCCGTTCGCTGCCACTCTAGTCAATGATTGTGTTTCCACAGCGAGCGCTATGGTCCGTCTCCGGACTGTGCCACAGCGCCACTAGGCTCTGCTCCGTTTCAAATACACTGCAGGTCTATTTTTGACCAAGCACGCTGCAGGCAAAAATAGAATGGAATGACCCACGCAGGATGTCAGACAAGGAAACGCACAGAGAGACTCACTATCTTATTTTGCATCACTTTATCAACATTACGTCAAAACAGACACAAGACGAACAACAAGTCATCCTCAGAAAGACAAAGAGACATGTTGTTTTTCTTTTTATTCTAACGTGACCTTGTAGTTCTCCTGTGATGTGTGTGCAGCATTTAAATATCTAATTAAAGAAAACATAGATATCATATTAAGGAGAGCAGAGAGAAGCCTGTGTCATTCTGCTAATGATTGTGCTTTTTCAACAACACGCAAAGCGGTACCAAAATAGAACATTTAGCCGTTTCGGGTGAAAAGGTTGTTCAAGATAACTTCAAACTTCTTTCTCCAGTGTACGTTTATTATGCAAGTTTTCGGATTAAAAGGGTGAAGTGTTTGACCAAAGGCCAGTTCCTGGTGTTTCTAACAAAGATGAATCCTGATGTGAGTGTTTGCTTGCTACACTAAAATATACCTGGGCCAGTCCAACACAAACCAAGTGCCTCAGAACCTTAATGACACAAGACAACGAGTTGTTTTCAGAACATTTAACAAGCAGAGACTGAGACAACGAGAGGCACAGTGGCGAGCTGAACACAACGATGCTGTGTCCAGACTGATAACTGACCAAGCTTCTTAAGAGGTGAGTGGATAGGTGCTCTCCTCTGATTGGTCGATTGTCTCAACACACCAATAAAACTTAACACAGCGCCAATCAAGCTTAGCCAGTGTCATGGAAAATGTGTGCCTACTGGAAATGACTAAGTGTTACATAAGAAGATTATAATTACAGAAACTGATGTTTTGTACTACTAAAGGACCTTAACACTTGGTGAAACTGTCCGTAGCCTACCGAGAACTGTCCGTACCATGTGTTTCTTTTTTATCTTAGCATAGCCACAGTGGGTGCGTCATAACTCCGTAACTATGAATGTCTATTTAATGCAGCGAGGGACTGCCCTTCTCTGAGCTCTGCTGTAGACTGTACTCACACTTTGCCGCTCTGATCCTTCTACTTGCAAGAGAATAACAAACGAACAAATACAACTGAATGACTCAAAGATCTTTTATGAAACAAACTCTCTTTACAGAAATTTCCAGCACACCAGCAGCTGCACAAATGTGGTGGGCAAAATCAGGAATGGAGGACGCAACCCATCATCAGAACCATTAGAAACCAGTCAATACAAGACTTCAGAGGACATGGTGCCATATTTCAAGTTAAAACAACAAATCTCAAATACGATCAGACAAAAACGTTAGCATTCAGCCACTTACTAGATTATATTAGATTAAGCAAAGAAGTGGCTGAAAGCGATCAGTGTTCTAGTTGGAAAGGCATCAACTATTTTATGTAATTTTTGCGAGGTTTTTACCTTTTAGCAAACGTAATGTTTTCTAGGAAGTGGTTCAATGCCAGTATTATCTTAAATCCAATGGGTTATGAATTTGTAGTTTCACTTTAAACTATGTCTGTATATGCCCTTGGATTTTCATTATGTCTTTTTAGTTGCTCACAAACTCTGTTTGTGTTATACTCTGTGTTTTGTGTATGTATGGGCTTTGGTGGGAATTGTCTGTTTGGACAGTAACGGTGCTGTGAATAAAAAATTCCCCATGAGGACATTAAAGTCTAAAGTTAAGTAATCAAGGAAGCAGTTTATTGACAACTTGTGCCAGATGGCTTAATCCCAAGCATGACATCCGAGAAAGGAACATTCAGAAGACGAGAAAAAATTGGCATTTATTTAAAGACTTTTACTGTCAGCCAATAAGCCTTCTGACGTCAGAAATCAACTTAAAATAATGTGAATTCAACAGCTTGTTTATGACGAAACAAAACATACATAGTTCAAAGTAAAAGCTTATATATTCATATTTATTTCATTAGGATACGCCCCTTGAGATGAACCATGTCGTTTTCGAGGGGGTCCTAACAGAGGCTTATACAATTCAAGCGATGACTCTGCCGTTGTTTTCAGCAACACTCACACGCAAAAGTGTACTGAAATAGCACGTAACCGTTTGTTGGTACAGGTTGTTCAAGATAGCGTCAAACCTCTTTACTCCAGTGTTTATTTGTTACACAAGAGACTCATTAAGAGTGTTGGCTGAACGCCATGTGACATTGTTCCTTCAGAAATATGTCTTATTATCTCATCCTCACTTATTTTTACACCAGTTACCAAATTATGTTAACATGTATCTTTACAGGCAGAGGCGCCGTTTGTCAACAGGCAAGGCAGGTAACTGCTTGGTGGCCCCAGGCCAGTAAAGGGCTCCGAAGGCTGACAAACTGTGCAAATTTTGCATTGACAGAAGGAAACCTCCCTAAAGGGGCCCCATCTGACAGCACTCACACTTGTTGCCTTGGAATGCTTATCATGAATTATTCCTGTTAAAATCACTAAAGAAAAATGAAGAGGAATTATCTGTCTGGGAGTGAAAACAACACAATGGCGTTTGGAGGGGCCCCAACAGAATCTAGAATCGCCACCGTTTATAGTTAGAACTTTCTTTTTTTCCAAATCAGTGTAGAGATCTGTTGTAACTTGTGATGACTAACTAACCATTTATATTTCTTTATATAAGTTGTATAGGTCTATTTTCAATTGCACAGGTTTAATTTTAATTTTAATTTTTTATTCTTATATATAGGGGCTCCTTAAATCTTTGTTGTCGAGTAATATATGTATGGGATGGGGGACAGGGGGTGTTATGTGTCTTGCATGTTTGTATACTGCTACTGGATGCCTTGAATTTCCCTCGGGATCAATAAAGTATCTATCTATCTATGCACGTAGCTGTTTTTTCTTAACTTTTTGCTACTGATGCTGTTTATATTCCTGTTTTTGAGCTGCTGTAACGTCTAAATTTTGCGAGTCTATTTTCAACAGAGTACACTGCAGGCAAGTGTCAAGCTGGACAGAATATAACAACCCGGACAGGAAGTCAGACAAGGAAACGCACAGAGCGTCCGGTCAACACAAAAATGTTGTTTGCACATATTTATTCCCCCGTGATCTTGTAGTTCTCCTCTCAGCTGCGCTCACGTTCCAGAAACGGAACCGGGGAAAGGCGCATGCCGTCAGAGCGAGCAACACCGTGGTGCTGATGGGCCGAAGCGCGCACGGACGATGTGGAACTTGGGGATTACTCACATTTTGAGTTTACATGTCACACTTACCAAGGTGGCCATCGGAAGTAGCTAATCCCATTCATACACATACATACGCCGCCGGCAAAGCAGCAGGAGCAACTTGGGGTTAAGTGTCTTGCCCAAGGACACATTGGACATGTGGCTGCAGGAGCTGGGGATCGATCCCCCAACTTTACGGTTGAGACACGGCCAACTCTACCGACTGAGCCAATTTTGAGAACACAGAGGGAGTGATATGAGGTTAAATCATAATCATAAAAAAATGTTTGGCTATCTTGCATTCATCAGTTTGCTGAATATATAAATAAACCATGATTACAATCACTAAAAAATGTCCTTTAACAACAGACGAACAACACATCTATCTTAAGGAGTAACAACTCTGACCTCGACAGTACAGATAAGGACAATCTGATTAGGAACATACAGTTCTGAAGATCTCATCTGTTTCACAAGACTAGCACAATAGTGAAGATGATATGTTTTCAATCATGACAGTTTGCATTGTTAACCGAGGTGAGAACAGTCAAGGTGTCTGTACAGTGTGTGCATTCTTTTTTCATGACTTTGTGAAACATCCTTGCATGACTGAAAAGAAGTTCAAACAAAGAACCGTGTCACTGGTTGAATATGAATACAAAGAATCTGTGCAACCTGATAGTCAGGCGATCTGATTAAAACATCCGTGTTCCTTACAGGTGTGCGTGCATGTATGTCTTGGCAGATATGAATATGTAGGTTTCTTTAAACACTTCAACATATCTTCTGTTCACTTACAGTCAATTATTTTTCAGTTTACACGTACCAGGTCATCAATATCACCCACATCACCTGTAAAAAAAAATGTTTGTGGATGCTGATTAGTGAATTTGAAAAGTGAAAGTTTTAATGAAGTAATAATGAAGTCTTTCTATACCTCGGTATTCCAACTTTTATTGGAGAAAAAGGTCACAACAATCTTCCACAGCTGATGGAGAGACCAAGTCCAACGGATTTTCACATTTCACGAAAGAATTGACTAGTCAGATGGTGTCTGGCAGGTTTTCCTTGCACGTGAAAAGCACAAACTCTAGAGTCACAAGTGAAATGTGAGAGCCCACAGCTGATGGTTATCCGCCCAAAAATGCGTTGCCCTCTTCCATGTGATGGTTGATTCCAAGGCATTTAAGGTTAGCTTCATGTCTCAGTTGTATAAGACAAAAGCAATCTTTGAGGAACTGGAGTCTGTTTCAACAGGCTTCCTCTGGATTCGTTTTTCGGGGCTTTGTACCTCTCACCAAAGAAAGACATACTTCACGAAACAAGGTTAACCTAAATAACAGCTTGTGTTATTAAAGCATCCCTTGCTTGATTGGCTATTGTCTTTGGAGTCATCTACGACTCAAAGACAATGGGTCCTGATAATTGAAGGCCCTACCTCCCCTACTACTTTTGGAAATTGTAGGTATCATAAGCAGACCTGCATCCTTGGAGTAGAATGTTTAAGAGGAGTAATAGGGTCATATGTACTCTTTAAGATATGATGGGCCTGATTATTAGGGGTTAGAAGAAAGAGTTTGAGTTAAATCTAGATGTGTTTGGAAGCCAGTGCAGAAAAGTTAATATGGGAGAACTTTGATCTCACTCATAAGTACTTGTCAGCACATACAAGATATCCTTTTTAAAACACTTTCAAGAAGCTAATCCCAAGAAACTCGATCCTGGAGAACACATTTAAAGGACTGACTGATGTAGATTTTTATCTGGACTTTGTGCATGTAAACAGATCTATCATCAGCATATAATGATGTTTTTACCTCAATAACATAGATGCTGCTGATGTGTATTGCTGCAAATACAGTCAATCCTTTAACATTTCAGGCTTCCTTGAGGTTAAAGGGTCAAGCAGTCAATACCATCAGTGGAGGAAGAATGCAAGAAACAAGTTATTTATTTTACTTTCATTTCCTTTGAGTTAAGTTAAGTTTCAGTTAAGGCCTGATTGATTCAATGGAAATATCATTTAACAACAACTTCAATAGAATGATGTGTTGTAAGTAAAGTTGGAGGTTTAATTAGAATAAAAACTTCTACTCTGCAGTTTTAAGGAGGTGGAAAGGTTTAAATGACGAGATGCCATGGCATGCTATGCTCGAACGAACTCTGTATTTTTGTTCGATGCAAGTTGTCTACTTAATGCTGCATTCATGTGCTCCTCGGATGGTCCCAGTTTCCGAGTTGGGAAGTCGTTCTTCCGACTTCAGTGCGTTCACGTGATTTCAGTTCGGAAAGTCGGAATGTTGTAACAACAGCAACAAACAGCGTGGATGCTACGAAGAAGACCTGTGAACGTCTCTGTTACAAGTCATATTTCAGCAAAAAATGTATGTGAAATACGTGAATCAATAAAAAGTATGTTAAAATTAACAAAACATATTTTGCCCTCAATGTGATGACGATTATGACGTCAAGTCGTGCACCTAACTGTATTTCTTTTCCGGGTTTCCGAGTTGTTGTTCCGACTTGAGCAGGCGTTCGTGTGCATTTTCGAAATCTCGTATTTCCGATGTGTTGACACCGCCTGAATGCACCATTAGATCATGGTGAGGAATCGTCAACAAACTTGAAAAAGGTTCAGAGGGACTGAAACATGTTTTTTTCTAATAAATTGGTGACGCGTAGCAAGAGTAGTGATTGGGACTTTTTCTTTTCAACCTGTAGTCTGCAGACATTCCAGCTGTACATCAGTGATCAACAAAAGTCATTACTGATTACAGTGACTGCTTTAGAAAGTGTAAACACAATGAACCATCGCAGTGAAACCTCTTTGAATATACAATTAAATGATTTGCTAGCTCCTGTCTTTATTAGTGTTGTTGAATAGGCTACCCAGACAGCATAGAATGAAAACAATTATCTTCATTAAATGTTTTGATTAAATGAAAGACGACAGCCAAGTTACACCCACATTTGTGGCCTCAGGTTTGACATTTGTAGACAGCTGGCAGAGCTACGTGGACCTAACAGAAGTATTTCAGTTCATTACTGTTCATAAGGTGATGAACTGTGCTCGGGAAAAAAGAACTTAGTCTTGGGGAAGACGTCCCTAAGGTCTTAAAAAATGGATTATATCTTTATTTTTTTAAATTCTATTTGCGCTAAAGCAAATAACAAGAAGCTGGAAAAAGATTCAGTTTTCTAAGTGGTTAGAAAACGTAGAGGGCATTTATAGAATGGAAAAGGTAACGTGTAAACTAAATAAGAATGAAAGATGTTTGAAAAAAGATGTGTTTCTTTCAAATGAGGTACAGGATGTCGACTCATTTAATGGCATGTAAATGTTGAAAGAAATGTTAAATGAACTTTGTTTCGTGAAGATGATTTAAGCGGTGTTGTAAAACTGTAAAGGGGATTGCCCTAAAGGGTCTACCTTGACAAATGAAATATCATCGCCTGGTATGGTGGTACGTGGATGTCGAGATATAAATTAGACACACATTATGAGCGAATACGTATTATAATCAGGAATATCTATTTTTTTTACATTTACAGTGTGTCTGAGTCAGTCTAAAAGGTAAATGAGGTCAGGGCGAGAGAAACGTGTCATCTGTCAGGCCTGCAAGATTTATGCCAGCACACCACCCAGTGATTAATCCTAGGTGCTCAAATATCAAAACATTGCCACAGCGCTAAGCATCATCTACTGTATAACAACGTACCCTTTAGTTCTGCACGAGCGCTTCAACAAAGTCCAATGAAAACCCATTTGTGATAATATTTGACGGTCAGAAAAACTGATGGTAAAAGGGACCAATAAAATCAGCTTGGAGAGGGTGGTCAGGGGTGGGAATGAGGCCCAGCAGGTTTTCTCTAAACGTAATTTTGTAGTTTTTGGTGAAGGACAAACAACAGATCATTTCATTGGGGCGGCTGTAGCGCAGTCCGTTGGGACTTGGGTTGGGAAGCGGAGGGTCCCCGGTTCAAGTCCCGATATGGACCAAAAATATGGAAGTTGGTCTGGTAGCTGGAGAGGTGCCGAACCCCCAACCGCTTTGGTGCGCTCCCTGCATAGCAGTGTGTAGCAGCCCCACTCTGACATCTCTCCATTAATGCATTTCCACAGGTCTTGTTTGTGCATGTGTGTGATTCAGGCCTGAGTGTGTGCAAAGCATGTCTCAAAAAAAGCAGAGTGTAAAATGGAATTTCCCCTTGGGGATTAATAGTATAGTATATCAAAATCAAAATGTTACACGGCGGCTGTGGCTCAGTGGTAGAGTCCGTTGTCTCTCAACCGGAAGGTCAGGAGTTCGATCCCCAGCTCCTGCAGACATGTGGCTGCAGGAGCTGGGGATCGAACTCCTGACCTTCCGATGTGTCCTTTGGCAAAACATTTAACCCTGAGTTGCTTCTGCTGCTTCGTCAGCGGCGTATGAATGTGTATGATATGTTACCTCTGATGGTCACTTTACACAGCAGCCTCTGCCATCGTTGTGTGAATGGGTAGGTGTGGGTAGGCTAAGCTCAAATCTGTTTACCATGTATGTTATTCAGGTGTCAGGAGTTGCTACCTTGTGCACATGTTGCAGATGGCAGTGATAAACGTTGGCATTTGATAACCTGTAATGAAAATACCTGCACGGGCCTGGTGAAATGTAGTTCATCGTCATATCTTTGTTTAAAGCAGAGTGTGAACGTGCAGCAGCTCACGAGCAGAGCTAGATATCTCAATAAAGTATGTGTGGATATGACTATAGAGATCATTAATCATAGTGTATTGGATAGATGACAGATGGAGTTTAATAATCACTTTAGGGCATCACGTTTTTGGTTGACCTTTCTCCGGTTGCCTTTTAGCGTGCCAGAGACACAACAGTAAATATATTCTCAAGCAACGAATCAAGTCATATCACCTTCATACAGTGTAGTGCTACAGGTGTTTTCTTGCAGAGTTATTTGCACATATTGGATTTCATATTGAGAAGCATTCACTCATGAATGTCACCTGAAAATGAGCATAGTTGGGTTTTCATTACCTCTGTCAAATAACTCTGAATATATCCATAGAAGAACTTTGAATTGTCTCTCAACTATGTCAAAATAGAACAATTAAAACATTAAGATATTGTGGCCAGTAGGTTGGAGACATAAACGTTTTCATTTGACCGCCAAAATCTAATCAGATCATCGTTGAGTCCAAGTGAATGTGTGTGCCAAATGATAGGACGTTCCTTGAAGGTGTTCCTGTTGCTTTCAGTGGATGTCTCCAGTAGCTCCCTAGGTATCCCATTTACAAGAATTGGATTGAAGGATGGATATAAGGGTGTCCAAGGAGTGAACAGGCACCTCTCCAGCTACCAGACCAATGTCTATACTTTGGTCCGTACCGAGGCGTCGACCGGCAGTCCTTCGGTTCCAACCCGAGACCCTACAGACTGAGATACTTGACTTGATGACGTGATGTTATTTTCAATGACAGTGGCATCAATTATCTCACCAAACGCTCCATGAGAGCAAACTGCCAAGAATGAACACGTGCCAAGAAAACAAGCTCGTAAAAGTGCATTAATGTAGACTAAACTGCTTGTTAAAGATCCAGCCTGCCCGCAGGCCCGTGCGTGGATGTGTGTTCTCATTCGTGTGATTGTGTCCTGATGTCTCTACAACCAGACAAATGCACAAAACTGTGTTAATGACTGATGTTTCTAGTTTCCAAAGGAATTCTGAACACGTGGATATGCTGCTTTAATTAATAACTCTCATCCCAAAAGCAGAAAGATGGGTTGTAGCAAGCCAGAAAGACTTAAGACAAAGTCCTGTCTAATTTCAGCAGTCGTCAGCATTTTCTAATGATTTTTGGAAGAAATTTAAAACATTCTGACACTGCAGAATATAAACTTTCTTATTGGGGTCTGTCTTCTTGTGTGCACACGTGTGTGGGTGTGGATGATTCATTTTCTATTTCTGCTGTGTTGTTTGCAGTGCAGTGCCAGTGCATAGACTTCATGTGCTACATGCAATCGTGACTACCATCACAGTCAAGATGAGATGATTAAGAATGATGTGGGTCAGATCTGCGTCTTAACTTCCAGCTGTCCATGTCATTGTGAAAAGCCAGTCTGAAATGATTTCATATTTGAGTCAGACTCTTTGTATGAACATGCACTTTTCCATTCAACTACATTATTAACCTTTTTTTTTCCATTTCCAACACTCTTGCCATGCCGATTAAATGTACATAAAAAATAGGATTATCTTAATTATGGGTAATAATATTCACATTAAAATGACCCATCAGTAATTTAAAGTCTTAAAACTACACTTTATCTGCATTTTGAAACATTGAACTAGCTCTTTTTCTCTTGAAGTATTGTGACTTTTACTTTAAATGATGTATTTTTTTTACTGTAGTATAAGCTTCTTTTATTTAAATAAGGATCCGAGGTCTTGTGTTTTATCCAGAGGATGCGACACACCTCTGATGCATAGAAAAATATTCAGTCATTTTGAAAAACAGGTTTTACTTAAGAGTATCACCCAAAACAAATGTGTTGTGCAAACCTTCTACGCACAAAACTACGCAGTTCTTATCTGCTAAAATCTGGTACATTGAGAGCTTTCATTCATGCCTAACAAAGCAGCTCACATGAAATGTGTGAGCTGCTTTGAAGAACCTTATCAATGTTTTTCTGATGTACAGATTAGATAAAGAATTGAATGGCAGGCTCTTTAAATGACGTCTTAGCATTGCATGTCATGATTGTGGCTATTATCTCTTGAAAGAAATGTGTTAGCAGTATAGAAACAATTACAATGCACTGAGTACATCAGAGAAGACTCAAGTGTTGCCTTGGTTGTACAATGCTAGGTCTGGTTATGTTAAGGCAACAAAAGTACGTGGTTATGTAAAGAGAAAATATACTCTCTGGGTTTCCTACTGTCATTGCAAAATGTGCACATTTTTAGCCACTGCTGCAGTTTAGAGTTTTTGAGCACTCTGGGGCCCCCTATTGGCCTGGCCTGCCTTTGCCTGTTGAGAACAGCGCCTCTGGACTTATTAAAGGTGTGATGGCTGTTAAACACAACAGTACAATTAGCATTTAGTGGTACTAATTACAGGTGTGATGGATGTGAGATATATCACAGTATCATCGGCGTGTAGTGTGACTTATAACAGATGTGATGGAGGTGAGATATAGCGTGGTATCATCTGCATAAGGTGGGACACATTACATAACCATCTAGCAGCAAAACTGAATTCTCTAAAAAAAAAAAAAAATTGGGGGGGCGCAGATGGCCTAGCGGTTAGGTTGCACCCCATGTATGGAGGCTTTAGTCCACCGAGTGGGTGGCCTGGGTTCAAACGCGACCTTTTGTATATATCTTATTTTTCAGGAAAAAGCTACCAACTCTATCTTTGAGGAAGTAGTTGCCATTTCATGTGTTTTTGTGAAACATGTTCTGTCTTTTATTAAATTGTATTATTTGTCTCAAATATCAGGCCAATCTAAGAGGGTGCCAAAGGTTGCATTGCACCCTCATTTTAAATGTATGCACCCTTAAGTGAATGGACGCAAAATAATAATGAGAGTTTATTTAAGTAAGCAAGGCTTTCAGATGACAACAGTGACTCAGATCGTGTTTATTACACCCATGATCTGATGATCATGACTCATGACAGGTGCACATGACCTGTCTGTTCACTGGGGACCTCATATGGGACCCATAACACCTACTCTCTATTTTCCATTGCTGTTGCCGGTCACTGTAGCTGCACCCTTCACCGGGCCTATTCAGGAGAATGATTCCAGATAAAGTTTATTTAATAATAATTAACTAATTATAGGTTATTAACATAATAGTAAAGGGTTACTCATTCAAACATCTTCATCAAGGAACAATGATCCTTTTTCCCATCCACATGATGGATCATAGCACATGTATGCAATTAAGAAATTTCCCACATTTCGTCAATACGCGCAGTCAAACTTTCTAAATCAACCCAACCCTTCCAGCTCCTCGCGTCACTTCGCCTTAGGCCGACAAATGATTTATGACAATGGCGACAGTCACCAACACAGAAGGACCAGAAAAACCAGATCAGCTACGATAAAGGAAGAACAAAAGAGAAAGAGCGTACACCTCACAGGGGGGAGGAGCTAGACGGTAAGCACACAGTCACTCTGTTGTTTGTGGGGCCGTCTGAGGAGTATTTAAACGCTGCAGCTGTGAAGATGGATCACAAACTCTCAACATGACTACACAAACAGGTAAGGATGCATTGATTCTACTCCTGCAAGAAAACACGACAAACTTTGCAAATGGATTTCATATTTGATGTGGACAGCTTTAGATTTAGTTTTACTGTTTACTTGAAATCGTTAAGATATATCCAAATAAAATGACTTATTGGGGGGGTTATAATTTAGTAAAACATGTTTTTGTCAGTTTACTGTGACTTTTAACCTTACGTCATATTGTTCAAAATCGCACAATATTAGCCTTCTTTGAATGACTTTTTCGAAACATGTAGCAGCAAATGCAGGACACAGAATTAAAGGAATAATTTGTGCAACACAGCTCACTTTTACTACATCACTGAGTGAATTCAAATTCATACTCCTCTGTGATTACAACCTGCAGAACTAATTATAATCATATTTGAATTTCAACTTGTTCTACTCACTGTGATAGACCTGGCAGTTGGGAAATCTTGATATATTTGTTTTCAGTTTTAAAGCGATGAATATCAAATGTTCATTTGTCAGTTTTCCTATTTGAAAAAGTCTGTTAGTCATCAGTGCGTTGTAATCCGGGAACACATGATGACTCATTTATTACAAACAGTTCTAATGCTATGATTAATAGTGAGTTTTCATGTGTGCCCTATTGCTTTCTAGATTTATTCAAAAATGAATCAATTTGCTGAACTGTTTTCACTCAGATATGCATGTTAAAGTGGGTTCTTGTGTTTTTTTTCTCCAGCTACAGACACGGCCTCTGTGCCACTCAAGTTGCAACTCAGGTGCTGCATTTGTCTGGACACCTTCACCGACCCCGTCTCCATCCCATGTGGACACAACTTCTGCCTGGACTGCATCGAGGGGTTCTGGGACACCAAGGACCAGGCGCAGTGTCCGCTGTGCAAAGAGACATTCAGTCCACGTCCAGAGCTCCGGATCAACCGAGGATTTGCAGACATCGTTGAAATATTTAAAAGGTTTGTTTTGCCAGCGTTTTTAGCTGATCAATATTTTCACGTTTTTTCATATCCACCATAAAACTGAGACTAAACATGATTATTTCAAAACTAAAGGTCCAAGACGCAAGAACTAATCCAAGAGGAAGAGGACTGGAATCATTCCCCGAGCCAAGTGATACACGCAGAAGAAGTTCCCTGTGATATCTGCCACGGGAACAAGTTGACATCAGTGAAGTCGTGCCTCGTGTGTCAGACGTCATATTGTGATCTTCACCTCACGCCACACCTAAAGGATGCAGCGCTGTGTAGACACCGGCTGACAGACCCGGCCACTTTCTCCGCCAGCCACCTCTGCAGGAAGCACAACAAGCCGCTGACCATGTTCTGCAGGAAGGACCAGGCTCCCATCTGTGAGGACTGCGCAGAGAAGGATCACAAACAACACAAGATTGTCGTCATAGAGAAAGCAAGCAAGAAGTTCAAGGTGAGAAAATGAATTAGTTTGGAAAGTTAATCATGCCATTCTGCAAATATTTCTCTGTATTTTTTTTTCAAAAGTCATTTTAAGAACAGTTTTTAATGTTTTTTGCAGACTTGTTTGAGGGGAACAAAAACGGAAATTCAGCAGATGATCCATGCAAGACTGAGGAAAATCGAGCAGATGAAAAATTCAGTGGATCTAAGCAAAGTAAGTTACCTCTTTCCCAGAAAAACATGAAGTAAAAAAAAAAAGAGTTAAAGTGTCTGTTTGTATTTATATGTTCTGTTTAAATCTACAGAAAATCACAGAGAGGGAGATACTACACAGTGCTAAGGTTTGCTCCCTGTTGATCGCCACCGTCGAGAGACACCAGGCCGAGCTGGTGGAGGACCTGGCAGAGAGCCAGCAGAAGGCCGAGAGGAGAGCTGAGCAGCTGCTGGATGAGCTGGAGCAGGAAATCAAAGATCTGCAGAACAGGAGCAACGAGCTGCAGCACCTGGAGCTCACGCAGAACTCTCTGCACCTCCTGCAGGTATATATACCCAAAACCACATTTCAACAACTCATGGAAGCGTTGTGGCGTCACTTCAAGAGTTGTACTCATGACAATCCCTTGTGTCTTCCCTATTTTAGAGTTTCCCGGCTCTAAACAGACTCCCGTCTACCAAAGAGTGGTCGGAGGTCACGGTGCACACAGATAACTGCATGGGGATGGTGAGCAAAGCTGTCTTCAAGCTTGCGGATCTCTGGCAAGAACTCGCAAACAAACTTTCTGAAGAAGGTCAGTAATCTTTTGCTAGAATTCTTTCACAGATTCAAGAAAAGCCAGGCATGAAAATAACCCTTTATTCTCCTTTTATTTTTGCAGAGGCAGACAAGATGCATCAATATGCAGGTAAGCTTCCAATCCCACATCCATGTGTTTATCTTAATCATATTTGAACCTTGATTCGTATCTCTTTGACAGCTCGACTCACTGATTTCTCTCTTTGATTTCTGCAGTTGACGTCACTCTGGATCCTGAAACTGCTTCAGGCTGGCTGGTCGTGTCTCCAGACAGAAAGAAGGTATTGTCACACTTCATGATCTCAATATGTGAAGAACAACAGTCTAAAGATTAACCCAATAATTCTTCAGATATCTTTAGTGGGGTCGCACATTTAAGACAGTTGGTGTTATCTTCTGCTCTGACGCAGCAGGCTGAGCTAAAATTGTTTGAACTTTGGTTCTGATTCATTCCCGACTGTGTTCCATTTCACTGCAATGAAGGTGGAAAAGTTCGCACTTTAAATTTGGGTTAGGTGTGGTTGTGGAAAAGCATGTCAGACTGAGGGGATAATAGGCCAAAAATGCTTTGCTGGCTTTCACGACACTGACAGTTACACTGATCTGATCCTTTAGGTGAGCAGTCAAAAGAAGATGGATCCCGTCACAGATAATCCTCAGAGATTTGACGCCTGCGTCTGCGTGTTGGGGAAACAAAGCTTCACATCTGGAAGGCGCTACTGGGAAGTTCAGGTACGAGACCAAAGACAAGAACAAACTCCTTTAATTTGACTTTCTTCTTTCACGAATCAGAGTTGAGTGTGTCGTGTCTGTCAAAGAAACATGAAAAACTTCTGGTTTTCTCTAGTTTCTCTAGAGTGTCACGCTCATGTAACACGTGAGTTTAGGTTGAAAAGAAGTGTTTTACACGGTGAGAGGATAAATATACAGAGTCATGGCAAGGTCAAGAAACATATGATAAAAAAAAACACAAAAAAATAACAATCCTGAAGCATTGAAATTTACAATTTACATCAAAGGCAAGAAACACATCACGTTTAAATGATCTCTAGCACACCACAAATCTTGGGGCAAAATCTACGGCGTCACATTTGTGTCAAAAAAAGAAATCAGGCAAAAAAAATCTTGTTTTTTGTTTCATACAGCTGATCCGTATCATGGATTATTAGTGGATGGAATATTATTTCACAAGCCTTTACTCAGAGGAGAATTAAAATATCTTTTGCAAACATCCACCCCGATGGAAAAACTATAATAAATGAAATTTTGACGCTTTATTAAATTGAAAGATGTTTTTCCTGTTGAAAAAAAGAGGTTTCTTTTGGTCTCTCACTTTGTTGTTGTCCATCTGACTCACCATTTTCAACGTTGTGTTTCAGGTTGGAGATAAAACCGACTGGGATCTCGGCGTGGCGAGGGAGTCCATCGACAGGAAGGGGGCCATCACTGTGCGCCCCGATAGCGGATACTGGGCAATTTGTCGGAGGAGAGGCGGCAGCCTCAGCGCGTGCACCGGCCCCTCCGTCAACCTCCAGCTTCAGGAAATCCCCAAGAAAGTGGGCGTGTTCCTGGATCATGATGCAGGGTCTGTGTCGTTCTACGACGCCGATGCAAAGACTCACATCTACACTTACAGCGGCTGCCCCTTCACTGAGCCTCTGTATCCGTATTTTAACCCCTGTGTTCAAGACAATGGAAAGAACACGGCCCCCTTGATCATCTGTCCTCTTGAGGAACAGGACATAACCATTGAGTCAGATGTTTGATTTGAAATAGAAAAGGATTATGTTATAGGGAAGGTAGAGGGCATTTTTAACCTATTTTGGTTTGGACACATTTATTTTACTGTATTAGTATTTAACCATCACTGGCCTGCAACAGGCTGAACTCACCAGATATATCTATAAATGTATATCAAATGCTTTATATGTGGTGAACGGAACTGTGAAATTTGAAAAATGTATACTTTGAGACATTTAAGTGTGAAACTGAAAAAAACAGTCCTTTGTCAAATAAATAAAACTGTGAAATTATCCCATTTTTGCTGCCTCATTTTATATTCTCGTCCATCTAGACGCTGTCATTTCTTCTTTTCTGACTCCTTTAAACTAATTTAAACTGCAAAGTCAGCGTATTAAACTTTATATTAGTAGGAACAAGTTAAGGAACATTATTACCTCAATCTCTATTTAGAGATCTACGTAAAAAATGTTTAAACCTGTACGATAAGGTCTTGATTTTCATTTCACTTTCATTTGTAATGAAGTATGTTTGTATTTGGAGTAGTATTGACCAATCACGTATCAGCAGGCTTTGCTGTATGCAGGAACAGATCATATACAGTATAAAGAGCGACAGCAGGCCACACACATTCAGTGGTGCTCCCACTCCAGCTCGCATCAGCAGTATAAGAGCAGCTAACAATCATACTACTGTATATTGATGGGGGGGATAGCGTCGTGGTTCCCCCTTGTTCAGAAGCCTCAGCCCTTGGGATGGGCGGCATACACACACACACATACACAGAAATCAGCTCGACGCTTTGTCGGGAAGTCAGTCACTCAGCATCAAGATTTCCCGACTTCCTGATGTGCAGAAATGAGTGATGCGACTTCCATTCAACAAACGAGCATTTGAAAAGTTGTTTTCTTCTCCTCTTGAGGACGGACCTGACAAAGCTTGCATTATTACTCTCTACAAACAACATCATGAGGTTGTTATTTCAGCAAACTTAAGACACATGCATTGCAAGAAAATCTGTTTCCTTCGGGCCTCATGAAGTAAGCCAGAGTGAAGCCTGTTCAGAACGTGTACTACTGACGGGAATGTAATGAATGAACCTAAATTTAACAGCGTTGTGCGTTTTCACACCGATAGTTTGTTTGCTCTGGTTCAAATCATGAACCAATTTACGTAACATTGTTGTATAATTACCTCAAGTCTGGTCTGTGTTGACACAGGGACATTTAAAGCGGACCAAAATGTGTGATGCTTGAGGAAAATGCTCTGTTATTGGTCAACATTTCTTACTGGAAATATCCCGGATGTAAACAAAGACTTGTTGACTTCTACCTTGCTGTGGCTGCTCCGCAGACACTTTCTAATTTCAGATTGGAAAGACAACTACACGGGTTGATGTTTGCGCTGGTCATCTGTTTTTATATGGTTTTTATATTGTTTCCCTGTGCTGTTTACTAAAGAGCGAGTAGAGTTCAGTGTTTTTGAGTGTTGTCGAAAGTTTTGAACATATATAGCCATCTAACCAAAAATCTCTCAATCTATGAACTACTGCAGCTCCCTACTAGTCCATGTCTGTACACGATTCATCATGCTGCTGTTGTAGTAGTGAAAGAATAACAATCCTACCCATAATGCACTATGCGGCTGGCTACGGTAGTTGTCTGTTACTGTAGGTAGGATCAAGGTTAAGTCATGTTCTTACTAAAAACAAATCGCAGCAGAGTAAAAAGCGGACAAAGACACCTTTTCAAGTCGTCTCTGTACGATTGTTTGGTCCGCACCAGGGTTTGATTGACAACTTTCACAACTTACTTGGCAAATGGACTCGAGTTCACCGTCACCGAACCAAACAGGTTACGTGTGAAAAAATGCCCGTTGCAGACGTAATAGCTGTATTGGAAAAAAAGACTCGGCTAGAAGTTGTGTAACACTAACCACTGGCTACACCAGAATTACCGAGATTACCCAGAGGCACATGTTCTTTTCCGACAATGATTGATAGCTTGGGTTACCAACTGTGTCCAAATTAGGCAGCTTTTTGGCCCGTCAACATCACTTGTTTGTGTTTGGTGGAGTCCACGGCCTCATTAGTCATCACATTGTTTTGTGAGTCTTTTGTCATCGCACTCTGTTTTCTTGAATACATATGGACCAACTGTTTGTATTGAACACAAAAGGCACAAATCTATTTTGCATTAGTGGATCAGGATGTGCATTCACATTGCACATCCAGTGCACGTGAGTTAGATTCTCCTGCACGGTTTTTCTGAAACAAATATTGTGATGAATACAAAGGCAGGTACTTAAACATGCACAACAATATATCACAGTCATTGCTGCTTGTGAACTACCCAACCTACATCACAATATACACCACACCTTTGTGGTTTTTGGTAAAACATTTCAACAATGAGCACCTGGCGCCTATGCCAGTAACACAAACAAAAGAGAATAGTTGGGCCCAGATGTTCTCTGTCTGTCTATTTGATTCCTGTCTTATTTAAAGATTTTATTGAACACATTTTCAGGATATTACCTTGGTCTGTTGTTGGAAATGTGTTTAAAATATAGACTGAATTGTTATAAAATGTGATGTGCATGACTCTTTACCTTCCATACTAAAGCAATGAATGGTCTCTTTTGTTATTGATCTTTTATCATTTACCATCCTGATTGTTCATGATTTTTAATCTTATTTCAGTTCAGCCTCTTTAACAAAAACAACTGACAAATGTCTTTGTTTCAACATGTTTTTTTTTTACATTTTGGCAGAAGTTTTTCAGTCGCATTGGGTTTCAGAACAACTCATGTCTCTTCATCAAAACAGAGTTAATCACCATTTTCTGCTCTTGGCAGATCCCACTGACTGTATAATGGAATATGGTCTTTGATGCTATAAATACTCTATAACATTAAATGTATGACTTCATCCCTTGGGCCTATACACTTTGGTAGCACAATTATTAACTTACAACATTACGAGTTGTCATTATTATTATTTGTTAGGACACTTCTTTCAGTGCCTTGACATTCAGGGGTACCTCAGGGTTCAATACTGGGCCCAGTTTTTTTCTCAATTTATTGTATTTATTTCCAGAAGTGGGACTCAGCATCAAGATTTCCCGACTTCCTGATGTGCAGAAATGAGTGATGCGACTTCCATTCAACAAATGAGCATTTGAAAAGTTGTTTTCTTCTCCTCTTGAGGACGGACCTGACAAAGCTTGCATTATTACTCTCTACAAACAACATCATGAGGTTGTTATTTCAGCAAACTTAAGACACATGCATTGCAAGAAAATCTGTTTCGTTTGGGCCTCATGAAGTAAGCCAGAGTGAAGCCTGTTCAGAACGTGTACTACTGACGGGAATGTCATGAACCTAAATTTAACAGCGTTGTGCGTTTTCACACCTATAGTTTGTTTGCTCTGGTTCAAATCATGGACCAATTTACATAACATTGTTGTATAATTACCTCAAGTCTGGTCTGTGTTGACACAGGGACATTTACAAGCGGACCAAAATGTGTGATGCTTGAGGAAAATGCTCTGTTATTGGTCGACATTTCTTACTGGAAATATCCCGGATGTAAACAAAGACTTGTTGACTTCTACCTTGCTGTGGCTGCTCCGAAGACACTTTCTAATTTCAAATTGGAAAGACAACTACACGGGTTGATGTTTGCTCTGGTCATCTGTTTATATATGGTTTTTATATTGTTTTCCCTGTGCTGTTTACTAAAGAGCGAGTAGAGTTCAGTGTTTTTGAGTGTTGTCGAAAGTTTTGAACATATATAGCCATCTGACCAAATCTCTCAATCTATGAACTACTGCAGCTCCCCACTAGTCCACGTCTGTACACGATTCATCATGCTGCTGTTGTAGTAGTGAAAGAATAACAATCCTACCCATAATGCACTATGCGGCTGGCTACGGTAGTTGGCTGTTACTGTAGGTAGGATCAAGGTTAAGTCATGTTCTTACTAAAAAACGGACAAAGACACCTTTTCAAGTCGTCTCTGTACGATTGTTTGGTCCGCACCAGGGTTTGTATGACAACTTTCACAACTAACTTGACAAATGGACTCGAGTTCACCGTCACCGAACCAAACAGGTTACGTGTGAAAAAATGCCCGTTGCAGACGTAATAGCTGTATTGGAAAAAAAGTCTCGGCTAGAAGTTGTGTAACGCTAACCACTGGCTACACCAGAATTACCGAGATTACCCAGAGGCCTATGTTCTTTTCCGACAATGATTGATAGCTTGGGTTACCAACTGTGTCGAAATTAGGCAGCTTTTTGGCCCGTCAACATCACTTGTTTGTGTTTGGTGGAGTCCACGGCCTCATTAGTCATCACATTGTTTTGTGAGTCTTTTGTCATCGCACTCTGTTGTCTTGAATACATATGGACCAACTGTTTGTATTGAACACAAAAGGCACAAATCTATTTTGCATTAGTGGATCAGGATGTGCATTCACATTGCACATCCAGTGCACGTGAGTTAGAAGTTTTTCAGTCACATTGGGTTTCAGAACAACTCATGTCTCTTCATCAAAACAGAGTTAATCACCATTTTCTGCTCTTGGCAGATCCCACTGACTGTATAATGGAATATGGTCTTTGATGCTTTAAATACTCTAACATTACATTCATGACTTCATCACTTGGGCCTATACACTTTGGTAGCACAATTATTAACTTACAACATTATTAGTTGTCATTATTATTATGTGTTAGGACACTTCTTTCACTGCCTTGAATTTCAGGGGTACCTCAGGGTTCAATACTGGGCCCAGTTTTTTTCTCAATTTATTGTATTTATTTCCAGAAGTGGGACTGATTTATCTATTTCCAAGTCACAAGTTCATCTAGATCCCATTGATCCATACACAATACATGTTAGTCATTCTTACTATTAATATGGTCCTGGATACTATTAATACTCTCACATTCACTCGATGGATGGAACTTGGGCCTCTGGGCTTCCTATTATCAGTTGTAGTGGGTTAGGCCTCGTCTTTAACATTTGGTGTGCCTCAGGGATCAATACTGGGCCCATACCTTTTCTCATTCTGTACACTTCTAGATGTTAAACAAGTTCTTCTCATATTAAGTCGCATATAAATCTCAAATCTTGGTTATAAATACCAGGTTAGGTCTTAAGCTTAGACCAACAAGTCCCAAGTGAATTCTGAAACTAAAACAAGACTCTTTTTTTTCATCTACTGACAAACACTGCTGAACATTTCCCTCCCCTCTCACATAATTTAAAACTCATTAGTGGATATAAAGCTTTATAAGGCTTCAGTGGTTACAGTCAGGTTTGAGTTCACCTTATTCACGACTTTCCATTGATTGAGTTCCAAGTCCAAGTCATATGACTTGCATTGGAACCTAATGACAAAGTACAAACAATTATTTTCAGATTAAAATTTTTGTTGTCCAAACCTGAAAGTCTTGTGAACAAGTCTGGAATTTTTGAAAGAGACATAATTATCATTAAAAACTAAAATGACGATATCCAACTTATCTCTTAGATATAAAAGGACTTTGAGATTTTTTCCAAAAATGTGAAGTGCATTACAAATAAAATGTGTTATTATTATTATTATTATTATTATTATTATTAGACGTTTCCCCCCCCCCCCTCAAAAATTGAGATATAGCAGTTTGCATTTGAACCTTCCAGTTCTCTTTTGTGTCATGTGAGGTAAAACAAAGAGAGATGAGGAAGGAGGGAGGGGAAACAGGTACAGTAGGGGGTTGAGGAGCTGTGAGAACAGAAGGGTTGAGATGCTCATGAAGTGATTAAACGTCTGCTAGAACGCAGGGCGTCCAGTCTGGTACAGAGAGATAGTAATAGAGAAAGAGAGAGCGAGATTGGGAAAAGAGAGGCAAAGGAACAGAACTAAAGCTGAAGCTAAAAGAGAACCCAGGCTCTTGGGATGCTTGAAATTTACTGCAGACATTTTCATTTTTACTGTAGAGCCAACACTTAAAGTCAGAGGTAAGTTTTTAATTTTTTTTAAAACATGATATTTGTTGTTGTTTTGCAATCTAAAATATAACGTTTTAGTGTGGACTGCATTGTTAAAGCCCTTTTATCCAATTTTTACCAACTCTGCATGAAATGTGAGATTCACTTAATTTTGACAAATCTTATTTTGTTGCAAACTATTTTAATATATTGCATGAATACTTAGATGTATGTTGTCCACTCCTACTGTATAATGCTTGAGCTTATATCGTCATATCTGTATTTATAGTGGGTTTATTTATAGTGACAGTGTGTAAAGGAATGCAAGTGCAGTGAAAATGCTTCAATTGGAAGGGTGCAGGGGGAGAAAGTGTGGGAGTGTTTATCCACAGATGGCCTCTCCATGGAGGGATTGTGATAGTCTACTGCCCCCTCCCTCTCTTGAGTCCAGCTGGCATTACTTATGCGGGATTCTTCCTGGCCAAACCATTACCTCATCAATTTTTCTCTTCCTAATATCCTCCTGCCAGATAATCATTTTCCTCTTAATATTCCCAGCCACTCTGTCCCTCATCTCACTTTTTATTAGATTCTTCTTTTTCTGTTTTTCTTGAACTTAAAGTAGCTGACCCCAATATTTTTGGCAGGAGAAGATTTGGGCATCCATTTTGGCACTTAGCATTACAAGTCTGTGAAATAAATATCCATTTTTTGTGGTGTAAAAACAATTATTTCTGTTTACATGTTGGTTAATTATACAAACAATTCGACATAGAACAGAAAGCTAATATCATACTTTTAAAGAGGTTAAAAGAAAACATTGCCACTTGATTTTTAGAAATGCTTCCTCTCTGACATGAGGGAACAATGTCAAATCCCTCCTGTAATTCAATCAGTTTCTTAATCTAATAAAACTAATTTGAAAGAAACACATTAAATAAAATTGCATTTAGGGCTTCTAAAAAAATGTTTCTCACTTCAGTGTCTAAGATTTGCACAAGTGTTTATCCAGTTTTAAAGTCAATACGATCCATCCAATGAAAATTAGTTTGAAGAAATGCCAACCAAATTAGAAATTCTATGAATAAGCCAACACTAATAAGAAGGCTGGCCAAAAACAACAACACTGTGTGTTCTCGACCGTGAACACAAATTCTAACCCACAAACCGGAGATACAGGGTTCCTCGTTTCCCATCCCAGATCTGGTATCACTGTAGGCCTTGAACACTGGCATGTTTGGACTACATTTTTGTCTTTTCATTGATGTTGCATAAGGAGCTGCAGTGATGGAAAAAAATGTTCAGGAAATGTCATACTTTGAATTTGACTAAATGTGTTTTTTAATTTGAGCTTCCCACACTGACAACTGAGAGAAAAAGTCAAGACTAATCATATTCTGAATATTTACAAGAAAAACATCGCCTTTTGAGATTAAAGAATTTAAGATTCCCAACACAACAGCAAAGCTCAAATACTTCTTGTGTTCAGATACACAAAGCCTCTTTACTTTCCATTTCTTTGATGCATCTGTTGCTTAGACTTCAAGGATTTAATAGTTGTGTTTCACTTTATTGAATTAAATAACAGGAGGGGCAAAAAAAAATGTTTGATGGTATCTTACACAGAATACAGAGTGTAAATGATTGCATCCATGTTTTATACACACAAACATAGACATCATGTTTCAAGCTAAGTTTGTAAATGGACTTTGATTTTGAATATCTTTCCCAGCCAATGCTTCAGCTACAATGTTCTAAAATGGCAAGTAATTCACCCCGATACAGGCCGTCTTTGTAAATAAGGATTTGTTCTTAATGACCTGCCTGGTTAAATAAAGGTCAAATAAAAAAATCAAAATCAATAGAAATGGGTGATAAAGTCATGTCATTGTTTTTTATGTATGAAACATGTGCTGGTTATACATAAATCTGTGTCATGTCATCTCCTGCTTCAAACAGGCCCGAAGCCCTTTCAGCGCTGGAACCAGTTTGGATTTGTGGCTCGCTCAGTTGGCAGATTGCCATTAATGCTGTCAAGTGAGAAACTGGATAGCCTCAACCTAGTCCATAAAGGACTTTTTGTTCATTGTTATGGGAAGCTACCATATTAGTGCCAACTGGTAATCGTCATTTGAAAGACTCAATGTCCAACTTGAGCTGGGAATTTTCTGAACCATTAAATGTCTGAAGAGTTACAAGAAAACCTTGGCTGAAGAGTTATTTCGAGGAGAAATTATGATCCTGCTGGTAAAGTAACGTGAACTCAAAGTTTGATAAATTCTCTGAGAGGATTCGTGGTGGCTATTCAGTCACAGCTAGGAGTAAAACCATCAACAAAGCCCAGAAACCAGCAAAGCCCATCCAGTTTTGGAGCTATGCCCTTTCCATCTCCTCCCTTCTTGCCTTACTTTTCTCATCGATACGTTTTTTTCCTGGGACTGCTGGTTCTGGTTCTTTTGGGGACGTCAGATGTCAGTTGCCAGAATGACACCGAGCCAATCGTTTTGGAGGGAAAGTGTCTGGTGGTCTGTGACTCCACCCCCTCAGCTGAGCCATCGGGTAACGCTCTGGGAATGTCGGTGAGGTCAGGAACTGGTCGTGTGGCGTTTTCAGCCATCCGTAACACCAACCATGAGCCTTCAGAGATGAGCAACCGAACCATGACCATCTATTTTGACCAGGTTGGTCTCAGTCACGTTTAGAGATCACACATAAATGAAAGAAGCAATACCATTGTTTCTTTAATGTGTTATGCTTCTGGTTGGTGATTATTCAATAGATTGGGACTGCTTAAATACAAGTTTGTCACAGAAAATAAAAAGCTTGAGTGACTAATATCTCAGTTTAAAATTAAAATATTTTAAATTGTACGCAGAACACAATTATATTGATGTAAGAAAATACATTTCATTGTACCAATAAACCTTTATTTTTAGCAAAAAGTTGTGATAAGCTCAGTGTTCAGTGCTCATTGAAAGTGTTTACATATTGCTGATCAGCAAGCTTATTTACCTTGGTTAGTTTGTTAGCATGCTAATACCCATTATAAGAACCCAGGCAACACAAAAACCAAACAACAAACAAAGATTTACAAAGAAGTGACAGATTCTGCATGCCATATCTCCTCAGGGAGGTCATTCCAAAAACGAGGGGCCCTGATAAAAAAAAGTGTGATAACCTTAAGTTTAAAGCCTCAACCTTGGAATGACCAGGAGGCCCCCACTTGAGGATCTAAGGCTGCGTGCTGGCTTATACAGTGTCAGTAGTATAGTATTGGACAATGGTGGCGTTATAGAAAAGTCACATGATCTCACAGTTATACCAAATCTTCCTGAGAGGAAAATGAATGGCTTTACCAATTTTCAAGACAATCCATCACATAGTTGTTGAGATATTTCCATTTGAAGCAGTGGTGAACATTTCCACACAGTGGGAAAATACTGCCTCTTGCTGCTGTCACTGGGGAAGTAATTCTTATTGAAAGTCCAAGTTGGAATTGCCCAACTCTTCCGTCTGTGTACGTGCTGCACAGACAAAAAGAAGGCTACTTATTGAGGCCAAGAGTTTCATCAACAAGCATTATCTGAGTCATATCCGGCATGTGAGTCACTGTCACAGAATTAAAGCTTAGGTCTCAATGCATGAGCTGCACGTGAAACAATTAAAATGGGTTTAATGTTCAGTCTGACATTTTGGCACAATAATTATAGTTTAAGGTGAGTGATTAATTGTTGAGGAGCTTTAACTGAAAGCTAATTACAATTGTAATATACATGTATCTGGTTTCCTGCATCGTAAAACAAATATCCTTGTTTGTGTTTAGTGTTTGGTAGGCCGCAAAAAAGACCACCTGTTGTTAAAATAAGAAAATTCCCCAAATAACAGATTTTTAATAAAATATCTCAATAATTTAATACACCATCAGTAGACCAACCCAAGGCATTACTGTACCATAAATAATCTCTCTTCATCTCTTTTTCTTCACAGATTCTAGTAAACATTGGCAGCCACTTTGATCCTGCGAGGAGTATCTTTGTGGCCCCCAGAAAAGGAGTCTACAGTTTCAGCTTTCATGTTGTCAAAGTTTACAACCGGCAGACAATACAAGTAAGAACAATAGCTTAAAGGTCGCATATTTTGCAAAATACACTTAAACATGTTTTTCAAACACTAATATGTGTCCCTAGTCTGTCTACAAACCCCCCAATTATAAGAAAAGTCCATCTTCACAGTCTTTCGCCTGCTCCACTTTTCAGAAAATGTGCGCTCAAACAGGCCGTTTGGAGATTTTCCCTTAAGGAATGTAACCCCTCCTGCAGGTGCAGGCACACCTAGGTGACAATAGTGCATGGTGCAAGAAAGCCCAAGCCACTTCCCCTCCCAGAGAGGGGTGTGGTGTAACACAGCTCACTTGCATTTAAAGCTACAGACACCGAAGAAGCCTGTTCTGGGCAGGGCTGAAATAGAGGGGTTTATAGGCATGATCAAATACCAGAGTGGATTTTTAGGAAGAAAGACATGTTTTTGGGGAGCTCTGAGACTTATTTAAACCTATTGAAAAGAAGTATAATATGTGACCTTTCAGTTCAGTTCACATTTTCAAAATAAGAACAAAATCAGTTACTTTTGCATTGCATGTATATGAATATTGAAAGCTAGCCAGGAAATTAACCAAATCTACTATTAGTATTAGAATTTATTAATCTACATATAATCTTATTTCAGTTCTTTCAAAACCAAGATACTGTTGTCAGGCGATGACAACAAATACCATATACTGGATGTTAAAAAATGCAGTGTATTTATTGTACAGACTCATCAAATAAGACATAAAATGACAAATGTGTTGAATTTGTTACCTTTGAACAGAGCCAAGCACGTTTCCTACCCACTATCTCTAGTCTTTTCGTTAAGCTAAGCTAACTACTCGCTCCATGTGGCTCATATTTACTGTCAAGACATGGGAGGGGTGTCACTGTTCTTTACCATCTTTAGTGAAAATATAAGTAGTTTTCTCGAAATGTCAAAGAACTTCTTTAAAAGTGAATACATTTTGGTCTATAGTGTCAGCTTTTTGTAATGTTGGTCAATGACTCAGCCAATCTAGATATTAGACTGTAGGTTCCCCTTTCATCTATGAGTCAGGGGTTTTATTCTAGTTCAGTTATATTAACATTCTGTCAAATATGCGTTACCTATGTAATGTAGTTTGGTACCTATAAGCCCAAACCCTGATCTTTGTCTAACGTCGGGGTTTCCTTGCCTAAAAATCAAAACTGCAACTCTTTCACAAAGTGTAAAGTAAGATGTTGATGAATACACATGCAAAACAAAACCCAGCTGCCTTATTTCGTTAGCTTATTTCGTTAGCAAGAAGTTGCTATTTGTTTTTGATAACTTGACTGCAGAATCCTCACCCAACATTTGAGGTGCTCCTGGACAGTCACAATTCAAAGCTTAGGGACATTAACCAAGCTGCTGAATTTACAAGTTGGGAGTCAGAAAATGTTTGTAGTACTAACCCACAAAGCTGTTATTGTAGCTGCACAATTGTCTTTAAGGTAACTAGCCAACAGGTTAAAACCTGTCTACAACTGCAGTATGGCTAAACTAACCTAGGTGATATTGTATAGTTCTGACTGTAAAGGCAAGGCAAGTTTTATATATTATTATATTATTTATATAGCACCTTTCATACACTAGGCAATTCAAAGTGCCTTTAAGTACCCATAAATAGATCAAATTAATGTCTTCTGGGCATCATTTCCCAGGAAATTTCCCCCACAGATTCTGCTTTTCTGACTTTATCTCATTCTTTTCACCCATCTCTCTCAGGTGAGTTTGGTTCTGAACGGCTGGCCGGTGATATCAGCCTTCGCAGGTGATCAGGACGTGACCAGGGAAGCTGCCACCAATGCTGGACTGGTGATAATGGAGAGAGGGGACAAGGCTTACCTCAAACTGGAGAGAGGGAACCTGATGGGAGGGTGGAAGTATTCCACCTTCTCTGGGTTTCTGGTGTTTCCTTTGTAGATCTGGTTGAGCTAGGATGAAGAATTTGTTGTTGTTGTTTCACAGGGGAAGTAAGGGAGGGCCAGATTTAAAAAAAGATTGTATAAGAAATGAAAGGAATTTGAAAAGTTCATTGGACACAAGCTGAACACTATGCTGAAGTTGGAAGTGACAGCAAACTGGTTTGATGCAATGACTCGTATCAAATTGACTTTGCCCCAAATAATCCTGAATGTAGTCTACATTTCTATTATTCAACTTTGTCTTAGTGTTGTCTCACTACTGTATGTGTTGTATATGCTTGCTAAAAACCAGTTTTCAACCTGTCAGAGGATTGTGATTTTTATTTAAGCCCGGCGTACACTGTATGATTATATAATATTTTTGGGGGAATGTCAGCTCACACTGTACGACTGAATCATTTGCAACGCACAACCAAAGCTCGCGATTTACTGTATGTGCACAGACTGTATGAGTAAAATCAGGATGGAGCATTCACAATTGTCAATAGATGTGTATTTTTGTCTCATACGCACGGCTCAAATTCAAACACCGGCAAAAACATACTCACTCACTCTCTCTCTCACACACTGAGCATGAACGATAAACACAAGCTGACTAGCAGCTAAATCATAATGTTCCTTGTCAGCTGGAGGCCTGCAGATATTTCCTGCCAACGTTTCTTTCATGATTGGAGGGGGAGACAGAAACAATCATGCCTGCTGTTGTCACAGGGATTGTGGACACTGTCTGTCAGTTTGTGCAGGCAGTTTCTTGGTTTTAATAACAGTTCATAGCTCCAGCCCAGGGGCGTGCAAAAGTAGTTTGGGGGGAGGGGTCCCAGGAGAAAGTTGCGGACACCCACAGTTGAGGAATCGGCTTGTGGCTCTGCTCTCACTGTGCGATTGCTGGCAAAATTTCAAACATGCCAGAAAATCATCTGACCGGTCGGGAGCAGCTGATCAGGCCGTTATGGGCCATGGTGCAGTCGTATGACTCAAAAATTGGTTCTAAATCTGCCTGAAATTGTACAGTGTACGCCCCCTTTAATGCATGAAATACAGTGATAGACATCTTTGAGTGAATAAAGAAAATCATGGTGTCTATTGTCTGCCTTTTATTCTATCTATTAATCCATCTATCTGCTAGCTTAACTGGATAGCTTCTTATTTTCAACTTTTCCTGCTTCACCGTTCTAACTGAACTGTCAGAAAGCACAAGAGACAATTATTGGTCTGCTCCAGGGCCAGAGTTGTAGCTAACTCTGGGGCTAACCCCTTCGCTCAAAGTCAAGTAGTAAGCAGACACGGGGAGTCCGGCTTCGGTCTCGAGTAGTTGGAGCATTTATAAGTACTACTGCTTACTACATGCTCCTTCAAAATGCTGACACTATTATAGCCTCCGAACGACCCCTAAAAAGCCTCGTACATGTGCCATCAATCACCTGATGCAAACAGACTGTTGTTCTGAGAATAGTTTGTGTCCCTGCTGTGTGTCCCAAGAGTTGCATTGATGGTAACAGAGGACGCACACTACCAAACACATATTGAAACTCTACAATAACTGCACCGGAATCATGAACGTAAACAACTTAAGCAAGAATTTGCAGCTTTATAATAAAAAATCTTCAACTTTATACATATTATCATTTGTGAGTTTGTCGTCGGGCCGGCACACAGCAACAGTGGGTCTCTCTGCGGTGGATCCGGTAGCAGATGGAGGATTGGCAGCGATGGAGGGGATCCGGTGCCAAAAGCCTGCAGAGTTCACACTGGACCGTCACATCCGATCAGTGTCAACGCCCCGGTGCACAGCAGAGGCCTGTGTAAGCACTTTACAGATTCATGTCTGAAGGACCAAACAATGTGAAGGCTTTCATTCAAGAACTAGATGAATACCAAAACTGATCACAGAAAATAATCAACACTAATGAGAGGATTTTCAACAACAGGGTGATTTCTCAACATTTTTCTGTTGAAGGTATTAAACAACACATTACCCATAATTACACAAATGAAATGTAAGGGATAAATAATCCTTGTCAGTGGTTACAGAACTCATTTGTTTGGAATATATAAGAGAAGAGACAGAAGTCAATAAGAGACAATAAAGCTGATAAGAAAAGCAGTAGTGCCACCTAGAGTCAAGGTTCAGTAATAGACAAACTTAAAGAAGACTTTCAGCACACCAAGTACAAACTAGACATGTCACCAAACTAAAACAGAAATAAAGAAACTGTGCAGGAGAGATTGGAGATTCCAGGTGGATGGACATGTATCGTTTGATACAACAGGGAAAGGGAAGAACTAAAAATATCAATTTGTTTCATCAAACCAACAAAGTGTTTCTTTAGGATTTGGTAAAAATGTACATTGCCCCATTATTTAAGAAATTCCTGAACCGAACAAATTGTTTGGTTTTGGTCCTTCTTAAGGTTTAATTTAAAACCACACTGAGTGGATAATGTCAGATTTTCCCTATTAGATATTTTTGTGATAAAGCACAACAATTAAACTTCAATATTGCATGCAGTTATTAAGGTTTTTAACTTGCATCATGCTTCTTTTGAGTGAAGAATTATTCCTGTCAACATTTTTACAGCAGCACCTTTACATCAACTGTATCGTGCATCAGTTATATACTCAATATACAAGAGTTTCACTTTTGAGGAAAACATTTTTTTAAAGGAGCAATATGTAACTCTGACACCAAGTGTTTGAAATGGGTACTGCAGTCCAATTTCAAAACATTGGAGAGAGTCTCCCCCCCGCCCCCTCCTCCATAGCAATGTGTGCATGCCGGTTGCCATGTTGTGAGCACTGAAGCTTCAGTGTTTAGCCAGCTCTGCATCGGTCTGTAAACCTTTCTGCGTTCTAACCTCTCTCCATTTTTAAAAAGTATCTCCAATATGTTTCCTAGTTTGAGCACGTTTCTGCTTGTGGAGCTTATTAGAAACATGCAGAGGCTTTTTACGTCGTGTAGAATCACTTCTATCTGAACCAGTTCACTTGCCCACTTCCATCACTGCAACACCTGTTGGTTTGCCTCGAAAAACCGAGGGGCGTCCAAAACGGCCGCGTGGGGGAACCTTAAAAACGCCTACATACTCTGGTACAAACAAATCCAGACCAATCAGGACCAGAATCTAAAGTTAGGAGGAGGACATACTGGCTGCGGCTTTGTTGTCAGAGAAGCCAGACCTTCAACATGCATGTTTCCTTAATGTCTGATCATATAGTAAGGTCACTTTATCATTTAATTCAGTAGATATCTTACATATATTGGTCCTTTAAGTATCTAAAAATGTAAGTTGAGTTCATTTATTTCTCACCATTTTCCTTGCTGCACTTCATGAGTTCATCAAGTTACAAACAGTCACGACAATAAGAAAACAACATATCAGAGACTAGTGCTTTCCAAATATTTATATTTATACAAAGTACATTTTATGTTCAAGAACCACAAGTCATACTTCAATAACCGTTAAAGAAACAGTGATGGACATTGGTTTTAACAAAGTATTGAGTTAGGAAGTTTACAATAAATCCTCCTGTTTTGATTAGTCAATGTGTTCTTAAGGCGATTTTTGGCATCTGATGGTGAGCTGGCACTGTGGCTGTGGATATTCGTTGACCACAGTTGGTACTAAAGCAAAACCATATGAACACACTTGGCTGATATTTACACTGCTGACAGGACAGAACAGAGGTGTTAGGCCTGGCTCAAAGTTGAAAATGTTCAAAGACGAGAACCACAATCAATAAATACCGGAAAAAAAAAAAAAAAAACAACACTTAAAGAGCTTCTTTAAAAAACAGATTTTAAATTAAAAATAGACAGTACAAAATGAAGCAACACAATACATGGAGATTGTCTTAAACATGAACTTCCTCATGTGTAAAAAAGGAAAATCCAACCAAAGAGAGCTGGGGTTCAAATAAATAAGAGAACACTGAATTGACATAATCCAGCAATGCTACAAAATGAAATGCAGGACATGTTGTGCTCTGCTGGTTTTCAGTATATCAGAGTTTAAAAGGAGACTTGCAACTTTTTAATGTTTTCTTAAATGCTGTTTCAAGGGTCTGTGAAGAATTTTTAAATATTTAAATACATACTGTACATATAATGTTACAATGCTTGGTGTCCATACAAAATCTCTGCAAACTTTTTTTTAAACACAAGATACACAGTTGTTGGCGTAATCCCGGGACGTGGTTTCCTGCTGCTCTGAACGATACGTTACGAGAATTTCGCCAGAACCCAACGTCAGGTTCTGCACGTATTAGAGCAAAGCATAGAGGAAAGTTGTAGGACATGTCCATCCTGGCAGCTCTTTCCAGGACATGCACAATTGGAAGCTCACTCAAAATTTCACTGCTACTGAAAACAGAGCTGGCAAATCAGGGGAAAGTGGGTAGGTGGAGAGGGGGGCCTTAGCGATAGTTCTCTGACATGAAACCAAAAATTTCACAAGACGGCTTAAAGCCTTGCGAAAGCCGATGAAACAGCTTTCTTCTCCCAGCAATGGAGAGCAGTCGTCCCCTGGCAGCCCTGGAAGGCTTCCAGGGAGCTGAACAATCAATTGGCATGTGGGGAGGGGGGGTCTTAAAGAGACAGCGCTACTCAATGGGTGTCCCAGGCTGACATCATTAATGGTGAAAGTGAGAATAATACATCTCCTGTAAGTACTAATCACTCGTAGTTCATTATTTCTCTTGAGGTTCCTCTTATACTGGGAAGTACTCTGAAAAAAAGCCCAGTCATCATGGTCTTTACTGAACTAGCTAGAAGTACAATGAAGTACAGTGTCTCAGCTAGGTGTGTCTGTCATGCGTATTAGTGGATTTGTGCAATTTTGGCACCACGTAAGTATCAGGGTGGGACAGCACAACAGAACTAGCTACCTTTGAATCGTCGAAACGAAGCAATAGAAAAGACGTTTCTATTCCTGCTGGGGAATAAAAAGTATTAACCAAAACATTCCTAAAATTCAAATTATCCGCCTAAATAAATAAATACACAAAATATCAGTCAAGATTTTTTTACATACTTGAAACATTCAATCATCTAACGTGACTGAACTTCTCTCCATTATTGCACCGTGAATCCATTTTATGAGAATATGTCAAATTTGTGGATTCATTGAGGAGTACAATTTTTAAAAACAGCACAGTATGAAAAGTTTGTAATGATGAATGCTGGTGTGGCAACTTCAGAGAAATTGGGAATGGGGTGGGCGGCCGCCACTTTGTCCTTAGGCCCCCTTCCCCCCCCCCAAATTGTTTGTGCGTCTCCTGGGCTGGAGCTTCCTGGTTTTAAAACCAAGAAAAGGTTCAAAAATGCTTCATGTGACTCAGCCTTCTTTCTTGTCCAATCTACTTCCTGGCTGCGTGGACGGAAAGTTGACACTAGGGGGTGCTGTCGGGTGCCGCCTCCTCTCATGCAGGGCCGCGTTGTTGATGTGCATGGTGTTGTTGTTGCCGTATTGAATTCCTGTCACATCACTCATCTTGATGTAATATTCAGGTCGAGGAGGGGAGGGGTAGCAGGAGAAAAGGCTGGAGATTGAACACTGATGCTGTGAATAAAATAAATAATAATGAAAGGTGAGAAAAACTGCTGCAAGATAAAAATGTCTGCTATGTATTAGAAGTATTAGAAATTTATCAAATGAAATTAAATACAACAAGCAATCACCTACACAGTCAGATTATTCTGCATAAAAGAAAAGTTTCTGGGTGCTGATGGCCTAGTGGTTAGGTCATGCCCCATGTACAGAGCGGGCAGCCCGGGTTCATGTCTGACCTGCTGCATGTCATTCCCCACTCCCTCCCGATTTCCTACTCGACCCACTGTCCAATCAAATAAAAGCAAGAAGCCCACATGAACCTTAAAATGTTTCAGTTTAATAAAGAGGATAATTCAGGATGAACTATAGAAACCTGACAGCCTAGTAAACTTAAAAATTATTGTGTAGATTTTCTTTCTTTTATCTACATTATTTTCTCTACTGTGTCTATGACTTAAAACCCAGAAACCTTCCTTTTATATAACCAACCAAAAAAACTGATTTTGTTTTTAGCATTTTGTATGGAGTTACAGAAGAGATAAGTTAAAAAAAAACTCACTGAGAGCTGTGGTAAAATATTTTGTTCTCTGTTGTGGGATGAGTGCACACTGGAACGAGTGGGCTGTGAAGATAAAATGGGGTAAACGGACGACTTTTTCACTTTACGGTCCACCGCTGAGCTGTCGACATCACACGCAGGGGCTGTTCGATGTGAAGGGGAATCTGAAAGAAGGACATGACATGAAAACGTTCAGCCACGACTGATGTTATTTGAACATCTCCTCTTGTGGTTTCTTTGCAGCTGTAACACCAACTTCCTTTTTACCTTTGAATCTTGGTTCCTGTCTTTGATTTGCCATCAAACCACCGGCCATTTCCTGCAACAAAACAAACAAGTAGCACACCATAAGAATGACTGCTATTTTACAGTTTGTATAGTTGGTCATATTAATATTAAATTCTGTTTTGGTATCCAAAACCGCACAAGAGGACTCTGAGAGCTCAGCCATTACAAATGACTACTCAATAGTTTGATTGTGGATGTGAACTGTTGAAAACACTTCTTTTTACTTACTAACTGAAAACAAGTTCAAAGTATTCACACCACTCAAAGAACACAAAGTTTAAAGCTATCGCTGGAAGCTAGCTAGCTTAGGCTAACACAAAGTTTAAAGATACATGTATCGCTGGAATCTAGCTAGCTTTGTTAAGCAGAGAAACAGCTAACCTAGCTTACTCCAAAAGTACTATAATACACTGATAATCTTGATTTGATTTGAATTCTCTTTCTATCACTGATTGCCCAACCATAGCTAAACTTTATGAACTTTTTAGGAGTAAGATTTACATTTTCTGTGTCAAATCCCCTCAAGGAGAAGGAAATGATGTGTGAAATATGACTCTGTGGTGGCTCAGAAAGTCTGAGCTGAGCTGTGGAGAAACTGCACATTACAATATGTGTCAAAGGTGGAAAACAAAGAATAATCTTTTCAGACCACACAGTGAGTCATTTTGTATTCTTTGATGTTTAGAGATAGTAACGTCATGTCCACCTCTGCGTCTTAGGTGTCTGCCTTCCTACCACCTGTGTGATTGTCAACCCCGCCCTGATTGTTTCCAGCTGCGTCTCATCGTCTCCCCCCTCACCTTAGTATTTATTCTGTGGCTTCCCTTTTTTCTGTGCCAATAGTCTTTGACCCCTGTGTAAAGCGTACAAGCCTTTTGTTTCTCGTGAATAACTTTTTGGTCTCGACTTCTGCTGTGTTTGTGACTTCGACTTTGCCCGTTCCCTTTTTGTCTGCTCGTTAAAGTAAAGATTCCTTTTCTCCTACCAAAGACTGTGTCTTAGAGTCATGCTTGTGAGTCCAATCACCTGTGGGTTTGTGTTGTTACAGTAACTAAATAAATCTTTAAAAAAAGACCACATTTTGAAGTTAAAGTCGTAGCTGTTAGTCTGAACTGTCTGATTCATACCTGTACTGGTGAAGGACCTGTTGGCACGCTATTATACAGAGTCACTTCCTCACGTCTGGCACGCACTGCTAAAAAAGAAAACACATGAAACATTTAATGGACAGGCCTTCTTCAAAAGTGTGAAAAAATTAAATATAAAATAACCGACCTGACGCCTCGGTAATGTGAACCTCCTGAACTTGCTCTATTAACCCTTCTTCCTGGTCCTTGAAAGAGGAAGAGAAAGTGCGAGTCGATGTCAGTTCAGAAAGAAAAGTTTTCTGAGTTATGTCCAAATTTTACAGCTTTTCCGCATGATTTGAGTGTCGATGAGGAAATTTGTTTCTTACCAGTTCCTTGAGCACTTGATGGACAACGTCAACAATCGCATGTTTGTGCACTTTATACAATTCTTCTGTCACCGTTGTACACTCTGCAACAAAAAAAGTGAATTAATAGTAAAATTTAGTTTCAGGAATATCTATATGGCACAACCATCCTGTTGTTGTCAGGATACTAAGTTTAACAATTTCTCCTGTTGTATGCATGGTGGTTTTCATTGTCAATTAAAAGGTATTTCTAACCATGGGACGAGGGCCTTTCGTGGGGGATTCCCTCCCAGCATTTCTCCATGAGAGCCATAAGCACCTCCAAACCTGCTACCCCCGTCACTTGGCTCCTGATCTCACCCAGGGATGGACGTTGTCCCTCCGGGATTAGAATGCGGACTATGCTGGATGTTGCATCTGCAAAAGAGAGAGGACATTAAGGTTGGTTAGATGTACTGTTGAAAATTGCTTTTCCTACCTTACCAGCAGCAAACAGCGGACAAAAGCACGACAGCTTAATAGCAAACAAAGCAGAGCATTCAGACGCGGTTAGCCACATAATTACTTTAGTAGTTGGCGGAGACCAAAACAGAGCTAGAAACAGAGTTAATATAAGACTGACATCAGCCAAGTGGAAACAAACACAACTCTAAATGGAAAAAAAGTTGGTTCGTCAGCTTGATATTTAAATGTGCAACTGTTCCTTAGCGTATTGACCACACTAAACCAGGGGTGGAAGTAGTTTAAAATTCTTGCTGGTACTACTACCTCAAACTTCATATAGTTCACCTCTTCTCTGCATCATACATCCTTGAAAAAAAGTTTAAATACAGCTTGTCTGAGCTGCTGTCTGGGTGGATGGACAAAAACAGAACCTCATGAAACAAACGTCTGCAACAAACGTCTGCCCGCCAAAACCCCACGGCACTGGATATCAGTCAGCTGCAGCGCAATGGCGGAAGTGCGCACTTACGTTAACTAGCATTAATGAAAGGCAGCTTGATACGTCCAGCAGGGATAACAAAACAACACGGACAATTCAGAAGCAATCGTAACGACTTAGAAGCAATTAAGAAGGAGACAAAGTGTTGTTTAAGAGAACATATGTTTTCTTGCTGGTAGTGCGACCGGTTTTAAATATGTTTTTTGGCAGGTAGCTGCTCTCCCCTTTCCCATACTGCCTACGACCACTTAATCTTTTAGTGCTACGCAGTACAGAACCTTACCCGCCTATTTTCACTACTGCACCTCATTTATAACATGTAATTACTGTTATAACAGCCGCCAGTCCAGTATATCTAAGATCCGTTACTTAACTTTGGCAGAGAGTTCAGAAAAGAAACAAAGAAAAGGGAAGCAAAGTTAAGAGAGGAGGACAAAAAGGCACGAGTGTCTCTTACGTTCATAAGGTTTTTTCCCTGTGACAATGGACCATAAGAGTATGCCATAACTGAAAGAGAGGGGAGAGGATTGCTCATTTGATCATGCAAGTGATACATTTGTTCATTTTAATACCTTGATCATTTTTTGGGGCTTTTGCATCTGTAAACTGCAGCCAAACTAAACTGTAACAAGAAAATGTGCAATGGTTGTCCAGATGCATTTGGGTATTGTTTATTTGATGAGGAAGTCACCTGATTGCCTGGAAGTCAGATTGGGTACTGTAAAAGCTTTTACTGTGTAACCTTCTGAACTTACCAGAAATAACTTCTCTCACGGGTTAGTTTTACTTCCTGCGAAAATATGTGCTTCGTTGTACTAAAGTAACTCTTTTAGTAAAGCAACTGCAACTTGCTCCCATAACAGTCAAATTTACCTCAGTATACGTATCTTGATAAAGGTGGCATGGTTAAATATATATAATAAGTAAAACACTATAATCCAAGTTCTGGTTTAGTTCCTTTATACCTGTAGATATCAGAGGCTCGTGTGGGTTTGTAGTTCAGATCAAATGCCTCTGGTGGCATGTATGGAAGTGTCCCTCCCTCCTCCGTCTCAGTGTCCTTCTTGGAAAGCCGCGTGCTACTGTGGTAAAATCTGGAAAGGCCAAAATCTGTAAGCTGGAAGGAAATTAGCAAAAGGAGGAAGGGACACGTTAAACGTTTTTTTAACAGAAAGTTTTCAAAAAAGATTGTTTCAGCATTAGTTTTACTTCTCTTATTAAAAAGCTGAATCATTGTAGGTGTCACTAACATTTTCTCAAGTTACATGATTGAGGGGGAAACCATTTATCATTTTACACAGCGGCCACATAACCACCTTGGGATAAATAGAGCATTCCTGGTACTGATTCTGTATTTCAAGATATAACAATATATTGGAAAACACAGACAATGGCTAACGTTAGCTTACAGCCACCCACTAGATAATATTACCGTTAGCTATGACGACGCTAAAAGAATATGTTACCATTCGGTAGTTTTTCATGATGCAAAAGAAAAGGTTTAAAATCCTAGCCGTCAAAAAAAGTTGGATTAATCAAATTACCAAGACTAAGCTAACGTAACTAAAGCAATAGTATAAAGTGCCTGAATCTTAGCATTTGCTGTTGCAGAAAAGTAGCTATCACACATGCATTGTTTTTCATGGAAGTTTGGCTAGTCCCCCTTCTTCTTTTTATATCAATTGTCTTCCCAGCAACTCATTCATCCAGAGGAGGTAACATGATAACAACTTTCAGCTACCCTACATGTATACAGTACAACATTTTGACAGCATTACCTTTTCCACCCTGATGTCATTAGTCTTAGTAAACTGCCTTCCCCCCAAAGCCTTGAACTCACCTTGGCATTAAGAGAGGGGTCCAGCAGCACATTGCTGGGCTTCAGGTCGAGGTGGAGCACAGGGGGGGACAGACAGTGGAGGAAGTTTATCCCCAAAGCCACTTGGTGAGCCATTCTGAAGACCAATGGCCAGGGTGGGGGTCCAGGTAAGGTTTTCTGTTGGAAGAAGATTGTTTCCATCATATTAGATCTATTAACGGTGGAGGTAAACAAAGTCTTTCTCTTATCCATAGAAGAAAGTCACAAAGTGTTAGTTATGAGTAGGAAGTAGCTTTTGTGACATTTGTTCATTTACATTCCTACTTTAATAGGCCGCTGTATTCACTTATACAACAACCATGCTAGCATAGGGTGACTATCCGCTTCTACCGGGAGTGTCCCGAGTCCCCACTAAGTTCTCTAAAACACTAACATGTCCTGATTTTTAACAACCAAAACAATACACCATGCTTGCAACACTGATTTGTTTGGTCAATCAGTGTCATTGCCTAGGCTGTTTACGTTTTAACCAATGGGAAAACATCACTAATTCACCACTCAAAGTTAAATACTGATTTGTCTGGGCATGTGTCAATCAATCTCACAGTTGCGGCTGTCGCTTAGCTTAGCTTTTTCTTACCTGTAGAAAAGCAACCGATCCTCTCTCCATGAACTCCATGACCAGTCCAAGCTGTGTCGATAATGGGTGAGATGGCAGTTGACCCTTGAAGATCCCGAGGACCTGAATGACATACGGGCTGCTCCCTCGACGCATCATGTCGATCTCTCGCAGCAAAGTTTTACTGCGCGAGTTTTGTTTGCATCATTAGTTACTCTCAACAACTTTTGGTTGTAGAAAATAGAAACTCTTGATAATGATTACCTGTCATCAAAACGAAGCAGTTTAATGGCGACATCGGAGCACCACTGAAGATGCTTGACTTTGTAGACGTGTCCAAAACCTCCAGAGTCAATCATCTTCCAGCCCCCCAGGCTGGAGTCTTCGATGTACCTCATGGACAGACAGCTGGGCAGTGCCATAGTGTACTGAAGGAAAAAAATGATCAGTTACAAGGTGCAAAAGAACACAAGTCATTAACTTTATACAGGTTTTTAAGTTGTCCTCTTATGCTGATCCCCATTTTAAAACTTGTTAATTTGAAACATGAGGGTCAAATATTCACTCTCTTTCAGCTCTGTATTTGGTCTCAACCACTTCCGGGGGGAAACACAGTATAAGGCTTTTTAAGCTGCTGTCAATGAGTTTTGTTCAGCAGCTTTGTTGCTATATTTCTACAAAAGCAGTTTTTTTATTAAAAAAGGCATAATGAAGCCATTGAGGAGTCATGGCTTAAAAACCTGCTCGCTGTACGACACTTGTTAGCCAGAAGAAAACAAAAACAATAAAGTTGTGGTGAGCGTAAACTAGAGATCGACCGATTCATCTGACAGCCAATAATATCGGCCGATGTTAGCTTGTACAGTGACTATCGGTATCGGCTAATTTTAATCGCAGATATGTGCCGATATTACTAGATTTTTTAAACCAGTCAAACAGCATTTCACTTGAGAATCATTGTATTACACTAGCAGTTCTCTTTCTGGCTGTCACCAGCAGAGGGCGCTATATGGATTACAACAAGCTTTATCACCCTCCAGAGCAGGGATGGGCTTTGGTCACGGCAAGGGCCACATTCATTTTATTCTCACTGCCAGGGGGCCACATTGTAGGATAGAAAAACGATTACAGTCAATAATGTCTCAAATTTAACTCAACATATACCAGTGATCAAATACTATTATGGACATATTTCTGGTTTTCATGATTTCATGGCAGAGTTTGTCATGTTTTCTTCACTTTTCTAATTAATTTATATGTAAAAATTGACCTGAGGGCCACGTTGAGGGTTGATGGGGGCCGCCAGTTGCCCACCCCTGCTCAAGAGTGTCAAGCCGTGATGCACTCACATGCACAGTTACTTTCCAGTTGAGTGACCATCTTGTCTTCATAATATATCTTTTCCACAAGTGTTTGATCCGCAATAGAGCGATCAACGCAATAAATGTGTATATCTACTATATATCTATCTATCTCTACAGATCGAACTAAATCTAAGAAAGATATCGGCCGATATATCCCATATCGGTCGGGCCCTAGTACAAACTAAAGAAATAGGTCAAAGGGACTAAAAAGCCCCATAGATCTGAGGGGAATAGTTAGTAACAATTTTACAGTGGTGTTATGTAACCATCTCACCTGTATTTATTATGCAACATGTGTCATCAACCCTCAGTCAGCTCCTTTTAGTAATAACTTCCTGCTCTGGTTTTCCTGTAATTGATTAACTGTAGTTTCATTTTTCAAGATCCAGCCACTCCTTCATGCTGCCTTCCCGTCATTCTCACCTGACCATCCCATCTCATGTACTCACCTGTTCCCTTTCCCCTCTCATTTGCCTCTGATGGGGTTAAGTCTGTTATTAGAACAAAGCTCTGATAGATCAATAAGCTATAGGTTGAAATGTTTATAACAGAAACATTTAGGCAGTGAGATGGGATGGGAGAATGTTTGTTCCAGTCATAACTTAAAATCAGCTTTTATTCCTCAACCAGTAAGAAATATGAAATTCTTTTGAAAACTGGCTTTGAGTTTAATGCATCAGATCAGATGTTTCAACGTGTATTGAAAACATCCCTGCCATATATCCATATAAGTATTCTGAGTACCAAAACAAACAAAGATTATAGGGTATATTTTGGTAATAAAAGTGTACAGATGCTGTGCGAAGCTGTCTTTAAATTGCTAGTGTAAAAAAACAAAGATGTCTCATTAATGAAATAGGGAATAAAAATAAAGTACTCACATGTGTTGACTTTTCTTTTCAAGGTGAGGTTTAAATGTCCTTTGTCTAACTCAGCTTTTCATCAGAGATGTCATGCTGTGGCTCCTTCTCTCTGCTCTGTTCGTTTCAGGAAGTAAATAAAGATGGACTGTAAGTTATCACAGCCTCTGACGCGTGTTATCACCTTTTACCTTTTCTGGCTTTATCTCTTTGCAGAACACACTGACATAAGGAAACCACATTTTGTTGTTGTTAACCTACTCTGCAAGTGCCACAAAGCCCAAGAGGTGAACGAAACGACAGCTACATCTCTAAAGTGTTCAAACTCAGATCTGCATGAATCCTGTTAAGCCCACAAATGACTGATTTCATGTTACATTTAAAGTACATACTACCTGCTACTTTAGCTTTAAAGCTGAAAACAAGACGTCTCATACAAATGCTATGGTTGAGCCTACAACCATGACAACAGACCAGGCGCACATTCATGAAAAATCATGACATATTCCAGTTCAAATCAAAGTATGACAGACTCTTTAAACAGGTTTATGAACTTTAAATAAAAGGGGAAACCACTCACCCTCGAGGATTAACTCTTCTTCCTCTTGATTAACGCGCACAGACGGATTTAAAATGTGTAAAACACCTCCTGCTCATTCAGTGAATGTCTGAGTAAAGGGACGACAGCTCCCGTGTGATGTGATGTTGGCGGCAGAATGAGGAAGTGAAACAGCTCCTCTCAAACATCTTTTTCTTACTTCTGCTTGAGGACTGCCCAGCAACACATGCAAGTGTGTGCGGTTACGACAGAATTTACTTTTCTTGTTGGTTTTTTTCAAATGGATTATTTTCCTCGACACGTTTATTGTTTTGCAATGTGGTTTGATTCATAGATAGCCTACCTGTTTGACACATTTCTTCTTCTACACCTTCATTTTACTTCATTGGTCAGCTTGTAATACATTTATTATTACAGAATCGCTGTATCCCGAAATAATTGTCGTCAATGGCCACGCATCCAGTATCACATACATGTGTTGTCTCACTTATCGTGTATTGTAACAAATATCGTATCAGGTATCGTATCACATCGTAATGTATCGTATTGCACCATAAGTTACCCAAACATCCTCAATTTATGATTAGAAACTCCGGGGAGAAATGGTTTAACCTTTTCTGCAACTTTTTTCATTTTGAAAGATCTTTTTTTTTGTTTTTATTCTTCAACAAACAGACAGAAAAAAAGGGCAGTGATTATCAGCAACTATACACAAATCTCTCCAGCTGGAATTTGTGAATGAAAGAATTGATCAAAGATCACTACATGCTTTTGTTTGTTTTCTTTGTCTGTTTGTTTTGATTGAAGTCACTTATTTAGGCTATGTAATCGCTTCATGAATTCGTGGTGGTAATTATATGATCACAAAAAAAGACTTCTACATGACACCAGTTTGTGAAGTTTGATTTTTAAATCACAATCTCATTGATTGTTAAAATTATTCTGAAGTGTATGTCAAAGATGACACTGAATAGTCCATCAATGCATCTATATTTTCTGGCCAGCAGAGGGCGTAGTCCTCAAAATGAATTACAGTAAATGAGTTGGTTTCCATGAACTCGCTGACTAATCACAAACCCAGATAACACGATGCAGACCAATTCTGCCTCCAGGCTACTTTATGACTTGACAATATCATACAGACACATTTAAGCTTATTTTCTCATTTCTCTTTTCAGCACTCAGGCTCATGACCCTTTGCATCTACTGACAGACATCTTTTAAAAACACTACTCCATAAGTTATAATTATTAGTACTCTAGGATTAACTGAGCAATGAAGCTTTAAGTTCATGTGACTCAAAACGGACTAATAATGGAATTGGTCAGGGACTATTTTCAGGGGCGGATTTAAGTCATCATGTTCATAACAAACTGACTCACTGGGGGGATCTTAATTTGCGTAATCAGATCAATTCTTGGAGCATACTCCTCATGTTTTTTTATTTATACACAAGAAGAAAAACACAGAATAGGCTACACATTATAAATCCAGTTCATCACATATTTATCAGACACCTTTCTCCAGTAAACAAAGGGATGGGAGGTGCTAACATTTCTCTCCCTGTCTTTGCTATATAGACACACTTCATAGACATAAAGCGTCTTGTAAACAGATTAAGTTGTTGCATTATTTTCTGGCTTGTTCTGATGGGCTACTGAGACAATGAGATGTGATCTCAAGAGTTATAATCAGCTCAAACGAAAGAAAGAAAAACCCCGCTTCTGACGTCAGTGGAAATCCCCTTTATCTTCGGTCTGACTCAAACACAAGTGCAAAGTGTTTATGAAGTGTAGGCTATATTTTAAAACATAAGAGGCTTTCAATAATTAGTCTGTATGTATGTATGCGTCAGAAAAAAGACATCATATATAATACAGATTTTTTTAAACATGGTAAAATAGCCTGCTGGCACATTGTGACACTATCCCCGGGATAGTTTCAGCCAGCCACAACATCAGCCCTGGGTGAAATATTATATAGCCCAGGCCTACGTGAGTGTTTCGTTTAGTTTCGATTTGGTCTTACTGGTTTCCTCCACTGGTGATTTGATGTCCAGACCCAGAAAACACTTCCTCATCCGCCTCGCCTGCTCGCCGCAGTGAAGTCAGATGTGTAACCTTTCCAGGAGCGATACTTTTGCGACATAACCACATGTTGTGTTGAACTTCGGACTGACTGGTTCCATGTTATTGTTTTATTGCGGAAGACTGGAAGCGAGCCGAGCCGCGTCTCTGTGAGTGGGGCTGCTGGAAACGAAACTTTGAAGGCGAAAAGCGATCGACCTCACGTAAGAGCACAGAAACACGATATTTGTTTAAAAGCTCGGTTCATTTTCAATTGTTTCCCACTCAGTTAAGACATGTTTCCTGCTCGTTCGCGAGTAGCGTACCCGTACAGCTGTGTTTACTGTAGGCCTACGTGACTAAATGCTTCATTAAAAATAGCAGGCATTGTTTTCGAGCATACCTTTCTGCTGTCTGCTACGTTTTGGCGTCGTATCGGGTGTAAAAGCTGGAAAATACTTGTTCAACGAAAGCTTAAAGAAAGTATCTATTTGTAGGGGAGACCGGGACAGTCGTAACACCCTTCATAATATTCTCAGTTACTCAGATTTACGCACCGGACCAATCACATTTATGGCTATTACATTCACATCTGCCTGTTTTAACCACATATTTGGATATGGTTATGACACTTTGCTTTCAGTGTTTCAATACTTTTCAATACCGAAACTTAAAAAAAAAAAAAAACGAAAGATATTCATTGATATTTCTACGGTGGCTTGGAAGTGCAAAACACTTTAACAGAGCTTGAGACAAATTTGCATTTTTGATTTATTTTTTAACATTTTATAAAATGAATTTACAAATGCAAAACACTCTTACCAAGGACAAAACACATTTATTTAAAAAAATAAGTTGAGAACACTTTAACCAGTCATGAATCATACGGCTGCCAAAGTCATGAAACATATTTACAAATGTCAGAATCTTGCCGGAATAGGGAAAGTACCAAATGCCAGAGGTTACCCGGAAGTGACTGAGTGAGCCGTCAATTGGTTTGTTTTGGTGGAAAGACTCTGCGAAATGTGTTAAAGAGAGTTAATGGTGACTGTATGATGTTTCGTCCATTTTGTGGAACCCACCTGAAGACAGTTAGGCTACAGCAATTTTCCTTTCATGTGGACGGTTCCAGAGACCAACCACACGAAAAGCAAAACCACTTAATTGTCTCTGGTGGATCCCTTAAAACAGACAAACATAATTCGGTGTTCTGCCACTTGTAAATGTGTCTCGGTGCTCTTAAAAATGTTTTGCATCTTGTAAACTTTTTTTCTAAAATGCTAATTTGTTTTGTCCTTGTTAAAAGTGTTTTGCTTTCGTAATTTGTTGTTTTTGTTCCAGAATGTAAATGTCTCAGGCTTTCTAACAGTGTTTTGCACTTTGTAGTTTTGGTTTGCACTTCCCAGCCACTGTAAAAAGTGTCTACAAATATGGTGGCTAAAAGTTGCCAACGTATTTGTGCAGTTTAGACCGTGTGCAGGAGTATGCTTGCAGTACAACCAAGAATTGTGGTTGTCTGGGACTTCTATTATTGTTTCTGTGGTATCCAAACAAGTCTATATCTTTTGATTTTGGCTAAAATCACATGGAAGTTTAAAATAATGTTATTGTGACAACCTTTGACTGAAAGGGGTCAGAAGTGTAACAAACCCAACATATTTGTAATTTTCCTACAGACAAGTGTGTGTTTATATTTTGTTCTCCACAGAATGTTCAACTCTTTGACGCTGCTTTAAGAAACACGTCATGGATGGTGAGAGGAGTGATGGAGGAGGAGAAGCGGAGGTGGAGGATGAGTTTGCGTGTGCTGGGGTTCTTCGAGGATCTCTGGCGTCCCTGCACGGCACCGTGGAGCGGATATTTGGAGTGAAGTTTGAAGTCGGGGCGGATGATGCGTCACAGGACAACAACGGACAGATATGGCTCAAACTACAAGGCTGGAGGGACAACGTGACGGCTGCCAAAGTAAGTCATGATTTTTTTGTTATTGGTTTGCTTTTCTTAAAGGTTTATTTTTGGGCTTTCTTGCCTTTAGTTTAGAGACAGGACAGTGGATTGAGTCAGACATCGGGTAAGGAGCAAGAGGTCAGATTCAAAGCACAGAACAGAACAGTTAACAAGGTAAAACAACAGGACAGAGTACAAAGATTAGAAAACACACAGCTGTTGAGAGCATTAAACAGGATATTCTTGATTTCTGCTGTATTCCTGTGTCAAATGTTGCACATGAGAGATGAGCTGTTATCTTTGGGAAAGTTACAGAACACATCGCTGAAACTATTTCAATATTGGATATGCTTTAAAGCACAAAAAACTTTACCCTGACCGTCCACACCCCACCATTTTTTATTTTTTTGAATTCAAAATTCAATTTTCCCCTTTTCACTGTTTTGTTTCCTTCAGTTAGTCTTATTTTGAAACCATTTCGTATGAGGCGCCAAAACAGTTTAGTTACTCTAATCAAGTGTAGTCAACTTTGCACGCTGTGTACCGGGAACATGACTCACTGAGGGGTTATTAATCCAATGTTGAATACAAATCTGTTGAATTCTGTCCAAGTATGAGGCAAACCTGCTCAGTCACAGCGACTGACTGATACTGTGACACACATTGAATGATCTCATAAGAGCAAGTAACATGACATAAAAACTGAGCTGAACTGAAACTCAGTCGTTCCACTTGTGCTGCAGCTCTGAGCGACGTGTTTGCTCCTATAATAACAAAACAATAAAATGACTGGCCTGTGCACCTGCAAGCTGTAAAGGCACATTCTTTTTAGAGCCATTTGATCAGATACAGCTCCGTTGAGCATGCAGTAATTAAATTATATTTAGTTCTCATCGTCTCGAGATCTTACACAGCTGCAGCCAGAAAACATTTAGATAAAAAGCCTTAGGCCCTGTGTCCACCTAGCGTTTTTTCCGGGCAGAAAAGCGCTGGCTGTGCGCTCTGGAACTCTTGCATGAAGCGTTTGTGCGCTGAGAAGAAATCAAATCTAAATGTTACAGGGAGGGAAGTGCAGAGCAGATAAGACTGATCCAATGTGCTCCCTCCTCATGGTGTTTGGTGTACAGCCAAGCTGCAGAGTTTGGAATGAAAGGAAGTTTCTTATTGTTGCTTTTTTTTAGCATCTGCTTGATCTAAAAATGGCTGTCCCTTTGATGTGTTTCTTTTGGATGAAAAATAACATTTTCAGAACATCTCAGTAACAGAGCATTTCTCCTCATGTTTTAGTGCAAAAAGTATGATTGCAGTCTTTTTTACATTTTGTTTTAGGCTCTGTGTATTACTTTCTTTACCGGTCCTAACCAGTGCAATGTTAATTTGATTTATTTCCCTGTTGCAGTTGTTTGTGAAAGGTGTCGTGAACCAGGAGGAGCAGCAGGAGGTTTCATATCCCGTGCTCCTTCACTGCGTCTTCTGTGGAGCCAGAGGGCTGTTCATGGACTCCCTGATCAAAAGCACCTCAGCACACATAGTGGTGAGTGTTGCATTCTGGGTCTCTGTTTGGGGCTTCATTTGCACCAGTTAGATAATTCAAGGGAAAATTCATCAAGCACTTGTTAGGTGAGTAAAAATGTTTTGGTAGTTATTAAAGTAAAAGAGGAGAGCATTTAAAACTCATATTACAGTCAATATGTGCTATAGAAATGTGTACAAAATAAAGAGCGGTTTCCTCTGGTTTAAGTCTACCAAACAAAGTGACCTTGGTCGGCCTAGTCACGGCTAACCCTATCAGTTGTGACTGTCGTCAGAGTCATGAGCTAAATGTCTGTACATGTACAGAGATACAGAAATACCTTAACAGTACGAACAACCAACACACGAGGTCTTTAATTTGAAATAAAATTGAAAAATTAGGGCTGATAATCCTTTTTAATTGCGATGAACCGTTAAATTTCAATTGTTAGTCATGATTAATTGCGTTTGAAATTCCTTTATTTCGCATTTAAAAATAACAATTGTTAACCTTTTACTTTTATTTTTTGTACTGTCTTGAGGTGAAAATGCTTTTTTAGCTGTTTAAGTTCAACCATGCTTTTATTTTGAAATTAAGTGAGGACCTTTTGGTAGATCAAAGGTCACTACACTAACTTAACTACGGAAAAAGGAACAAGTTACGGATCAACATTAAATAGAAATAGCTAAAAGGAACTTGAAAAAAAGTGAAACGTTTGGTGTCATCAGGGGGATATTACTTTGACTCATCAACTGAGCTGTCTGGGAGTCTCTTTAAGGTCACATGTTGTGCAAAATACACTTCACCATGTTGTTCTAACACTAATATGTGTCCCTAGCCTGTTTACAAATCCCCCAATGATGAGAAAAGTCCTTCCTCTCCGTCTTTAGCCTGCTTCACTTTTCAAAAAATGTGTGCTCAAACAGGCCGTTTGGAGATTTTCCCTTCATGACATCACAAAGGGCAGTAACCCCTCCCCCAGGTGGGTGACACTCCCACAGCTACATGTTTGTTCTGCCCTCTGAGTCTGCCTTTTCAACGTAAATAACAGGGCATGGTAAAAGAAAGCGCGAGCCACCAAAGCCCTTCCAGAGAGGGGCGTGGTCAGACACAGCTCATTTACATTTAAAGCTACAGACACAGAAACAGCCTGTTCTGAGCAGGGCTGAAATAGAGGGGTTTATAGGCATGATCAAATACAGGATCAGAGTGGATTTAGAACAACAAACTTTACAGACATGTTTTGGGAGCTCTGAGACTTATTTAAAGTGGTTCAAAAGGAGGAGAATATGTGACCTTTAAGTCTGGCATCCATTCAATGACATCTTGTTTACTACTTTTTCAGCACTCTGATATTGTTTCTTTGGTCACTGCACAAATATCCAGGAAGAACAAAAAACTGGCACATCATTCTTAGTTCATTTTTGACTTATGATGCAATAACTAGATCGACTAATACGCTGATGCTCTTGTTTTTTTTTAAAAGAAATTACATTATTAGTCAAGATCAGTATTGTGTCACCAGCAAAGAAATGTGTCATCCCCCTTGTGAAGTAACAATGGCCTCTTTATGTAACACTGTCATCATTGGGAATTTTTAGCCTATTCTTTATTATTACTGAATATTAGTGAAAATAAGCAAATATACAGCCATGGGAAATTTGGAGACCGTTCTTTCGCTCTTATTAGTTGCTACAAGTTTATTAGGAATCAACTGTTTTTGTGTGTGCTACCCTTTCTAATGGGGCTTTCACACTTGCACAACACGCCTGAAGTTTTTCAGGGTGAGCTGCATGTGTGAACGCAAACAAACGAATCTTTCACACGGACTCTACCCAGACTTTTTTCCTGCCAGTCCCCTAGTAAATTTTCCAGTGTGAAGTCGGGGTGAGCTGATGTGAGAACATAGTAGGAAAAGTGAGTGGGAGGGGGTGGTGACGTTTACATCCTGCATCATGGTTTCTGTTCACCAGTATGTTCTTCCATGTTCTTTTGTTGACATTGTGATTGTGTCGAACAGGTATTGATATAAAGGAAACATTTCTCATTAAAGCGTTGTATAGGGGACTCCGTTGCTTTGTCCTTTACTTCCCAGTGTTCGTCCTGAGACCTCCCACTGTGAGGGACATGTGTGAACAACCAACTCAGGAAGATTTTAGGGGCAGTCTGCCTGAAATTTTCTCAAAATTTTCAGAAGTGCATATGTGAAAACGTCTTAAAGTAGCATTGTTAACACAGCACTCTTTCATTCAAAATGTCCACTTACATTTTCTTCACTTCATTAAGACGATTAACATTGTTTTTAATTTTCCTCAACCCAAACCAGGTTGGCTCTACAGGATTCCTGCTAATATCAGGTCTTGCTGAGCCAGTGGTCCGAGCCTACTCCCTTATTATGGACCTGGTGGAGAGGTATGAGGGAACACAGTCCAGACGCTCTGACACTGGAGATCGAGGCTCCGGGGAGTCACTGGATTCACGCCGAGCCTTTAAAACCCTTGTAGAGAAATGGGAGGACAGGCACATCTTGGATCTTCTGGTTCTACCAGGGTCAGTGAAGGAAATTCTGCTGGATTTGGTGAGAGACTCTGGGCTTGGATCTAACCCCAGTTTTACCGTTCGAGATGGATACACAGGGGCAGGACCACTTAGGGAGTCAGAGGGTAGATGGGACAGAACTACTGATCAGTGGGTTGAAGGAACAACTGCAGGTTTGCCGAAAGATTCAGCTAGAGAGACCCTCTTCCAGTCTGAAGGCTCTCTTGGTAGGGTAGAGGGGGCTGAGGGGGCTGAGAAAAGACTTATGAGTTCTCCACAGGAGGTTGAAGAAGAAGAGCAGATGGAAGTGGCAACTGTAGGAACCATGGTGAAAGAAGGACTTGGGGAGGGGGAAGTACTGGAGCTCCAGTCACCAGTGGGAAATAAAGAGTTCTGGCTTCTTCTGAAGTTCTTCACAGCCATGGGGTACACGGAGGATGTTGTGAAACGAGTTCTTGCTCAAACTGGCCCTAAAGAGGCCTCGCAAATACTGGACGTGGTGCAACAGGAGCAGGATCGCAGTGACCGTGAGGACAATCAAGATACTGCTGCCTTGAATCACAGGGAGAGGAACCGGCCTTGTGAGACGGAGCACAGAGAAGATGTAGAACTGGCAGCTGGGGGAGATAACCAGATAGGTAGTAATGTAAAGGCAGAAGACGTTAGTGGTGATGATGAGAATAGCGCAACAGGAACAAGACACCTTGATGAAGACGCTAGGGACGAAGAAAAAGTGGATTCTGAAGAGGACTTTGTCTTGGGAGTGATGAAAAAAGCAGCAGCCAGTTGCGGGTACATGGAGCAGAACGTAGCCAAAGTCTACAACAAGTTGCACGATGGATCGACCCACCAGCTGATCCTGGAACTGCAGAGGGAGGAGGGAAAAGACATAGGGGCCTTTAGGGAAGGACCAAGAGAGATGGATGATGTGGTGCTGGAGAAAGAAGGACCAAAAGTTGGACCAGCAGAGAACAAAGCAAATGTTGGAATTGAGCTTTTCAGACCCGCAGAAAAGAGAGAATCTGATGTTAGAGGATGGGCAGAATTGCCAAATCCAAATGTTGAAGAGCGAGATTTGCTTACTTGGCTTGTTAAGCCCCAACAGCCCTCCACTAGTAAAAAAACCTCACATCCAAAGCAACACCAGCCTCTGAAGTCACAAACTTCCCCCCAAATCATCCTGCCTGATGTCAAAGGGCCGCCAAAGCCCACTTATTACTCGTCCTTAGATCCGCCACTAACCAATTTTCAAACCAACAAACCATTTGGCCAAACCAACTACAGAGCCAATACCTCCATACCAAAACAAACCCACCCCAACCACGACAATGTCTTAAACCCAAAGCCCCACTCTTCTACCTCTTTCAAACGAGGGCTTCAAGCACATCAACCCCCGTTTTTCTCAAGTGCTGACTCGTCTCCAAACAGAGCGAAGGAAAGACGTGGCGTCACGGCTCCCTCTTCAGTGGTGGTAACAGGGGAGCAGCGTTTTCTGGAAGGGCTGCAGGCGAGCTTTGACCTTCAGCTAACAGACAAACCTGGAGACCCGAAACTGAGGACCATCATCATTGACGGAAGCAACGTTGCCATGAGGTGGGAATTGCTTATTCATTTACTTTAATAAGGATTATTATGGGATGGAAATTTAAGCTGTGTGGGTTTTTTATCTGGTTACATTGTTTTTATTGTGAAAGTAGGTCCTATTGTAATTCTTAAACCATACATCCACTGTTCCATGTTTCCTATAGCCACGGGTTGGGTATTTTCTTTTCTTGCCGTGGGATTGCGTTGGCCGTTCAGCACTTTTGGGACCGAGGCCATCGACACATCAGCGCCCTCTTGCCCCAGTGGAGACAAAAGAGCGACCAAAGGATTAAAGGTAACACTACCTGTTCCTTGAGTAGTATTTTAAACTCTATTTTAACAATATAATGGAAACTCAAAGTTTAAAATAATTTGGATGTTTTAAATACTTTAGTCTTTATTGTCCCCATGGGGAAATTCCTTTAAACAGACAATTCCCACCAAATTACAGTACATACACAAAACACAGTGTATAGAACGGCATTCTCACATCAGCTCCTCCTGATATTTCCAGGAGGAGCTGTATGGGAACGCAAACAGCCAAATACTTCAGCTGGAGTTTCTGCCAGATCCCTAGTATTTTTTTGCAGCAAGTCCGAGTGAGCTGATGTGAGAATGCCGCAGGATATTCTCTGGAGAATTCACCTCAAGCCAATGATGTTTCTATACTGTGACTGCTGCATGGATAGGTTAGAATAACGGCGTGAAAAAAGTTCTCTGAGCTGCATGCACTACATTTATTTGATTCTCAGTCACACGTCAGGGGAAAACAAATCAGAACTGGGAGAAGATGCGAGCTTGTGGGCTTATGTTTAGTTCAAACTAAACATGGTGTTTTTTGTTCCTGCCAATCAGAGAAGCACTATCTGACCGAGCTGCAGAATCTGGGCCTGGTCTCCTACACGCCCTCCAGAGAGATCCAAGGCAAGAGGATCAGCTCGTACGATGACAGGTAGTCAGACTCGACTGAACTGCTGCTTTAAAAAAAACTGTCTTGTTTGTGCTTTGTGTTGCTACAGAAGGCAACAACAGATGCCTTTGGATTAGAGTAGAACAAGAACAGTAGCATATTTTAAATCGTTCTGATTTGATGCAATCTTCAATTTTAAATCTTTAATACATTCTGATTCTAAGTGTGTTGTAATTTAAGCTAACAACAACCCATAGTCTGGTTACACCGTACAGAAAATCCTGCTTACAATCAGTATGTTGTGCAGACTTTTAGCACCACCACTGTGGGGCGCCAACATATCTAGAAGATTTAAGGTTCTTGTCAAGGTTGCTGTGAAATAATTCACTCCCCTTTGCTCTTGTTCCCACAGATTCATGCTGCAGCATGCACAGAAGACAGATGGAGTGATCGTAACTAACGACAACCTGAGGGACCTCTCAGATGAGTCCGCCGTGTGGAGGGACATCATCAAAAAGAGGTTAAGAAAAAATCATTACAGTGTTCCTTTAAGCTTATGATAGACACATTTGCGGAGGTTTATTGTTAGCTCTAAAATCAAAAATCTCCATCCATCTATTATCTATACCGCTTTCCCCGTTTGGGGTCGCAAAGGGCTGGAGCTGATCCCAGCTTGGCCGAGAGGCGGGGTTACACCCTGGACTGATCGGCAGTCAATCTCAGACAACCAGCCACATCCACACCTACGGGCACTCTTAGAGTCACCAATCAACCTACGTACTGTTTCTTGTTCTAGTAATTAGTGTCGCTGTCAAGACCACAGTAACCTAAAACAAGACAAACCCGAGACCAGAGTCCTCGAGACAAGACCGAGACATTTAAGCATCGAGACCGAGTCGAGACCAAGGCAGGGCGAGACCGAGACAAGACCAAGACCATAAATATCACTGAAAAATCATCATCTTGTGTGCAGCTGACGTAGACTGAGAACTTCTAAAATTGGTCTTGAGACCAAGACCGATTTCGAGTACTACAAACTACTTGTAATACCATCATCTTAACGAACATCTTAAATTGTTATGTACAATATTTAATTTAGTGTTTTACTCTTTGTGCATAAATATTATACATGAAAATGTTCACTTCTTATGTACTCTTAAGGTTTTTTGTGTGTTTATATATTTATATATGTCTTTTCTGGACAGGTACCGTGAACATTTCACTACACAATGTACTATTGGAATGATTCTAGATTGAATGATGTGCTCAAATCCTGTTGGATGTCCTTCACAGACTTCTTCAGTACACGTTTGTCGGAGATCACTTCATGGTGCCAGACGACCCTTTGGGCAGAGGAGGGCCTCACCTGGACGACTTCCTGCGCTCAGAACACAGGTATCACCTTAACAATTCACAGGCCCGTAAATATTTAGAGACGATTCAAAAAGTTGTTTTGCTACGTTGTCCTAATGAAGTTCTTTGTTTCTGCTCAGGACTCCTGACCCGGGAAACCACTCTTTTGCCGGCACAGCCACCACTTTCCCTTCCTTCAAACCTCCACGCTCCAAAACGGAGGTCTTGAACTTCCGTGAAAGAACCGCAGGTGGCGCTTTGGATGTGACACAGGGAGGGAATCGGGGTAAAGGGAGAGGAAAGGGACAGCACGGCGCTCCAGGTCCTGAACTGGCTTTCAGAGCAGACAGGAGTCTAGAGGAAACAGAGAATCTTAGAGAGCAGCTCTGTCAGGTGTTTCTGGGTCAGGACAACATGGTGGCGCTGGTGCTTCAGAGCCACCCGTCCGAGACGGACGTTAACGTGCTGTCGGATAAGATCTTACAGCAGCAGACGGACTAGACAGCTTGTTAGTTTTAATGTTTTTAATGAAGTGAAATTGGAAATTTGTTAAACTGAATTTGTCCCAGTTTAAGGGATATAATTATAGACTCTCACCAAAAGAATAACGAGAAATCATACTTGCTATTTTGGTTTGCATAAGCATGGAATTTACAAAAGCATCACGGGTTATGTGTCTAATGTGATATTATTCTATTTATGTCCACTCACAACTCTTAAATTTGTAGAAAAAAGTATTTTAAAACTCTTAAAAATAGATTCAGTCATTGTTTTAAATATTTACCTCTCCCTGAGGTCAATGTCATTTTTACTAATAAGAGAAACTACAGAGGCTAAACTGGTTCTCGCTTATCCTGTGTTCTCTTCAAGGTGAGTTAGACTTGTTTCACCTGTAGAGGAAGACCAGATGTTGCACATTAAACAATATGCTTATTCTGTTTACATGTTGAGACCAAGTGATTGCGACTCTGTCCTTGTCTAATTTATTTTATACATTCACGCTTCCTTAAGTTTGCAAATCAAATAGACATAAAGAATCTGACCAATCCCTTTTATTTCACTACTTCCTGGTTAAGAAGCTAAAAAGAAACCCTCCAGAATAGCAGGTCTTTTCTTCAAGTTAAACAACATATGCTAACCCAGCTACCATAAGATGAAAGCTAATGTTAGCATTGAACCTCACCTTAGCTTGCACTACTGTTTGACATTCCTACACGATAACATTGGGAAAGTGAATATTCCTAGCTAACAGGGATGTAAGCTTGTTAGCTCACATTGATGCTAGCTAGAAATGACTATCTGACTTTTTGTCTCTGACCAAATGACTGCAAAACTTTGAATATTCCCATCAGCTCCAGATTTTACTGCGTTGTGTTCCATGCTAAATAGCAATGTCACAATGCTAACAGGTTAAACTAATGTGGGAACATGGTGAACTTACCTGCTAAATATGAACAAGCTAGCTCTGTTTCCGTGAGCCCGCTAGCATTTAGTACTTGCTAGTAATTGCTAGCTTGTCTACAGAGTCTTAGTGTCTTTGAAAGACTGATTAAAAACACAACCAGGGCTTAATGATACTCTTGGTTGGTTAAAGGTCCTAGTAACAGCCAAAAATGCACTATTTTTTTTAAAATCATGCAGCAGTGCTAACGACGTAGCCTGCTTTAACTTGATTATTTTTTTAACACCAGCACATACTGTTCTCACTTTGGCCCTTCGAGCAAAAACAGTAAAAATAAATAAATAAATGTGCTATTTTTTTTACCATTTGTGTGAACAATAGGCTATCACTTTAAATGCACAAGACATATGAGAAATGTTATTTTTCTGCTTTCTGGGTTTATTGATCCCTATTTAATACAATTTTGTAGGCCTAAAGCTTTGTGTATTGCAGCTACTGCATTAATGTGTTGGTTGAATCAGGTGGTTTTTTGGTATTGTTGTACCTCTAGCTGTGGGTCAGAAGTGTTACGCCACCTTTGAAAGATATGAAACCAGTCCTTACAATATTTTTTTACTCTTAGTCGTAGTGTTTTTAACTTATTTTTTAAAAGGGCTGATGATGTCATGACCTGAGCTGTGGGCCTCAGAACACAAAGTGTAGATCCTCGAGCCAGACACTCAGAGACTATTTTTTTATCATGGTTCACAAATTGTGACATTTATTATTCTTATATGTATTGTTTATATCTGTACATTTTAAGAGCTTAATTCTGAACTGCTGCCTTTGTTTTGCATTTAAGTACTACTTGATTTGAAAGAAAAAAATCTTCTGTTCATTGAAGTGTTTCTTCTACGCTGTGTCTGTCTCTCTATAAAACGTATGATGATTTCTTGTCAGTGTTCTTAACAACTCAGAGTTTGAGTAAGTGTTGTAGTCAAGACCACACTAACCGAGACCAGAGTGCTTCAAGACCAGAGTGCTCTGAGACCAAGACAAGGGATTTGGGATTTAGGGATCGAGACCAAGTCAAGACCACGGCAGGGGGCGAGACCGAGACCATAAATAAGAGGGGGATAAAAAAATGTATTGAAGTTATTAGTTATTTTAGAAAAAGACATTTTCCTTCTAATCAAAGTAATGACGTGGAAAAATAGCTTTTCAGTGGTGCTTGACCGGTCTCGATTTAAAATCTGGAGTCTGTGCAGTCTGAGACAGAGACGAGACCGAGTAAAAAATGCTTTCGATAACGAGACCCTATTGGTCTTGAATACTACAACACTAGTTTGAGTAGCTAAAATTGCTACATTGGAGCAATACTGAAGTCAAAAGACAAAAACATGATGAAGGGATGTCTGGGATTCATGCCAGCTACATTTCATTATCTTAAATTATTTGTAAAGCAGGACTAGAAACAGGCTCAAACACACTTTACACAAAGTACAACATTATAGATCTATGAATGCGTCAATTCATAGATCTATAATTTGTACCATTGCTATCCCTTTAATTCAAACAACATTAACAGTCACTTTGAATTAAAAAAACATTTATTCATAGGAAAAATGTTGTTTGCGATAAATTCCACCAGAGGTCACTCTGCACCGCCATTTAAAATGAATTAAATCAAGTCATGTTGGCGTGCACAACAAAGCACCTCATATAGCATTGTGTAAGATATTTTCTTCAAATATCCTTAAAGACAGAAGATGCAAAAGTTTATTATGACATTTGGTTGGTAATATTTCAGATTTAATGTCCTAATATGTCCTCATATATACTTTTGGACAGAATGTCTGAGTCTATTATTCATTTGAGAGCAGACTTTGATAGTACCACTCATTATTACCATCCCCATTCTTATGCATGTTTATTAACACACAGTTTAATTGAAAGCATGATTTTTGAGTGCACTGTTTATAAATTAACCCTGTGAGCTTCTTGCATTATTTTCTTTCAATCAGGAACATTTACTGATCAGACTTTTCAACATAAACGACACAAGTTGAATGGAAAATGGCTGAAAATCCCTCAAAAATAAAAGTACACAGCCATTTTTTAACCGTAAATTAATTCAAGGATGTGTTTGTTTGGCATTCACTGTCTTAATGTTTAGTGTGCGGCATAAAGAATAATAACCAGGGGCGTGTCCAGAGGGGTGGCATGGGGCCCCCCCTTGAAATCTGATTAGCCACCCCAGGTGACACCCCAAAATCAAAATCTATGATTGGCTATTTGCCAATCAGAGGCGGGACTTAAGTACATGTCAACTATTCTGGCTGTTTTTAACAGGATAGTGGTAGTCGTTTCAGTTGTATATGAATACTTTGCTCTTTCCATAAAAATTTCCAAGGAATAACTCGTGCACACCGTCTAACTTACGATGGACTTAGTTGCCAATACATGTTTTTTCGTTAGACAGGGTACAAGAGTTTACATGCATTTTTCTTTAAATGGTGACTTTGCATATCTGTTGTTCTCTATCGTATCGAGACTATCTCTCCGGCTCCCCATACATATGGAATATGTAGTGGAGAGATAGTCTCTTCACTCAGAGAACCATGGTTACACCTTGTAACCTACGTTTTTGAGTCTCTAAAGAATCAAGCCAAGAAAATGTATAGTTACCACATTTTGTTACTTACTAGTACACATCATTAGTGGGGATAGAAAGTGTAAAGAAATAATTATTATTTGCATGCGTGTGTCCACATTCGTCATGCCACCCCTGCTTAAGTCAGTGCCCCATGCAGGTGGGCCACCCCAGTTAAAAACATCTGGACACACCCCTGCTAATAACAGCTTTGCCTTGTTTCTTCTTTGGGCTTCACATAAGAGGTTTAAGCCTCCTCTTTCTGAGAATATGGCATTTAACCGGTTTGGTTGGTTTGGAACAATAGTTCAAACAGACGCCACATCTATTTTAGGAACATCCTAAACAACACACAGGTTAAATGGGCCTGCCCAGTTTATAACATTCAGCATAACTATTTCAAATAGTCCAATAATGCAGAAGGAGATGCATGAAGTGAAAGTGAATGCTTCACAACTGTAAATGTAAACATATGAGAGTAGTTTTGTTTGTATTTTTATGTCACCTTTATGAGCCCAATCTTTCATATTCACTCGACAAAACTTAAATCTACTTGATAAAATTAGGTACAAGATTTCACCGCTTCAAATACCTCTCGACTTCAGTAGAAAACTCTTTCAAACGTTTCAAATTCAATACAAATAGCTGAATATCTTAGTCCATGCAAGGCTTTTAAATGCAGCTTTATCTGTAATGAAAAACATACAGCCTCCGTCTGGCACTAAAACCTGCAGCTGCACCATCGTAACAACAGCCTGTGTGTGTTTGCAGATGTTGTAAAATTGCTTGTTTGGTAATATATGGAAATATTACTACACTCATAAACATGTTTGATGTCTGTCTTCAGTTTGTTGAGCTATTTATACAGCTTAGAATGGCTGAGCAAAGAATACACACTGTTTGAAAACTGTTCATATTATATCATAGAGCCCTTAACTCTAGCTGACTTCGCTGGATTAAGGAGGGAGATTTTACTGCATCACAGGAGATACCATACAAATAAAATTCTATTTGTTTCCACACATGATCTATAAATGACCTTTTATAATTCTTGGAAATATTCATGGCAGAAATGTAGTTTAATCGTCTCAAATATGAGGATTGACTTATTTTGATTTTATTATCAGATGTTTTTTTTAATAACCCAAAACCTAGAACAAAATGTGAAATTCTTCTTCTCACTTACAAATATTTCAATATTCAGGCACCATCCACGTCTCCAGGCACCACTACACAACTGGGCACCATCATATCCTGAAGAGCTCTTAGTGCTAGTATTACCCCTCTAGAACATTACGCTCCCAGAGTGCAGGCCTGCTTGTGGTACCTACAGTCTCTAAATGTAGTATGGGAGGTATAGAGCCTTCGGTTATCAGGCCCCTCTCCTTTTGGAATCATCTACTAGTCAGGGTCAAGGAGGCAGAACCCCTCTGTACTTTTAAGAAGTGGCGATTCTAGAGTCTCTTGGCGCCCTAAGCAAGAACCAAGAGGGGGGCCCTCCGACCAGTGTTCATCACCATCATGTCTGCCAGTGTCCCGATGCATACTCCTCTTCCTTTTTTTTTTCCTGTTTCTTTTTTCTCTCCAAAAGACTGATAATTCCTCTTCATTTTTCCTTGTTGAATTTCATTGACAAACTCTGGTTTTCACAGTAACACTAAGCAGGGCAACACGAATGAGTGCTGTCAGATGGGGCCCCCTTAGGGAAGTTACTGTCATTGCAAAATTTGCACATTTTGGTTTAAGTTTGTGAGCCCTCAGGGGTCCCCTACTGGTCTGGGGCCCCAAGCAGTTGCCTGCCTTGCCTGTTGACAAGCAATGCCTCAGCTTTTAAGAGTAGACTTAAAACTTTCCTTTTTGATAAAGCTTATTGTTAGGGCTCCTACTGTAGTCTGCTATAGGCTTAGATGGCCAGGTGACAGCTGCTATAGGCTTAGACGGCCAGGTGACCTGTCACCCTGAGCTCCTCTCTCTCTCTGTATGCATGCATACACTGTTACATCACTAACTTTAAATATTCATGGGCCATTTCAGTAACTAACCATATGAAGTTTCTGCCCGGGGGCTTCTGAGCTCCCGTGTCTTGTATATTCCTCTGGATCGTTGGTGTGAATGTCCTGCTGCTCTGAACCCCTCATTACTGGCATTATAGCTATAGCCTAAATATAATGTATTCATAGTTGTTGTTTCTCTGTTGTATCTTATTTCTGCATCTCCATCTATCCCCTTTTCCAACACAGTGGCAGCAGATGGCTATACAACATGAGTCTGGTTCTGTTCGAGGTTTCTGCCTGATAAAAGGAAGTGTTTCCTTTGCCACTGTAACTTCGCTTAATGTTTCCAAGCGCTCATGTGGATTAATGTTGGGTCTTTTTTAATATAACAAAGGCTACAGTCTAGACCTGCTCTGTTTGAAGTGTCTTGAGACAATATTTGTAATAAATGAATGAATGAATGAATGGGTTGATTGAAGTTTGAACTGATAGTTGGGAAGGAAAATCAGGAAGATGAAACTTTGCATAATTTCTCCTTATTTCCTGATTTTAATTTTTCCAAACCAGTCGTAGCCTAAAAGTTGCAGGTCTATCTATACAAATTGGCTAAAAGAAAGTACAACCCTACTTGTATATTACCCATTGTATATATAATAGATTTGATTAAACAATATAGTAGAAGTTTAACACCCTCGTGTTTAATATACTGATTATACTTCCACTTCCACAACTCTCATCAGAGCAGGACTTTAGCTCATAATATTTTATTATAACAAAAGGAACTGTTCCTCCACCTCTGCTGCAGTCAGACCTTTAACCTACCTTTCCTCTCCATCCTTCTGCCTCTGTTTACATCATCCTACATCTATTTGCATAGCTGGACCAGAGCGTTCGTGCCTGTGCACGCATGCGCACGCCCCCACACCACACCACAGCTCTACCTCGCGCTGCTTAGAATCTCCCACAGGTGCTCGTGCGTACAAACCCAGCCAGGCGCAGACTTTCTAACGTCTGTCATTAAAAACGACGTTTGAATTTTGATATATTTTTAACTTTTACGCCGCTTTTAAAAGGTTGTAAACTTTTCCGAGTGCTGTGGGACTAAAGTTAAAAGGTGACAGAGACTCTTGGAGTGAGCTTGAGCCACGAAGACAGAGAGGGAAATTAAACTAATCGTGTATGAGCGGTGTAACGTTAAAAAGGGACGAGACGAGAGGGAGGTGAAGAAACAAAAAGGTAAGAAACATTTATTTAAATTAAAAAAATATCGCATATTTGTTCACTTCTCAACTGTTAACTTGAATACGTTTCCAAAGCCTGCATTTCTGTCATGTCACTTGGCTAATTTCACCCCTGTTAACTCTGTTAAAAATGTTAAAGTAGCTACCTAACTGTATTTTAATGTTAGCTAGTAGCTAACTTTAGCTAAAATAAATGGTACATTATTAGGACAGAAATGCACCTAAAGCTGAGTGTTTCTGTCGTAGTCAATGTGAAATATTAAGGGAACTTTCATAATGAGAAAAGGTGTATTTTTATTTATTTTTTTAAAACACAATAACTACATTGTGAGATTTAAAAGACAGCTTTGTTATGTATTTTGAATTAAAGGTGCACTATGTAGATTTGGTGGTGAAATTTGAAAGTTGGAGAAGTGAAACAATTCTGTGCTCTATTTTCTGAACTAAATACACACACTTTATTCAAAGGAAAAAATGGGTCCCTGGAACAAGCTACCAGGAGAGTTACGGTTTCCCTGTAGCGGGCCCTCCACCACCATGACTTCTTGTGTAGCATTTTGTCTTCAAACAGTAACAGGGACCAGATTTTCCTCTGAGGACAGTCTGTGTAAAGAGTTATGAACATATACCACAGAATCTGTACACTTCTCCAACTTTCACATTTCTCTACCAGAACTCGTTAGTTCACCTTTAATCATACATTTCCTGTTCAAACTCATCACACGTTGATTAGCCGTCTGTTTTATCTAAAGTTAGCATAGGAAACCTTTTTTTGAAGGATTATATAATACAAGTAATAATCAAGCAATAGAGCTAACACAAGTAGTCGCTTAGATGATAACAGAAAAAGTTATAGTTAAACATTCAAACATTTGCTGGTTGCACCCTCTCACCTTTAGGAGAGTTTGATCATACGACAGCCTTCAAACTGGACTTCACTTTCACAGCTGGACATTTTATTAAGAATGTAACGGCCAGATTCATCAATAATTTAAAGACAGTAGATTGAAATGAAATGAAGTTTATTTCAGTTTAGCACACGACGAAAACAAAACAACAAAAACAAAGCAAAATGACATCATTACATGATCATTACATATAAATATACAATTTACTAGTTTCAATTTAGGGATTGAACTGACCGAAAAGATGTGGGCTGACTATACCCACCCTTTTGACAAGAGCCTGACCGATCAATCGGCCGATATTAGCACATCAAGTGACTATCGTATCGGCAGATATGCGCCGATATTACTAGATTTAATCACCGGTCAAATAGCATTTTATTTGAGTATCGTTTAATTAAACTAGCATCAGAAGAGTGTGCCGTATGGATTACAACAAGCATTATTACTCTCCAGAGTGTGAAGCGGTGACGTGGTATCAAATGTACAGTGTCTTTGACTTTTTGAAAAGCGCTTATAGATAAAATGTATTATCATTATGATTATTATGTCCATGCGCAGTTACTTCCAGTTGAGTGACCAGTTGTTCATGTTATACTGTATATCTTTGACAACTGCATTTGAGGTATCAACGCAATAAATGTGTTTATCTATCTATCTCTACAGATCGAACATAGATCTTGGAAAGATATCGGCCAATATATCGGTATCATTTACTGATATCGGTGTCGGGCCCTACTTTTTACAGAACATACTCCGTAAGGCAACCCTTTAACTTCACTATGAAACAAAGATTAAGTTTCAGCTAATGGTTAAAGTACAAAAGAATCATGCTAGCCTTTATCTCTTGTTTTCTGGCTTGCTCGTGTAGAGTTAAAATAATTGTCAGTGATCTAAAAATGATGAAACACCTCAAACGTTATGCGTTCACTTTAATGATAATTGGGAAAGCACTAAAGGCAATGCATTTTTGGAGCAATAAAAATAGTTCACTTTATCACAGGTTTGATTTTGTATTAAAAAGAGTTATTTTTGTCAAACCCTCTGCTAAATCGAGCTTAGTGTTGAAACCAGCAGACAAGGGGAAATGGACACCGGTGGAAGAAGACAAGAAGGACCAATGAATGTACTGTAAACATTACCACACAAACCAGATTATTGTCTTCTAGTATAAAAGCTCACAACAAAGGTGATCTGCCACACAGGGCAGGTCGATCAAGGTGAACTGATGGCACATGTGAAGTACTGTTCAATCCCTCCATGACTTTTGCCTTCAACTCAGATGTGTACCTGTAGCAGAAAAGAAAGGAATCATGGTGACTTTGAGGATATGAAGAAGTCAGAATATTTTGAACACTGATTGAGATACAGTCCTTACACTCTAGAGAGACAGTTGTATGTTTGAGCGAGTCTAATGACAGCGAAGAAGCTGTAAAAGAGCAAAGCAGCAGAGAAGGTAGATCAGAGCAAAACCCCTGAGTAGTTGGTGAATGGAAAAAATGTTTTTTAAACGAGGGTTGATGTGCTTGAAGCCCTCGTTTGAAAGAGGTAGAAGAGTGGGGCTTTGGGTTTAAGACATTGTCGTGGTTGGGGTGGGTGCAGCTTCTTCGCTGCACTGGGTGCGTCGCTGACATCGTCATTCCTGTACACACCTGAATGAAGTGTGTCACTGGGGAAGAGCTCACAGCTAGAAGAACTAGTTTTCTGCGTAATGGGTAAATGACTAGAAGCACTTTGTAATTTCAAAGGCATGAAAACAATGCAAAGGTAGAACGTCCTTCCTGTTAGTGTTCAACTTTTCCTGTGGCATACAAACATCAGAACGGTTTCTCAGATGAAATACACAGTGAAAGAAAATCACGTTTAGTCTCTTAGAGGTGTTCTGATAATGTTTTCTTCTTTGTGTTTCATATTCAGATTCCCTCATTTGTGAATTAGCCGATACAGATGACTGATTAGATACCATACTAAATAAAGAACTGATGCAACTACTCACCCTGTACTGGTGTGATATGATTTCCACCTCTATTGTAAGAACAGTGTAACTCGCTGACTGTTTGGCAGGAGCGAGAAGAATGAATTTTCAGGACTGTCACTTGCTGACAAAGACTGTCACTCACTGATAATCAATCCTGCAGTTTAGACAGTTTCACAGTCATTTCTGATGGTGTAATTATTTACTGATTGTGTTGAGTTCATTGTGCATTTTTCTTGTTGGCAGCACAACTTTTCCGCAATCCAGGATGAATCTGCACTCATCAAAGAAGACTATGCTATGGTCTAGGATTCCATATCAGCACATTTTGGGACCTTAATGGATCAGAGTAACCTCAGAAAGAACCGGTCACACCGCCCTCGTCAACATTGGGCCCTGTATTCTGGATCAGTGTGATGTAGACAGGGGAGAAGAAAGGACAGACTATTAGAAAAAGCAGAGTGACAAGTTGCTAGACTGTGAGATCCCTCACACTCTCATAGGTCACAATGCCAGACCGGTCGCAGGATTCTCAGGAGAAGGGGGGACCTGGAGAAGAAGCATTACCGGTTCCTTTGGTGCCGGACATTCGGGTCATTTCCAGTGAAGGGGAGGGCAAAATCCCCAAGGGAGATAACTTAAAACAACCTACACAAGAGAGTGATATTTCAAAATTAGGACTTGATGACTCCCAGATCTCAGTCGTGGTTGGTGTGGCGAAAACAGCGCAGGTTCCTGAACCTCTGAAGGCAAATTCTTTGTTAAAGGGTGCAAGTGTGACCCCACATGAAGATCAGCTGCTCACACACAACAGCACCAGTGAATCCAGCCTTGGATATGTTAACACTGGCTTCAGCCCTGACCTCAGTGATGTTGAGTTATCTGAGCTCGACAGAAGCTCCTTTGAAAAGACAAACCATATCTCTTCTGTTAATTTCTCTGAGCCCAGTTCAGACAAAAACACCAAAAACAGTCCAGAGGATGACGGAGGTGAACCCAAAACAGACTGGACCGATGAACCAAAAGCAGAAAAATCATCTAGCGAAGTTTTATCTGACGTCTACCAACCGAGGGACAGCATCGACGTCAGGTGGGACGAAGAGGACGAAGACGAGGACAGGCGGAGTACTCGGTCCGGGCGGAGTGTGAAAGAGGGGGTGTGCTGCTGCTATCAGGCCTTCCACAGGGCGTTTCTGCAGTGCGTGGAGGAGACGCCGGCCATGCTGTCTGGACTGATGCTGTCTTTGGCCTTCTGTGTGGCCCTCATCGTCCTCATCCCCACCACAGGAAGGGTGAGACAAGAAGAGAGTGTGTGTGAGAGTGATGGGATAAGCTGCATATTGACAGACATAAACGTTCCTTGTGTTTGATAAAAGGTTTTAAAATACAACAAATAGTTACGTTAAAAGTCCCAAAAGCATTCACTGGTTCCAGCTTCTCACCTGTTGCTGCTTTTTTGTAGTAAATTCAACTTTTAGGGTGTTAGGACTGTCAGTTAAAGGAATTTGGAGATGATTCATTTGGCTTTTTTTCCCATAGTCTAAAGATAAAATGATCATTTATCATCAGAAACAAACTATTGAACAATCTGCTGATTCTTCGTTTAGTAACGTCAACAAATGCACGAGAACTGAACACTGTAACGTCCCAAAGCCCACTTTTTTTTGTTAGCCAAAATATACCAAAACATCCTCGTCATGGTGGCACACATTACAGTCCTCATGTAAGAAGGTCATCTGAATCAAACTGTTATTTAAAAGACGTTCAAATGAGCCCTACCTTTTAACCACACAATGATACTTTGAATGGACCGGTCCTCGTTGAAACACTTTATTTCCAGCGTAACCTTTTCTACTCTCAACAACAAAGACATCAATTTGTAAAACAGAAGTGGACATTGACTTTGAAGCTTCAACCTGAAAACAAAGTCTGTCCTTTTTATTCTGATTTGTATCCAGCAGATCCAGATTGGTTTCAGAAAGTCGGATCAACAAATCACATCCAAACTTTAATGTGACAGGGTTCATAAACATGTTGCTAACTGGATTCTACGAATGTGTTAGTCTGGATGCATGCGCAGTAACTGATGGCTGTGTCGTTACCCCAGCAACCCATGCAGATAAACTGATGAACCCCAGACACACATCTGATGTGATCACTTGGAAATAAGATTTTAAATACTTTAAAAACCAAAAACTCGTCGAAGGAACAAATCTGATTTAACAAGCAAATGTGATTTGCCTGCAGCCTGAAAAAAAGGCCTGATGTGTTACATTTAACGTGATCAAAGATGGAGTCAGAGCTGAAGATAACAAAGACAGGATGTAACAATGCATGAAGCTCAACTTGAGATCGAGAAGAGTTGCGTCGTGGGATAGGGGGATGAATCTTTCACTATCTCACCATTCGATTTGATTTTTGGGCTCACGGTTCGATTTAAAATTGTTTCACTCTTTATTCGTACGATTAATGTAGCCAGTAGATCCTGCCAGCATGTTAAATTAATCTACTCATTATTCTGTGTCTTCCCTTAATCAGGAATGTAATGAACCAGTGATTTGGACGTCATCTTAACTGTTGGGCACATGACTTTATGGGTTTGTTTGTTTATGTACAAACAGTTGAAAAACAGCGTTAAGAAAAGAAACAGATATCACCCTTCATGCTGCTCTGTTGCAAATACTCAAATAACTTTGCTTTACATGGCTGGAGCAGAATAAAACCTTCACTGGTTGTTTGAAGCTCAGCCAAGCTTTCATGTCTGTCTTTAAACTTGAGTCCTCAATAAGCAGACAGGTGCTTAAAGTAAACAACAGAGCAAAAATAGGACAATCCTGGGTGGATCTTTTTTAAATAAGTATGCTGAGATGTTCTGTCTCTACGCAGGATATTGACTTCCATGTAGGAGCTTTGTCCGTTTTGTGTGTGGTCCTCTGTCTGAGCGCCATGCTGCTCATCTGCCTGCCCTGGCTGGCCACAGTGAGGCGCTGTGGAGGAGCCCTGGCCCTCTTTGTCTGGGGCACTCTGTACATCACTGCCATAGTCTTCATCTTCACCGGGGGACCTGTCACTGCATGGGAACAGGTGAGAAGGAAGCACCAAATGGAACTGGAAGAAGTTGAATATTTGTGTTCATTTACTGTCGTTTAACTTTCTCAATCTGTGTGCAGGTGGCGTTTTTCCTCTTCCTCTCTCTCAGTGTGTACACGGTTCTTCCTCTCTCCATGGCCTGGGCCCTCATGGTTGGGATTGGTACCAGCGTCTCACACATCATCATCATTAGTGTCTACGTTCCTGTCACAAAACCAGAGACACCCGATCTGGCCGTTCAGGTGAACATTTACTGTGTTTGAATAGATTAACAGTAAGTGAGTAATTTGACGCCTTGAATCTACTCCTATACAAGCTACATAAGAATCTTAAGCCATGAGTGTGGTAGCTATTGCTTTCCATTTTTTGGCAGAGGCAGAAAGCTCGGGCAAAACCAGACTCATGATGAACGGCCTTCTGCCGAAATTTCGCCGGGTTTGAAAAATGGGATAGAGGGAGCTACAGGAAGAAGGATCGGGACAAAAGTGGGCGGGTCCAGTCCTTAGTCACACGCTAAGATTTTGCAGACTGGGGATCTCACAGGGGTCACTAAGAGAAAGACTACAACTAGAATCCTTTTGAGATTATTTCTCATGATGCACCTGATGGAAATTATGACTAAAATGTTTGAGCAGAAAACCAAAAAGGAGGAGAAACTGCTGAGTTGTGGAGAGGGAGCAAGAATGAGGGAGCAGCTTTGTTTTCTCGACATAATGAGATCAATAAATCTCTTGTAATTGGAAGAGTAGTTTGTGTTGTCTGGAGATAACCAGAAATGTCTCGTTCTCACAGGCAAGAGGAGAAAATAATATGTATTGATGCAGGGCGCTTAGGTTCTCGGGTACTAATAAGTATCTTTGATCTAAATTACGAGGACAGCTGACCTTTTGAAAAAGTGAAAGCTACCGACAATAAAGCCTCAAATGTAAAAGTAGGCCAAATTTGCAAATAATTTGCCCATCTAAAGCAATATGCTCTTTTGCATGTGCCACAAAACAGTGATCAAATTTGAATAAAGTAGATCACGTTCAGGCCAGTCTGCGCTTGACTGTTTTGTGTTTTTCGACACTTCTGGTTTAGAGTAAAAAAGACCTGACAAAGAGATCCTTAAATGACCCAATGTTTGTCACAGAACGGGGTTTTAAGTTAGGAATGAAATAGTTCAATGATTGACACATATTAAAATAAATAATCTCCACGGTTTCCCATTAACCTGTCACCGATTGATTGACATATTCATGTATGGGCTCGGTTAGTTTGCTCTTCTTTTGCTGACATTGCAAGGGGGCGATAATCACCTTTCCCTTTACCTTTTGAATTCCTCCTCAGCTGATTGCGAACGCCCTGCTCTTTGTGTGTGTGAACTGTGTCGGGATTTTCCACCTGTGGGTGACCGAGCGTGATCTCAGGGTCTCCAATCAGAAGAGAGAAGAGTTCAGTACCATTCGCTCCCGGAAGGAAGTACGGAAATATCAGCAGGTGAACACAGACTCATGACTCATTAAAATGTCAAGCTCCTTTCTATCTATTGGATTTTTTTTTTTGGCATTGTGTTTCCCTTTTCAATTATTCTGAATAAAAAATCATTATCGTCCTCATAAAGGGCTCTTCACCTGGACAGCCTTTGTGAGTTAGCTGTGTGCTCTTCTGTCTATTCAATAGATTAATCATTCACTTGTCTGATGCCAAGCAGCAGTAGACCATGCAAACCTGGACGGACAATATTCCCAGCATGTAAACAAATAGATGAAACATGGTTCACAGAGTAAACATAGCTTCGCTTCGAAGAGCCTTTTGATGGCTCAGTCCGTCTTTTACAGCCTCCGTGAACAGATTGTCGCCTCTGTAAGACAGAGGACCGATGTCAAAGTGCACACGGTCTCAAAAAACTCATCACCCATCCTCTCTCTGTTTCCTCTGCAACAGGAGCAGCTCCTCCTATCAGTGTTGCCACGTTACATCGCCATGGAGCTGAAAACAGAGGTGGTAAATAGGCTGACCAAGCCGACGGGCAATAAGAAGAACGAATCCAACTTCAACAACTTCCACAGCCTCTACATACGGAAGCACAAAGACGTCAGGTGAGGATCACACTGTGACAGCTCTTTCAGTACCCGACAACGGGACTCTCAATCCTTCACGTGCTCCTTGCAGTAAACCCGGTTGTTTTTAATGAGGTTGACTCGGAGGTAGAGTTGCATTCAAAGTGTAAATTTGTAAGGCACAAAGTGGAATGAGTCAACTGTTTACACTTCTAGAAAGCAAAGAAACATCGACCGGCTTCAATGATATCAACAAGTGAAAATTAAACTACATAAAAACACAAACTAGCAACTGTAATTAGATCATTCAAAATATGTCCTCAGAAACGGCGAAGTAAGCCAGAAGCTAAAAATAGCTGCCTGTGTGTTCAGCTCTGACTCCAAAAAGGAATTTGCACTCTGATGCAAATACACAAAAGTCATATGTAAACATGATTCACACTGATTTCTTATCTGTGCGTGTTTTTGCAGCATCCTGTATGCCGACATTGTTGGCTTCACAAAGCTGGCGAGCAGCTGCACACCAGAAGAGCTGGTCGCTGTGCTCAACAAGCTCTTTGGTCGATTTGATGACATCGCCAAGGTGAAATAAAACGTCTAATTCTTCATAAATGACAGATTTGTGTGTCGGCCCCAGAGAAGCTGTCCGCCTCACTTGCTCCCTCTTTCTGTTTGTTTCTGTCTGTAGAAGAACGGGTGTCTTCGCATTAAGATTTTGGGTGACTGCTACTACTGTGTATCCGGCCTGCCTGACGCCATTCCCGCCCACGCAAAGAACTGTGTTCAGATGGGGCTGGACATGTGCACCGCCATCAGGTCCGTTTATTTGAATTTATGTACAGCTTCTTTTACTTTTACGAGTCTGTCTCATCTCTTGTTATTCCTAAATTATACTAATTTTTTTTAGTATGCTTCCTTTCTTTGTCACCTTCTGGTTTTCCAGCCACATGAAGAAAAAGTTGTCAGTGCTCTTACTTTGCATCTACGGCTTTTGCGGTGTGTGTGACTTCCTCATGGGTCAACTGGAACTTTTATGACACAGTTTGTTTCCTCCGCAGCTGAAACAGCCCTTTATATTAAAACTCAAAACATCACACTGTTACAGAGAATGGGAGCAAAATAAAAAAGGGAATTAACCACAGTATTCCCAAACATTTTCGCCCAGTTTCGTTGTGAAGCGTGGAGACCAATGCAAAAAGATATTTCTAATGTTGCCGATTGGATACGAAGTGTATTCAAATGGTTTCATTCATGCAGTCTAACAAAGAGTTCCTTGACTTTATAAAAAAGAGATGAAACTTTACTTTACTCATATTACATCCAAATATATAAACATATAGTTGCCTAATTGTTGTCCCTCCTCAGTCTTATGCAGACACAAAAATCAGACTGAACTGATTTTTAAAAAGTTGAAAATCTTTTGGTCTGTCGGCTCCACAAACAATGCCAGAGGTTAGCGGAACTGGCTGTGTCAGACACCACATACTACATACTCAAAATATAGATACTGCATACTAACCCGACTGTTAGCATGCCGTTAGCAACATACTAAGATACGGGTCACGTGTCTTACTAGCCGTCCGAGCTCAGTTCAATGAGCTAGCATCAATCGGTCTGAAAATAGGATTCAACAATAGTCTGTAAATGTTCGTTACTAATACATCTACGTAGTCATTTTAATATTATTTGGCAACATGACTTTGGGTTTTACTACATACTCAATGTGACGTCACGTTTAGTTATCGTTCTCTCTGTCTGTCTGCAGTAAGCTGAGAGAGGCGACAGGGGTCGAGATCAGCATGCGGGTCGGGGTCCACACTGGCAACGTGCTCTGCGGTGTGATTGGCTTGCAGAAATGGCAGTACGACGTGTGGTCGCATGACGTCACGTTGGCCAATCACATGGAATCTGGAGGTCTACCTGAGTAAGCGAAAAAATCTCCTCAGACATGACACAACTCTGATTAGGAGTGGAGAACAAAGGATGCATTTTTTTTTGTTATTAAGTCGTGTTGTCCTTGTTGATAAAGGCGAGTCCACATCACAGAGGAGACGCTGCAGCACTTAAACGGAGCATACCAAGTGGAGGACGGGGACGGGGGGAGTCGGGATGCTCTTCTTAAAGGAAGGAAAACCTACCTGGTTATCGACCCCCACAAGGCGCGCAGAATCTCCAGGAGACCTCAATCAGTGAGTGTACACACACTTACCTTTCATTGCTCATCATAAGGGCACTTTCTTTATGTGCTGAGAGAGGAAATGTTGGGGGGGGGGGGAGTGGAGGATGACACGCAGCAAAGGGCCGAGGTCGGATTTGAACCTACTGACGCTGCAACGAGGGCTACAGCCTCTGTACATGGGGCATGAGACATAACCACTAGGCTATCCTGAATTGTTTTGATTGATTCTTCTGTTATAGATCTTTGGTGAGGGTTAACTGATGAAAAACTATTTCAGTTTACTAAATCAAGTAAAACAAACTCGATCTTAATTTCAGGTAAACACTCTGGCGTCAGGTGAACCCAGGCAGCGGGCATCGGTCCGGATGTCTCAGTACCTGCAGTCCTGGAGGACCATCCACCCTTTTGCAGACCTCAGTAACCCTGAAGCCACGCCATCCAAGAAGAGAAAACTGCCCAGAAGCATCACCAACGTCATGAAGCCATCACATCTGTCCGCTGTAAGGGTTGCTATAAACTTGCACATAGTTAGGCCAATAAATAAAACACACCATCTCTGCTCGACCTCTGTTTGTTTTTCTCTTTTACGTGACGCGTATTAGAGGTGACGACGTGTGTGTGTGTGTGTGTGTGTGTTTCAGGAAAGACCATCCTTCCAGAGCCACCCCTCCAGGTAAGTTTCCAGATGCATTAAAAACAACTCAGAGAAATGACACCTGCATAAATAACTGAAGTAGAGAAAAAAAACATGCAGCTCTTTACACAGAGAGACACACTTTGTTGTGTTTTTTTTATCTGGAGCTGTTTCTAATCTCTTATTTCTTTCCAGTTTGGAAGTTGATAGTGGTGTCGTGGGAACACTGGACACTGTGGACAATGCAGGGTGAGATCTCATCAAATATTGGTTTCACTCAATAGTCCCACAAATGGATTTTCTTGACTGCTGCTTCTGTAGTTGTTGGTGTTTCTTCCCTGTTTTTTCATTTTTTCATTTTTGTACTTAACCATCAAGGCGTAGGTTAAAGCAGCTCAACTGTTTCACCCTGCTGTTTAACGACCTGAGCCTGGAGAGAAAGGTAGCTTCATTCTCCGTTCTCTGAGTGTGACCGAGCAGAAACAAGCATGATCTACTTTGTGTTTGCAAGTCAGTGACTGTGAGTGTGTTTGTGTTTTAGTTCCGCTTCTCAGAAGTTACAGGTTTACATCACTCCATGAGCTGCATAGCTCTGATCTTCGTTACTGTGTTCGCTGTTCAGATGCTCGTCTCTAAGAAGTGAGTAAAAGTCACACGATGACATTACTTTCTGTTTTTAATGAAGGTCAAACACTCTTTTTTTGATACCTGTTGATGTTTAGGAGTTTAACAGGGTCACTGATTGTGTTTTCACATCTTCCCTCCCAGTAACTTTGAGATGGCAGTGTCCTATGGTGTGACCTTCCCTGTTCTGGTGTTTCTTCTCTCCATCGCGTTCACTGGATACTTGGAGGTAAACAAACACTTGTGCATTTTGTAGGTCACACTGAGCAGCTAACCCATCGCCCCTGTTAGGATTACCGAGTAGAGCTGCACCCATTTTGAGACTGATACGGACACTGTCATATCAGGGAAGTCACTTTAGATTACAAATATGGAAATTATGTTTTAATGAATTTGCATTGGGGCGCCGGTTAGCCTAGCTGTTATGTCTCGCGAGGCGGAGACTGTAGTCCTCGTCACAGTGGGGGTGGGTTTGAATCTGACCTTGTCCCTTTGCTGCATGTCGTCCCTCACTCTCTCCTCCCAACGTTTCCTGTCTCTCTTCAGCTGTCCTATCTTAAAAATAAGAAAGAAAATAATGGCATTAAAAGTTTTGTCACAAAAAAGTTTTCTGTGAGTGAACACAGGAAACATAAACTTTGATACAGACGAGTCTGTGATCGTCCAACACTGACAGACGATATCTACCAAACACTAAATCTGTCAGACTGTAGAACAGTCTTATATAAACAGATGATCAACATCTTCAAACAAAACAAACAGTAGATAATGGGAAGGAGCTACATTCTTGTGTTACACAAGATGAAGGAATTAAAAAAAACTGATTGGACGACATTACTCGAGAACAGCTTACTGGCAGCTGTTGGCTTGGTATGTGTATCCTCATCATCATCACACTGTGTGTACTCAGCGTTCTCATCCTCCTGGATTTCCTCGTTTGGATAAGATGTTTTTGAGATCAATATGAGAACAGCTGCTTTGTGGGCTTTGTGAACTGGAACAAGTCGAGTGATGATTAAAGTGTCCGTAGGCGTTCTTAGATCAATATTTAAATGTCTGTTTTCAGAAATGGCGTACGAAGATGCCCCTGGGTGTTCAGTGGATTTCAGGGCTCTCCCGCGGTGTCTCCACCAGGGTGGTGCTGAGACTCTTTGTGGTCTCTCTCCTGGTGCTGATGACGCTGCTTATGGCCTTTCTCAACCTTGTGAGTCATGTTGTCCACATTTACCCCAACCGCACACACACACACACACACACACACAGACACACACACTGTTTTATTTACTGCCATGTATAGAAACATTAGTTGATATGTTTTTTATGTTCTTCAGGTCTTCCTGCCAGGAAATAACTGCACAGCGATCGTGAACAGGACAGAGCTGGAGGATCTTAAACTTTACACTGTGCCTGTAAGTGACAGAAAATCACCAGAGGTGTCATCTAACCACGTCTTCATTATACGTCTTATAATCCCTATGAGGACGTACGGTGTGAAACTTTGCTGATGAAACACTGATGTGACAACACTTATTATCATGTTGAGCCATTATAACTTTGACTTTACAATTATTCTAATACCTCAATCACCTTGTTAATTACTTTTTGAGTCGTTAGTTTCCCAGTCAAAAATATGTATGAAAAGACAAACGGCGATGAACAGAAGCGTAAGAAGAGGTAACTGTATGCTGAGATTTGTTTGCCATCTGTAAGACAGTTTGTAACCCCAAGAAAGATTTCTTATCGATTCTTTATTACGTCTCGAATGTTGACAGATTCTGATCACAACACATAACTCATCATAACCCACATTTCTTTCCTCCCCCCTCCTCCCTGTGTCTCCAAACATGCAGTACTACCTGTACTGCTGCTTGCTGGCCATGCTGGGAGTGATCGTGTTCGTCAGGACGTGCATGTCTGTGAAGATGCTGCTGCTCACTCTGGCCGTGGTGGTTTACCTCGCCCTCTTTCTGCACGTCTACGCCCCGAGGTCCTACTGCCTCATCGACCTGCTTTACAACGACACCAACAAGTGAGCAACACTGCACATGAAAGAACACGCCATCGGCAGCTGATTAGAGAAGCTTTCACACTTGAAATAAAGAAGCAGCAGAATTATGTTCTATTTTGGATGTTGAGAAAAAAGACAAGTGTCCGCACATTCAGGACAAAAAAAGAGAAAGCTGTTCAGCTCCCGAAGAGCAACTCTATTAAGGGCAACGTTTCGATCCAAAGGGTCTTCTTATTCTGTACAAGTGGACAGTGGACTGTTACTCTTTTATTTTATTTATCTTTAGGCTTACTTGATTTATCCCGTGAGGGGAAATTCAATGTTAAACTCTGTTGTTGAACATACTACACACATAGGAAGAAATACACACACATGCACAAACAGGATCCTGTGGACATGCTCTAATGGAGAGATGTCAGAGTGAGGGGGCTTCCCACAGTGATGGTGGGGGGTTCTGTGCCTTGTTCAACCGCACCTTGGCAGTGCTCAGGAAGTGAGCTGGCACCTCTCCAGCTACCAGACCAATTTCCAGACTTTGATAAGGCTTGAACTCCGGTTCCCTACCCAAGTTCCTACAGACTGAGCTACTTCCTTGTTTATTGTGACATAAATATACACAGGTGTTACAGCTTGTTAGCCGTCTACACACACCCACCCACACACTCTCTTTGTAATCCTGCTGGAGTTCATTTTTCCTCTCTCCCACCGTCACTCTATCCTATCTATAGTCATCGCACTCTCCGTCGGTCCCACTCGGCTGAGGTGTTGAATTCCAGCCTTTTGTCGTCCACTCAGAGCCCAAAGAGTTGCTTCGTGTCTGGAGTTTCAGATCGGCATCTTTTATTCAGGAGCTTTCCAAAGCAGGAGGCCCGACCAGGGGGATACAGACCCAATTCAATGTGGGATACAAGACACTCTTTTGTGAGGAGTTATGTAATGGAAAGAAAAGAGGGAGAGAGTAGTTTTGAAGGCAGGATTACGTGTGTACAGCTTTAAATATCTGATTTACCTGTATGTGTTTTTTTACAGGCCAGGAGTGCTAAAAGACCCTCAGATCATGTCCGGGGTTTGGCTTGTCATCTTTTACATCGTGTGCCTCATTCTGGCCAGACAGGTGTGTGTGTAGTGTGTGTGTGTGTGTGTTTCAACAAATGTCTCTTTAGTGTAATGTATGTATTCACAGCTGGTTGTGTCTCTCTCAGGACGAGCTGGGTGGTCGTGTAGACTTCTTGTTGGAGCGTTGTTTCTTTGCGGAGAGGGAGGAGATGGAGACCATGGAGAACGTCAACAAGCTCCTCCTTCAGAACGTGCTGCCGCTCCACGTCGCCTCCTTCTTCTTGGGAAAAACTATACGGAACCAGGTATTCACAACAAAACACAGCAGGGATGCACAGTACATCGAAATCTCTACTTCACACCATGTGGTTTTCACGCTCATTTTGATGAACTAGTTAGCTAGCCATTCATTTTCGACTGAATAGAAGAGTTTGTTCGATAGGTAAAGTGTCTTTTATCTCACTAGAGATAAGGCTGATACTCGATCTGAAGAGACGAGGTTTAATGGTTAAATTAAAGAAGCTTTCAAGCATGACTTTAAAGAGGAAAGAGAAACAGTAAGAAGGTAGTTTAATGCTAAAATACTGATTTTGTGCTACATCACTGCTACACACCTGGGTGATACATGAGTCTCTAATTGTCATTTGAGATATCTAATTGAATTCTTACTATAACTGTCTTTTTCTGTTTCAGGACCTGTACAGCCAGTCATACGACTGCGTGTGTGTGATGTTCGCCTCGGTGCCTCAGTTCAAAGAGTTTTACAGCGAGAGCAGCGCCAACAGGGACGGGCTGGAGTGTTTGCGCCTCCTCAATGAGATCATATCGGACTTTGACGAGGTGTGAGGAAGAGGATGTTCTCGTGATGGCAACCTGATTCATCAGGTTGGAATATTGTGTCTCTAACTTTGCCTCCTCCTCTTTGCTCGCAGCTTCTTTCAAAGCCCAAATTCTGTTCGGTGGAGAAGATCAAGACGATCGGCAGCACGTACATGGCCGCCGCAGGGCTGAGACAGTCACCTCAAGGGGACGAAACAAAGGTCTGCTGTTTTTACAAAATGATTTGACTGGATGTTTTTAGAAGGAAATGCTTGTCCCTCTTCACTGACGTGATCTCTGGCTCCCCCTACAGAAAGTGGAAGTGTCCTACAGTCATGTGCGCTCCATGCTGGAGTTTGCCATCTCTCTGATGGGCAGACTGGAGCTCATCAACACACACTCTTTCAACAGCTTCAAACTCCGGATCGGTGAGTGTGTTCCACATGAATACTGCTGATGACGTAAATAATCCTTCAAGTTTTAATTCTCAGTCCTCTGATATAACAGTGATGCTATACACCCTGCAGAACATTAAAGTCCAGTTTGCATGACCTTTAACGCCGTTTACATGCAGGGATAAACCACGGGCCGGTGATTGCAGGAGTGATTGGAGCTAATAAACCTCAGTACGATATCTGGGGGAACTCTGTGAATGTGGCCAGCAGGATGGACAGTACAGGAGTGCTGGACAAGATACAGGTGAGAGACGGAGACAGGGTCGAGGTGTCATATGAATCAACACGTCCTACATTGTGACGTAATGAGAAAACCTGATTTACGAGCCACATAGACTGCTTTCACTGTTTTTTTAGCCGTATTTTGTATTATTTTGATTGCATACGTGAACACACATTTCAAGACGATAATAAATTCATGAATATGAATAATTCCATAGTTCAAAGTCCTGTTTGAAAACCCTTTCCTTACTCTGTACGCACTACAGGAATCGGGAGTGATAGTAGTTTTTAGAACACTTGTGATCTTAGCACCTCACACCTTCTATGTGTAATCAATCCTCTTCTGCTCCCAGGTGACGGAGGAGACGGCCCAGATGGTGGAGAGCGTGGGATACAACATCACTCTCAGAGGCGTGGTCCACGTCAAAGGGAAAGGAGACCTCACAACCTACTTTGTGAACACGGAGCCGTCCTCTCCTCAGTTCTGACCTCGTCCTGTCCGAGGCTGAACACACCTGTGTCCAAACTTCACATGTCGATGTTTGTTTTCATGAACCTGGTGCACCTCACGGCTTGGTCTCGGGAACTGTTGCAACTAACCTGACGCAACTTTAGTCATTCTGGATGCACACAGACTTCATAATAATCCTCATGTACATTTGCACTGACTCAATGATGAAACTGAGATGTAGCAACGTGTAAAAAGGAGCTGCCTTCGTCTTTAGGATGAGACCCTAAATAAAATCCTGCGATCCGGTGAAATGAAGACTACAGCTGTCGACTGAAAGCAGACAGCTTTCTACTCATGGACCAGAGTATGGAGAAGCATACCGCTTACTGTATCTGTACTGTATCAGGGTTATTCTGTGAGACTACACTCCCCTTCTCAGCCTTTTTATAATCATTCTGAAAATACGTAATCTGAAGGATGTTTCACTTTTCATGTACGATAAATGTATTGATGAATGTAACCGATATGTCTCGGATGTACCAGAGATTGCAGAGGTACATTTTAGGAAAAAATAGATCGATTTTCACTTTATTTTAGTTTCACAAAACAGGACGGCGTTCCCTTTGAACTTTTCTCAGCTTCAAAAGTTTGATGTGAGCTCGTGCCGCTACAGATGATGCTGTGACTTTAAGAAGGATCTGGTTTTGTGAGCCTGATTGGTCTTCTTTACTGGTCGACAAACTCCAAAACGTTTATGAGTCAGGAACTATGAGGGGAAAAAAGAAAGATGTATGTGAAGACGAAGACAAAAAAATTAAGCAACTTGGGAAGGTAAACTCACTCAGAGTTGACAAACACTTTAACCATGTACAAGGGAACTCAGCTGTATTTATTTTTAAAGAGGACATATTATCCCCCTTGTCCACCTCTTCAAACAGTCCCCTGTGGTCTAAATGAAACATCTGTGCTGTGCTGTGGTCAAAATATAACATGAATCAAGCACCAGAGGAGGTTTGTGTATAAACCAGCTCTCTCAGAACGCTCCGTTTTGGTGTGTGTGTCTCTTTAAATGCAATGAGCCCCTCCTGAGTTTTCCTGGTAGACATCACTCCTCTGTAGCGAGAATAAAAATGGCGGACCTGCGCAAAAGTTTTGCTTTAGGCTGGAGGAGGAGTCCATGGGTGGAGATACCAGGGGAGGGGAGAGGATTTTTTTTTTACCAGAATCCCACTGTGACATCACAAGGAGAGCAAATTTGAAACGGAGCATTTTTCTCTGTGTTGTAAGACTTATGCAGACCACAAACAAGGGACTGGATGGGTTTATTTCACATTTTGTGGGTCGGTAGACACTCAGGTTACCCAAATATATGTTTTAAAACACTGGGAAAGAGGATTTTTTCACAATATGTCCCCTTTAAAGGTTAGGAGCCCTCACTCACTGCTTGTGTTATCGCTCTCTGCTGGAGTCGGAGATGCCTGTATGTAAATTAAAAGACGGTGTCTGACGTGACACTTGATGATTTGAAACATCTGCTCTTGATGATTCGACACGTGCTGTGCCATGAAAAAGTCAGATAATGCACATGTGAAATTGCACTTTTTTTAAATGTAGTTTTCAAAAGGGATTTTTGCAATACCAATACATTGTTGACGATGTTGTTGTTTATTTCTGAGGGATGACGTGTGAATGTAATGAAAACATGAGTGGAAGTTATATATTTTATTTATAAACCAATAAAAAAAACAACCATAGTGATGTGTGTGTCTCAGAATCCTTCATGCATATGTCCTCCTCAATCAAGAACTGTGGAATTTCCCCCTATTCGCGGTAACGCCCACACGCGCTGTGATTGGCTATGATTACTTCCTGCCCAACTTTTATCACTTGCCATTGGCTGACGCTGGTGGCAGTCTCTGTGCTTCCTGCTTCGTCGTGCGTTTTGTTATTGAAACGTAGCTGCTTGAAATGCGAAGGGAAATGTTGACGGTGTGAGTTGCTGGAGTTGGAAAGTGTTTCGTAAGATGAAGGCCTTCACAAGTTTAGTTTGTCGGTCGTTAGTTTGTTTGAAATGCTCTCGTGCGCTCTTTAAGGCTTTCTCAAACGTAATTCCGTGTGAATATGAATGAAGAGAGTTACTCAGCTGGAGTTACCTGGACTTACCTTTACTTGAGGTGGACGGGCACACTTCGACCTGTGCTGTCGTGTTATTTAATTTAACTGTGTCGTTTAATTTCCCAGCAAATGAAGGCGTTGTAAACAAGCATCCTTTAAAAAAAAAAAAAAAAAAAAATCCGTAAAGATGTCAGGGGCACACGAGCAAATGAGGAAGCGCCGCCCCCCTAAAACCTTTTTGATCTCGACCGACCTGAAGGTGCAGGACCAGCTGGACGGAACCATTCGGCTTCAGCGGGGGTTCATGTGCCAGGAGCAAGATTCTGGCAGGAGCAGAGGCGACTTTCTCTGGGTCAAGGTGCAGTACACCTTTTGATATTACATGTTCAGGGTTAGTAAACAAACCTACACATTGTTAGACTTCACTTACTTCACTGATTTATACATTTATTGTAGAGATTATTTAAATATCTGTAATTAGACATAAAGTAAGTTAAAATAAAGTTTTATTATAATAACTAAGATTAGCTGCTTTTTTTCTGTTATCTGATATAACAGTACATTTTATACATTTGCGGTGCCTTGTTTAAGGGCACCTCGATGTGCTCTCAGGAAGTGAACTGGCACTTCTCCATCTACCAGACCAACTTCCAGATTTGATCCTCTTGGGACTTGAACCGGTGACCCTCTGGTTCCCAACCCAAGTCCCTACAGACTGAGCATTTATATCCATTTTTATTTCTTTTGTTGTGAGGATGCATACATGCAAGAGTTTGCACACTTCTGTACCCTAGGAATAAATATAGTGTTTATTTGTATTTATTAATCTGTATAACTTTGTTGTTGTTGTGTCCAGATTAGTAAAGAGTTAAGTGTTCTTGGACAGCTCATGTAAAAATTTCATGTCACCCCTTTCTGAGTTATTGCAGCACCTTGGGCACCGTATGTGCCTGCAGATATGACCCTAATATGTTTGTCTCTCCTTCAGGTGATGGACAACGGCGTGATGGTGAAACTGGAGAGGAAGTTCCTGCATGAAGTCCCGACTGACTTCAGCGGCCTGCTTGAGCCTGTAGCTGATCCTGAAGCCCGCCTCAAACTTCTGAGTAAAACATTGTTGGTTACTAAGCTAGGAGTAGTAGAGTTACAGATTTGACAGTGCACGTAGAAATGGTAAATGGACTTTAGCTTGTATGGTTCTTTTTCTAGTCTTCTGACTACTCAAAGTGCTTTTACACCGCAGGTCACACCTACACATTTACACACTGATGGTAGAGGCTGCTATGTAAAGAGTCCATCAGTAACTAATCCTTTCCTAGTGTGAGTGCGCCCTAAAAGCACTTTGAGAAGTCAGAAGACTAAAAAAGTGCTCAAATCCATTTACCATAAAGTGTTACCTGAAGTAAAACCTTTTATTTGAATAGTGAACATGGGATCTTTCTGACATTAAACGTCTCTAAATACTGAGTTCAGTTTAACTTTTTTAACGAGGAAATTAGGAAGTAAAGCCATATCATGTTTGAGTCTTTACTGACTCTAAGCCTGTCCTACTTTTAGTGCTCATGGAGCACATGCTAACTTAAAACCATGAACACATGTATGAGCTCAAATGAAACTAAAAGTGACACCAGTAGTTTAGTTTCGTTGTTTCCTCCCTCTGCCGTGAGGTTTCCATTGTGTCATGTTTTTTGTATTTTTCAGTCTATCCAGAGAAGTTGCAGCAGTTGGCTTCTTTGCCTGTCGGTGCCCCACTTTGGGTCCAGATCGGCCCTCAGGACGAGCTGGCAGAGGCGGAGCTGAAATACGTAGGGACGCCGACCAGAGGGAGCAGTGCTGTGCTGTTTGGAGTGCAGCTCAAGGTAAACTCAAAGCAATTTGGAAAAAACTGTTGACATTAAAGTCAAAAGATTCCAGACGCTTCTTAGTACTGATGGTTGCATAAAGAGAGGGCTGCAAACACTCATTGAGCATCTATACAGTCTGTCTGTAAATATCTGTCACCTTCTGCAGGGTTCAGCGGTCGGTAAAGGATTGAGTAACGGTACCTTTAGAGGTCATCGTCTCTTCAGCTGCCCTGAAGCATGCGGCCTCCTCCTCCCAGTCAGCCTCATCAGACTGCGCCGCTGGTCTCGCAGCAACATCCCCGAAGCACAGGATCGAGCCCGCGAGCGAGACCACCACCAACACCGCAGCAGCGGCAACAATCACCCCAGCAACGGGCAACATCGCAGCAGCAGCAACCACCCAAACCCTCCCCATCAGCAGCAGACCCGTCACATTAGTTTCCGCCAGCAACGTCCCAGCAGCCCTCCTCAGCCGCACACTTTTGGCATCCTGCCTCGGACCGCAGAGTCTGCACCCGTCACGGCTCAAAACCAGGTCCAAGTCCGAGCTCCTGCATCACCTCCACCTCTCCATGTCGGTCAGCGGGTGTGTTTCCCCCTGGAGGACAATTTGCAGTCTGGGGAGGTGCGCTTCTGTGGTCTCCTTCCTGGCCGCTCCTCATCAGGGATGTACGTCGGAGTCCTGCTGGTTAGTACAACAAAAATAAGAGCATTTCAAGAGAGGGGCGTGGTCAGACACAGCTCATTTACATTTAAAGCTACAGACACAGAAACAGCCTTTTCTGAGTAGGGCTGAAATAGAGGGGTTTAAAGACATGATCAAATACACACATATATCACTTTCTTCCTAAGACAGGTACTTATGTGTTTATTATGCTTGTGTTCTATATGTGTAGCAGATCTAGCTGCAGCTCTATGTTTGACTTTGTGTTACAGGACCATCCTGTCGGTAACTGGGACGGATTCTGTAGAGGAGAGCAGCTCTGCCACATTCCTTCCCCTGACTACGGACTACTCGTGCCAGCCACCAAGGTTTCCTCAGGTAAACAACAACACCTCTCACACTCTAAACTTGAACTGAAAATACTTCTCAGAGCCATTTATAATCCGGGATACTCATCAAGTGTTCACTCTATCTTTAACCTTATGTCTGTGAATCATTCAGAAACAGACTGCTTGCATTTTAAGAGTATTGCTGTTCCTGGAAACACGCCGCACTTTAGTAATTGTGTCAAAAATATCACCAAGAATAAAGAATAGTCCTCCACTTTGAGATGTAAACATTGCAATGCAGTGAGCCTAACTGTGAAAGTAAGACTGTAAAAAAAGAGAAGCAGATGTAGCCTGTGGTTTAAAAGTGAAGTTAGTGAGGCTGCGTTCTTTCTAACAGCCAGCAGGGGGCGACTCCACTGGTTGTAAAAAGGAGTGAGAACGTATGAAACTAATCAGACAATGACCCCTAAGTCTGATACGGTTTTATGTCTTCTTCTTTTTTTAAATTATTGTCCCATTCAGATTAAAAAAAGGTTGTAAAACATGTTATGGGTTCAGGCATGGCTACCTGTCAACAAAGATTTAAGAGACTTAACGCTGGGTTTCCAAACTGTTGTCCTCAAATATGCTGACTTCTGGCAACAACAAAAAAACAGCCAAAATGCAGAATGAAGACTTGAAAAGGACGTCTCATTGTCCACTTCATTCATGCAGTGTATGAGGACAGTAAGCCAGCTGGCACACTAACACCACACTGAAACTAAAGCAGCTGAACGGAATTCAGACAGGTTTCAGAGGTTTCTTCTTAGACTTTTTCTGCCTTTAATTAGAGATAGGACAGTGGATCGAGTCATGAAACAGGGAGAGAGAGAGAGTGGGGAATGACGTGCGGGAAAGGAGCCACAGGTCAGGTTCGAACTTGGGCCTGCTAGGAGGAATAATACAGCCTTTGTATGTGTGGCATGGACCGAGAACACTACCCCACCAGCGCCCCAGTCATCATTATTTTGTTTTATTCATCGCTCTGATTTTCTGGCGGTTACACGTCAAAATGTCTTCAGAGGAAAATGACAAGCTAACACCAAAAATGACCAATAAAAAGATTTCTGAGATGAAAAGATATTGTTGTTTAGGGATGATTTGCATTATGGGGTGTAATAACTGATTCTTAAAAGCACTTTGACCTAAAGCGTGATTATTCTGCATGATAACACCCAACTTTTGTTTGTCCTCTGTGCACATCTAGAGTCTAAATCTCATCGTCACAGTCCTTCTCAACTCCCCAAATCCATCCTGAAGCCATTACCGCCCCCCGTCTCTAAACCCGGCCCTTCATCGCCTTCCGCCTCCGCTCTTAAAGTTGCTCTGATGCCCCCAAACAAACAAGCAGTGAAACCTCCGCCTCTACCTCCACCCAAACCCCTCATCAAACAACTGTCCCCTCCCCCTCTCCCGCCTCCCAAACCCGTTAGCCCGACGACACCGACAGAAACCGACCAGCCGTGGCAAACCAACGGCGAACACGGCCCCCCTTCACCGTTGTGGACGCCGGACAGCGGCGAAGCAGCGGGGGAGGACGGAGAGGCTGGGCAGGAGAGCGAGCTGGAGGTGGGGTCCATGGTGGAAGTGAACGACCCGCCACTTTTTGGAGTTATTCGCTGGATCGGGAGAATCAGTGGGATCACAGAGTCTGTGGCGGGGATCGAGCTGGTAAGAAGACACCAGTTTTATTTGTTACTTCATTTATTGTCTTCATTTGACACGTGTCATGTGAGTGTGTGTCTATGTGGAGCTCCTGCTGTACCTTGCTCTCTTACGCTTCTGCAAAGCGGTGAGGCGATGTGTATTCACAGACTCACAGACAAGCTTGGGATGAACGATTTAGGTCAACTCTATCAATTATAGAATCAAATATAGCATTTTGTAAATCTGATAACTGATGAAGGACTGTGACTGTTGTTTTGCAGGACATTTCTTTCTTTCTGATGATATCATTAACGAGATGTGTATCAGGTAGAATTCATGAGATCCTTGGTTTTTATCCTCTCTGTAATCTTCCAAACTCTTCAGGATCAGGAGCTCTCTGCAGGAACAGACGGTAGTTACCTCGGTGAGCGTCACTTCCGTTGCCCGGCCAACAAGGGGCTGTTTGTCAAGCTCCGCAACTGTCGGCGGGACTCCAGGTTTCCAGCCCCTGAGACACCTGTCAATCAAGTGGAACGTTGCAACTCCATAGGTAGGAAAGCGTGATTTAAAGGTGTGGCACCTGTTGTATTGTACAGTCTTATAAAATAATGCTGTGTCCTTGTGTGGCTAACAGCATTCGCTGAGTGGGGCAGTGAGCGCGTGGAGGATCACACGCCTCCTGTGGAGGGAGACGAGGCCATAGAGCTGTACGGGGGCTGGAAAAGAGGCATCCAGGGTCACCTCAACTCCTGCTACCTGGACGCTACGCTGTTCAGGTCAGATCTGAGGCTCCTACACGCCCATGACCCGAGCGGATCGAGTGTCATCAATACAGATTTAACTCATATTAGTTAATGAGGATGTCCGTCAAATCTCTAAACTGGTATACATAGTGAAGACATCTAGTAAAGCACGTCAGTGATTATAAACTGCTGTGATGTTCTGAAAGCTGAGGTTGAACTAGGTTTTTGGCTTAACTTAGAATCAACAGAGGAAGTGATTGTTAAATTTGAGCTCTGATTGATCCCATGATTAACGATACAAAGATAATCCCAATGGTGCCTCATTGGGGTACCCAGTTTTGAAAAAAGAGACTCAAATCTCTAAATGGTGGACTACCTTGACACAACACATCAAGCTTATTTAATGTTCTCTGTGTGTCTACAGTCTATTCTCCTGCTGCAGCTCGGCAGACTGGGTTCTGTTTTGGCCCTCAGACCCTGAACACGACCAGAACTCCAAGCACGCTCAGGACCTGCTGCGGTGTGAGGTCGTTAACCCCCTGAGAAGGTGTGCAAACTTTCCCAGGAGGAAATGCAGAACTTTTGCAAAGGCAGTTTGTACTGGGGACACAGCATTTTTAATACTGAAACAATGAAAACTGCTTATTCTCCCACTAACTGTAGCCACCTCTACTACTGATTGTCTGGAAAAGCTTTGATGTAACTGATCTACATGTTCTATGTTCATAGTACAGGTAGTTAAGTTTTTGTCCCACTACATCTCAGAGGTTAATATTGTATGTTTTACTCCACAGCATTTGTCTTAAAGTTTCAGTTTCTTTTCAGATTATACGATAAAGTAGGACAGTGGTTCTCAACTGGTGGGTCCGGACCTAAAAGTGGGTCGCTGAGCAATTTTCAGTGGGTCGCGAATGTTTGCCTGGGAAAAAAATTGGCAAAAAGTCGGTGAACGGCTTTTAATTTTTTTTTTTTTTTTTCCGTTTCTTTGCTCCGTCATGTGTTTTGTACCGTCTGACGTCAAAACTGCAAAATCTTTCACTAAATAAATCTGATAGGTTGAAAAATTTCAGAATTTTGGGTCGCGATTTTTCACTAAGGAGTTGGTGGCGGGTCCTGATTCTCGACCAGTTGAGAAACACTGTAGTAGGACATACAATGCATTTCTCTACGATTAGATACAATACAATAAGTCACGAATACAATAAGTCACGATACAATAAGTCACGATACAATAAGTCACGATACAATAAGTCACGATACGATAAGTCCCGATACAATAAGTCACGATACAATAAGTCACGATAAAATAACTCACGATACGATAAGTCACGAATACGATAAGTCACGAGTACGATAAGTCACGATATGATCAATCACGATATGATCAATCAAGATACATTGAGTCACGAATACGATAAGTCACGATTCATTGAGACACGAATACGTTGATTCATGAATAAGATGAGTTACAAATACGATTAGTCACGATACGATAAGTCACAAAATATAAGTCACTATTCATTGGTTCAAGAATACGATAAGTCAGGAATATGATGAGTCACAAAACTATAAGTCACGATATGATAAGTCACGATTCATTGGGTCAAGAATACGATAAGTTACGATATGATAAGTCACGATACGATAAGTCACAAATACGATTAGTCACGATATGATACGTCACAATAAAATAAGCTTTTTTTGTCGCCTTAAGGAAATTTGGCTTGGACAGAAAACAATATCTCAGACCTTTCATTTTTCCATTAATCTCCACACTTAATACAAGAAAAGACTTATTTTAACTTTCTCGTATTAGTACTTTCAGTTAAGGAACAGATCTGAATGCTTGACTGGCAACAACTGGATCAGCAGGCGTCTGACCACAATCATGATTTGCTTACTTACAAGATATTTCGTCTACCTGTGTGTTTCAAAGGTATGGCTACGTGTGTGCCAGTAAGACCATGGCCTTAAGACGACTGCTGGAGGCCGAGAACAGCGACAAAGGCTTCACCAACCAGGAGAAAGGTGAGTGTGTGTGGAATCAGACACACACACTGTGTGTTTGTGTGCGTGTGTGTTTGTGTGTGTGTGAGAGACAAGACTAAGGAATGCCGTCATGCAGCTGTTTCTCTGTTCCTCAGATCCTGAAGAGTTCCTCAACACGCTTTTCCAGCTCCTCCGAGTGGAGCCGCTCCTCAAAATCAGGTAACAGCATCATTGTTTTCATGTGCTCAAAGTTGGACAGACAGAGAGGCCTCGCATACTGCTCATACATGATTTGTTTGACCTGCTTTACTGTTACATAATGCCAGCTGCCTTTTTAAAATGTGGAAATAATGACGGTTAAAAAGGCTCTTAGTCGTCTTCAGTTTGTTGCATCGTGATGTGAAACTGATGCGTGATAAATCAATAAAAACTTCATTTAAAGACACCTTTTAAAACAGAGTGACAAAGCTACAGTCATTTGTACAGTTGGGTCTTAGATTCTGTACATACACAAAAAGAAAGTCGACAAGAAATGCTGATATGTTGGCAGGCTTTGACAGGATGTAAGAGAGAACAACATATTTTGTAATGTGAAAGATTTGATTGCTGATACGGGAACAATTTTCCAGCAGTCAAGTCAGTAGAAGATAAAAATATGTATGACCCATTTTTTAAATCTGATAATGAAATAAAAACCTGATCATGGTTAAACGTCTCAGTTTAAAAAAGCAGGACTGGACTACTTTAAGTAAAACAAGGACTCTTTTTGGACATTATCTAACAGGGAACACAGAATAAATTTGAGGTATTTAATCGTGGAATAACAAAGAGGGGTAACAATGGATATAATCGATTTAAACTGTGGGGCATTTCTGTCTTTCAGCAAGACAAAACACAGGATTAGGTATTGTTAGGAGCAGTTTATCATCTCCTTAGCGCTGAAAATCTGTATTTTTTTCCTGGCGTGGTTTCCCCCTTGGGGTTTAATGATGTTTATTGTAAGTAAAAGAGGACCCAGAAAAGACCCCTGAGTAACACCACAGAAACGAGAAATAAAAAAGAATGGGGAATTTCATCATTGTGGACCTCAGCAAGACTAGGGAGCACTTTGTTGAGGCTAATGGGAAATGAGGCACAAAGAGAGGAGTCTTTTGGACAGATTTGAATTTACACAGTCAAAGTCAACAGCCAATAAGGCCGAGATTAGATCCTCCTGAGTCCTGTATGTGTTTTGAGTTCTTTATTTGTGTATGTGTGTTTTTCTTGTCAATTAGTGGATAATTTGACATCTCTCCTCGAACAGATCGATGACTCAACAGCCTCAGGAGTGTCACCTCTACCAGCTCTTCCCGCCCACACTTCCTTCCTCACCCTCCTCACCTTTGTCTATCTCCCCCATCCACTCGCCCATCCCACTCTCTTCGCCATCCTCCACTCGGATGAGGGTCGCCAGCGTCCAGGCGCTGCTGGAGTCCTCTTTCCTCCACGCCGGTCTCAAGTTTGTCGAGGTAATTGGAGTAATTCAATCATTTTATTTGGAGATACTTTAGGTTAAAAGATCATCAACTATGATTTGTGTTTTCTGCTCCAACAGGCTCCATCCTGCCTCCTCCTGCTCATGCCTAGATTTGGAAAGGACTTCAAAATGTTTGACGCCATTTTGCCGACTCAGAGCCTGGACATTACAGACCTGCTCGACGACAGTAAGAGAAAATAATTTACATTTTAGCAGATTTTGGTTTGATTCTTGTCAACTTAGAGACATAATCCTTGTCTGTTTTTTATTTATTTTTTTCAGGTTTATGAGATCTAACTACATATATTTCATTTTGATTGTTCTAGACTTTGTTGAGTGTAGTTTTTGTCTCTTTTTGCCTCTCCAGCTCTGAGACAGTGCAGTATCTGTCAGGCTGTGGCTGAGTGGGAGTGTTTCCAGTGTTATGAAGACCCTGACATCACCCCCGGTCATCTAAAACAGTACTGCCACACCTGCAACACACAGGTACACACCTCTTACTCTGGACCCTGGAAAGAGTTCAGCCAAAAAAACAAACATGCTCAGCCTCAAGCAGCATCCAGTCCACTGATGTCTCTTTGCAAAATGTTGGAACAAATTGCAACAAGAAGAACTAAAGGTTTAGTGAGTAGGCCACATAAAAATATCACCAAATTCTGTTGGTCCTCCCATTTCTTTAGAGCATTTTACGGTCTTTCAGCTTACTGTTCATTCTCAGGTCCAAAATTTTACTATTTTGTTCACTCTTCTCAGACCCTTGATGAAGACACCTTAGTAAGTTTAAATGGGGATGATAGACTGGGGAGAGAGTCTTTGTCCCAAGTGAAGGAGTTTAAGTATCTCGGGGGCTTGTTCAGTTCGTGAGTGAGGGTAAGATGGACCATGAGATTGGTAGTGACCGAAGAAATAAGAACGCGTATACAAGTGGCCGAAATGAGTTTCCTCTCGAGGGTATCTGGGCTCAGCCTCAGAGATAGGGTGACGGCCTCTAGGATTGATTAACTGTAAGAGCTCAGTGGCCAATATGGGTACTGCAGTTTTTGGTTTTGGCTTTATTTCTCAGCCCAGGAGTGTGCCACTTGGATGTTGAATGTTGTGTTTATCTTCTGACACTGCCACCAAGCGGGCAAAAATAACAACATGAACATTTTAAACAAATCTGTTTTAATAATGAAGAGGCGAAGATGTAATTTGAAGCTCTCTCACTCCTTACATGTCAGCTCATGCTATTCTGTCCATCGTCAGGTCCACAGTCACAGGAAACGGGAGTCCCACAGCCCCGTGAAGGTTTCTGTTCCTGAGGGATCGTGGACCGGTCCTCTGCACTGCACCCGTCAGCGGATGTCTCTGTTCGCCGTGACGTGCATCGAGACGAGCCACTACGTCAGCTTCGTCAAACACGGGCCCCTCCCTACAGATTGGCTGTTCTTCGACAGCATGGCAGACCGGGAAGGTAAGGGTCTGCTGATGAAGATTTCATTCACTCGATTAAACATGGCAGAAGTATTCACGTTTCTGTTTGTGATCTTCCCCAGGTGGAGAGAATGGCTTCAACATCCCCCAGGTGAGGGCGTGTCCGGAGGTGGGACGCTTCCTAAGCCTATCAGAGGAGGAGCTGAGCAGAGTAGACGCCTCATCGTTACGAGAATCCGCCCGCCGCCTCCTCTGTGATTCCTACATGTGTCTGTATCACAGCCCAGATCTCAGCCTGTACAAGTGACATGGACGCACAAACGCAACACATATCCTCTTGGTGCATGTCACGGTCCGGCACTCATCAGGGGAAGACGATGACGTCCAAAATTATTAACTCTTGAGTGATCCGATTTTAGACCTTTTCTGAGCTTATGTGTTCTGCTGTTATATCCAGAGCTAGTCCATAACAGGGGCTGAACAGGTCGACGTGAAGTCCTAAACGTTACAATCAGCTCAATTAACCCTTAATTTGTCTTTTGTAAAGAGTCAGCCTGCAGTATAGATGGTGACAGATGTTTATATCTGAGAGTCCACGTGCCTTATTAACGCTCACACAGCAAAAAACTATGTGTCTATAATGTTTAACACTCTTAACATTTACATTTGCACACCTTTATTTACATGTCAGGAAGTGTTTACTGTGTATCATATACCTGCCTTAAACTGACTGTAAAGACTGCACACAGATGTTAATATATTTGTAATACTTCCAGGTTGTTTAATATAATAGAGCTGCACACAATGGGGACAATTGTCCTGACTAATAAATGCACTGATTACTCTTTTAGTTCAGCTATTGATTGACATTAGCTTGGAAACATTTAGACATCATTCAGCTGTGAGATACAAGGTGCATTATAGTGCATCAAAACATCACTGAACATAAAATATAAAGGTAATACAAACCTTAATATAAAATAATATTTAAGAATCAACACAAAAAAAAAGTAAATAGACAATTTTATTTTTCCACTTCTTAAAAAAACTAGTCTTATAAGATAATTTTGGAGGACTCTTTTGTTTTTCTCATCAAATAAATCTTTAATAATTTGAATACATTTTCCGGTTTCAGCTTTCTTTGTTTTTGTTTTTCATATGCCTTTAAATGCAAATTATTTCTGAGTATTTTATTTATTAAAAATTACATTGTACACGGTAGTTCCGGGTAGTTCCCCTGAAGTGCTACTAGAGGGCGGACGTGACGCAGTTTCTGCATCAGCAGCGTGGCTACGTCATCATTACGGGACACGGAAGCCGGAGCGACAACGACGAGGGGGCGACTTGTGTATCGGCACCAGCAGGCTAATTTCGGTCTTTTCATCCACAAAAATAGCGACGCAATAACCCAAATAGCAGCTGTTTGAATGTTCATATAAGGTAAGAAACATTTGAATCCCGGTTTCTGTTGACTTGTTTGGTTAAATGTTGTGTCTGTGCTGCTCGTAAACATCGACGTCAAATGATGGTGATACGCTGATTTTCGTCGTGTTGAATTTTCCTGTTCTCTGAATTGTAAAAGAAAACGACGATAACATCCGGGGAACTGTTTTACATCACCGTATTACTACTTTAACTTCCTTTTTTGGGGGGGGTAGTTATCTTTCAGTATGACAAACAAGCGCTCATAAAGACAAAATTGTATTGAAAAATATTACAATTTACACATTAATTTCGTCCTGCAGGTTATAATAACCCTGTCCAAACACACGTTCACGTAAGGCGAGTTTATTTTTCAGACACCAGGCTGTTCAAATGCTTCACACAGGCTCAAAATGCATGTCATAAATGAATGTGTGCATATAATAAACACTACAGAATGCATACACCATTTATGTGTGCATGATCAAATGTAAGTACATGTACCCACGAGCTTAAAAACAAACATGTGTGCAGTTGCAGACATGAAAACACACAAACACAATATTAAAAAGTTCTTAGAAAGAGATAAAAGAGGAGGTAGAAAGAGTCTTTGATTAAAAGAAAACGGGAGACAGTTATTGATTAGAAATAAAAAGAGAAAGTGCTTCTTCTATTAAGATCAGTAAGTAAAACAAAACAAAGCAAGTCTCTAATAACAGACATGGTAGTTAAGTCATTCGTCACAGTGAACAGAAACATTTTCAGCCCTGATTTAAATGATTCAGCTGTTTCAGCACACCTCAGATGCTCTGTCACTTTGTTCCAGATGTGTGTGGGGGGTATACAGTAAATACAAAAAGCTGCCTCAGCCTGGTTGGTTCTTATTCTGGGCACACTGAGGAGGACTCTGTCCCAGATGACCTGAGGGGTCTGGGTGCCTCATACGGTGTGAGAAGGATAAATATTGTCAATTATAAATTAAAAATGTCACTGTACTGATGTGTCTCACCAGTGTGTTTAAAAAAGAGAGGACTAAACATGACCTCATTCATTAAAGCATCAAGATGGCACGTAGCTCACATGAGTTTAGCAGTTTTGGCTAATTAAAAATATTGGTAATGTCTTTATCTTTTCTAGTTCATATTGTACAGCTGGAAGCACACACACAGAGATGCTGCTGTTCAAGTCTGACGCGGATTTTCTACCTAAAAGTAGGAGAGGAAATAACCAATGTTTTTAAAGTGACACGTTAAAGAGCAGCCGCATCCGTCACTGTGAATCGCCTCTTCTTATACTTCCAGTTTGTTTTGGTTGTTGAGACACAACTCCAGTTATACTTTCAGGGATTATTGTCTGTTTATGTCTGGGACGATGTGATGAAAAAAAAAGAAAGCCCCTCTGAATTCTTGTCTGTTTCTCTCTGTTGATGTAGGTGCTTTCTGTCTCTGAGGTCCAGCAGTGCAGCCGGTTGTCATGGCGTCTCCAGGGGGACAAGGAGGAGGAGGAGCTCTGTCGACGAGAGGAGGCAGCGGGGCAAGGAGGATGAAGTGGGCTCTGGAGCTGAGTCTGGGAAACACCAGGTACACAGAAACACTCACAGCCAGGGGAAATACACGAGTGCAGGAGACTCTTCAAAGTACATCAGCTCCTGCCTTATGTTCTTTTTGAAGATTTAACACAGATTAAAAACTGACAGTGACGCCAGTTTAAGTCTGAATGAGCTCCTCTCTATGTTCTAAACGGACACAGTGTGTGTCATGAGTTGTTCTTTATGTGGAATGATGTCTGAACATGAACTTGTTTCCTCTCTGCTGCAGGAGTCGTGACCGGCAGGGCGGTCAGGGAGACGTCGTGTATCCCATCGGATACTCCGACAAACCGGTCCCCGACACAAGCATCCAGGAGACGGACAAGAACCTGGTGGAGAAGGTGAGCGAGGAGGGAAAGTACTGCTTTCTTTGGACAAAGTCCTTTTAGTTTTTCAAAGTAAAATGTTTTTAGACAAAAATAACTAAGATGCACTGAGTGTTTCTTCCTCACAAACTAAAAAAGGATCATTTCACTGTTTTCCTGCATTTTTCATTTTTAATTTGACATATTTTAAGGCTTTTGGCGTACTGGTATGCCAACCAGACTATGCAAGTCAAATGGGGAGATACAATTTCCTCCCCCCTTTGGAGTGAGCAATGGTGTGGGATGGGGGGGTTGCTTTCTCCTCCACTCTTTAACTTGTACATGGATGATCTATCTAAACAACTGAATGGTTGCAAAAATCACCTCATGTATGCTGATGATTTGGCAATTTTTTCCCCTAGCAGCGCTGGGTTTCAGCAACTGCTAAATATATGCTCTGATTATGGTTTAACTTATGATGTGCAATACAATGCTAAAAAGAGTACTGTTTTAATGTGCAGAACAAAACTAAACTTTCCTAATTTTTACCTGTCAGGACAGATGTTGAGTGTGAGCACCAAAATAAAATATTTAGGACACTTTATTACGGATCAAATGTCCGATGATGACGACATGTATAGACAGTGTTGAATATTATACGCCCAGGCCAATATGTTGGCAAGAAAATTCTCAATGTGTTCAGACAATGTCAAGAAAAATCTCTTTAGAGCATATTGTACTCCCCTCTATACTGCCCCCTTGTGGGCCAGGTTTAGAAAGGCAAGCTTACATAAGCTTAAAGTTGCTTATAATGATGCCATGAGAATACTATTTAAAAAACCTCGATGGACTAGTAGTGCAAGTGAGTTATTCTGTAATGCAGGAGTTAACACTTTCCAGGCTCTTATGAGAAACTTGATGTATACATTTATCTGCCTATTGAATGATTCTCAGAACTCCATTATTATGCTGCTGACCAATCCCAGTCAGAGTTCTGTGCGATACCAGTCATCCTTGTGGCGACACTGGTACAGTTGTCTTTTATAATGTTGGGGATGTGTTGTCTGTATGTATGTCTTTTACCTTGTGTTTTTATGTTGTTTGCTTTTTATATGTTTTCTAATGGACTCCTGAGTCTGGCAATAAAGATGATGATGATGATGACTAAACTCACGATACGATTCACATTTCTATTTTTTGTACCGTTAATGCCCAACAACGTGTACAGCTGTGTAACGTGTGAGAATAGACGACACCTTAGACTCAAAGTCAACACATCAATATGGACCCTCTCTCTCTCTCTCTCTCTCTCTCTCTCTCTCCTTGTGTACAGCGTTGCTGGGATGTGGCCCTCGGACCCCTGAAACAGATCCCCATGAACCTGTTCATCATGTACATGTCAGGAAACACCATCTCCATCTTCCCCATCATGATGGTGTGCATGATGGCCTGGAGGCCCATTCAGGCGCTCATGTCCATGTCAGCCAGTGAGTGCATACAAACCTTTATTCCCCTTTGACTCGTTTGAGTGTTTCTCCTCGTCTGATTTGAATTATCGTTATCTTCGTCTCAGCCTTTAAGCTGTTGGAGAGCTCCAGTCAGCAGTGGCTTCAGGGCCTCGTCTACCTGGTCGGGAACCTGCTAGGCTCAGCGTTGGCCATCTACAAATGTCAATCGATGGGACTGCTGCCGACGCACTCGTCTGATTGGCTGGCTTTCATTGACCCGCCTCAGGTGAGAGTCTGATGCAGCGCTACACAAGCTCCTCTTCACCTCCTTCTTTGGCTTTTCTTGTTTGTTTGAGCAGCATTTTACTCATCATCTAAACTCTAAACATCAAATAATAATAATAGTAATGGTGAGACCACCAAGCAATACAGTTCTTTGGGTTTCACTCCTCTCACATCTGTGATGCTCTTTGATTCTGGCTGCTGTTCTTGTATGAGCCAGTAGAGGGCAGCATACTCCTGCTCTGTCATGGTGTTATTGATCATTATCTTTCTTTTTTTTTTTTTTTTGCTCCAAGTCTTTTTTATTGATGTTTATACATAGAGAAAGTGTACAAAGTACATCAATTCAGAAGCTTGGGTGAACCGAAATAATACAAGTATAAACAGTCATACCCCCCCCCCCCCCCCCCCCCCTCCCCCCCAACAAAGCCCCTACCCTGCAACAATTTTACTGTACCATTAAAAAAAAAAAAATAATAATAATATAATAATAATAAAAATAATGTATATATATATTAAAGTAAATAAATAAATAAGTAATAATAATTAAAACAAAACAGTACGATACATAAGTAAAGAAAAAATCAATAAGTAATCAAGAATAGACCTTCTGGGTTTCAAGTTAAACACAATACAGGATCAGTCATACAACACCAATATTAGTGACATCCAATAATTCTATATGATTTAAGAAAGGCTTCCATGTAGCATAAAATTTTTGAATACATCCTCTTGTAGAATAGCGAATCTTCTCTAGTACCAAATGGTGTAGAAGGTCATTGATCCACATCTTAAAGGATGGGGGAAGTTTCTCCTTCCACTTAAAGAGAATTAACCGCCTAGCTATGAGAGATGCAAAAGCTATCATATTGTTTGCCTGGTGGTTAAGGTTGTCTTGTGGAGTTATTCCAAATATGGCAGTGATGGCAGAAGGTTCTATAGGTACTTGTAAAACATCTGAAAAAGTTTTAAATATTGACTGCCAGAAATTGTCTAATTTTGAACAAAACCAGAACATATGTGAGAGGGTGGCTGGCATTTGCCTGCACCGATCACAAATAGGGTTGATGCTAGGTGTGAATTTTGCTAGTCTCACTTTAGACCAGTGAAGGCGATGCATAACCTTGAACTGGATAACTGTGTGTCGTAAGCAGATTGAAGAGGAATGTATTCTGTCCAAAGCTCTTTCCCAGATCTCCTCAGGAAGTTCAAACCCCAAATCGCCCTCCCATTGAAGCTTTAATGACGTCAAAGGCTCCAAATTATGTGTATTCAGTAAGGAGTATATTTTCCCAATAGCCTCTCTGGAACCTGAATTAAGCTTCAAAATGGAATTTAAGAGGGAATTGGGTGGCTGGGATGGGAAGTGAATGAGTGATGTTGATATAAAACTACGGAGCTGCAGAAATCTAAAAAAATGAGAATTAGGAATGTTAAATTTACGCATTAATTGATTAAAGGATGCAAAAGTATTATCAATGAATAGATTCTCTATTGTGGCAACTCCTCTATTAGCCCATTCATGAAAAGCACTGTCTATAATTGATGGCATGAACTGGTGATTTTTTATTATAGGAGCACAAGTGGGCAGATCCTTGAGAGAAAAAGCTCGTCTGAACTGTGTCAGAATTTTAAAAGAATGTTTCACAATTGGGTTTAAGGTGAATTTGGATATAGATTCCAGAAGAGGAAGTTTCGAGCAGAGTAGTGAGTGTAAAGAAGTATGAAGACAAGAAGAGTTTTCCATTCGTAACCACTCAGGGGTAGTGTCCCCAGATGGAGAATCCTTCCAAAACAGCATAGACCTAATGTTGGCAGCCCAATAGTAAAACTGGAAGTTAGGGAGGGATAATCCTCCATGTAGACGATGCTGTTGTAAGATCCTTTTCCGTATTCGAGGATTTTTCTTATTCCATATAAATCCTGACACCAAATTGTCTACTGACATAAAGAAGGATTTAGATAAGTGTAGGGGAATGCATTGAAATATATAAAGAAATTTTGGCAAAACATTCATTTTAATTACGTTAATTCTGCCTCCTAGTGACAGGGGGAGTAAGCTCCAACGTTCCAAATCTTGCTTAAGGTGGGTTAATAGCGGTGAGAAGTTGGCTTTGAATATGTCTTTAAAGGCATGTGTTATCCAGATTCCTAAGTATTTAAATTTCTGTGGACTGACTTTAAATGGGAATAAACTAAAGTCAATCTGCTTAGCTGCTGTGTTCACTGGCATAATTTCACACTTTTGTAGGTTAATTTTGTATCCCGATATTTTGCCGAATTCCTCAAGCAGGTTCAGGGTATTTGGTAGACTAGTTAAAGGATGGGACAGATATAAAAGCATATCGTCAGCATACAGGGACACCTTATTATCCGAGTCATATCTCCGTATACCCTTTATATTGGCTTCATTACGTAATGCTAAAGCCAGTGGCTCAATCGCAATAGCGAATAGGAGGGGCGACAGGGGACAGCCCTGTCGGGTGCCACGCTGGAGAGGGAAGTAGGAAGAGAGGTTGTTGTTTGTTCGGACAGCTGCTAATGGAGAGGAATACAGAACTTCAATCCAGGAGATGAATTTTTCACCAAAGCCAAATTGTTTGAGAGTATGGAAGAGATAATCCCACTCCACCCGATCAAACGCCTTCTCAGCATCAAGTGATAGTAATATTTCTGGAATGTCAGGTGAAGTGGGACCATAAAGAATATTAAATAGGCGTCTAATGTTAAAAAAGGAGTGACGACCTTTAATAAAGCCTGTTTGATCGTCAGCTACAATTGAGGGCAAGGCCACCTCTAAGCGGCAGGCCAGCATTTTAGAAAGGATTTTACTGTCTACATTTAAGAGTGAAATGGGACGGAACGAACCGCAATCCAGAAGATTTTTATCTTTTTTAGGAATAAGAGAAATGACCGCTTGTCGCATAGTCAGAGGGAGGGAACCAGTGGCATGTGACTCCTCAAAAACAGAGAGCAGGATGGGAGAAAGCTGGTGTGCAAATTTTTTAAAGAATTCACTCGGGAACCCATCGGGTCCTGGGGATTTTCCAGTTTGCATGGACTTGATTGCATTGATAAGTTCCTCTACAGAGAATGGTTTATCTAGTTCAGATGCGGTTATGTTATCAATTGTGGGGACATTTATTTTCCTGAAAAATGAATCAAATAAAGCGTGGTTGCCGAGGGATTCACTATCATACAGCTTTGAATAAAATCTATGGAAACATGAATTAATCTCAGAGTGATCTAAATGCTTAGTGCCCGATTCATCATTTATCTCAACTATCGTCCCATCCACAGCTCTCTGGTGGAGCTGATGGGCAAGAATCTTCCCTGTCTTTTCACCACATTCGTATGCTTTACTCTGTGATTTATTTATTAGGTTTTCAATGCGTCTTGTTGATAGCAGGTTGAACTCTGTTTGAAGAGTTAATCGCAGTTTGAATAAATCATCGGATGGGGTGACAGCAAGTGTTGTATCTAATTTGAGAATATCATTTGTTAGCTGTTCAAGTTTCATATCATGACGTTTTCTTTGTTGTGCGCTATATGATATTATTTGTCCCCTCAAGTATGCCTTCATGGATTCCCACACTGTTAAAGGAGACATTCCTGGGGTCTGGTTATGTTCGAGGAAGAAAGTTATTTCAGAAGAAATAAACTTAAAGAAGTCCTCATCTGAAAGTAGTAAAGTATTAAGACGCCAGGGATGATAGTTGGCATGAGAAATTGGTACACATAAAGTCATCGACAAAGGGGCGTGGTCTGAAATAATTATAGCTTGATATTCACACTTTCTTATTAGTGAAAGAAGATTTTTATCCAAAAAGAAATAATCTATGCGGGAATACGTTCTGTGGACTGGAGAAAAGAAGGAGTAGCTTCTAGCTGTGGGATTTTGAAAACGCCACGCATCAGCTATACCATTTGTATTAAGAAAAAGCTGCAGTTGAGAGGCCGCACTGGATTTGGACGCAGTCCTAGACGAGCTACGGTCCAGAGTAGGTGATAATGCGCAGTTCATATCTCCTCCGAGAATAAGATAATGTGTATCCATGTTGGGGATATGAGCAAAGAAATTTATAAAAAAAGAACTATCATCCCAATGCGGCGCGTATACGTTGGCCAGGATAACCGGTGTGTTGTACAGCCTGCCCACTACAATTATGTAACGCCCTGAGGAGTCTGTCTCAACCTTTGACATAACAAACGGGATATTCTTATTAACAAGGATGGCCACACCTCTGGATTTGGAATGGAAATTAGAATGATATGATTGTCCAATCCATCCTCCCCTGAGTCTAAAATGGTCAAAGGTTCGGAGATGTGTCTCCTGAAGAAAGGCAATTCCCGCCTTTAATTTACTCAAATGAGTCAATACTTTCTTTCGTTTGACGGGGTGGTTCAAGGATTTTACATTCCAGCTTACAAAGGTTACATCGCAATTAGCTGATCTGTTTGAAAAGTCTGTGTTAGTCGTAACCATATTCAAGGCAGAAAAAGATTAATGGTACATTACGCCTGCCTGTATTCATACTTTTTAGAATATTGAAAGGACCTTTAAAAGATAAGTAAGTACGAACAATAAGCCAAGGAAAAAAAAAAAAACTGATTGTAAACCCAGGTACAGTAAATCCCCAACCCTCACCTGTCCGAACAAGGTGACTCCCAAACCCCTCGCAAAAATATCCACACATTAAAGTGCTTGTGAGGATACACTAGCTCTAAAAGAACAAACTCTGCTGTATATAGAACATAGTTTTGTATGAGGCACCTTAGAGAATGACGGATTAAGTACTTCAAACTTAAAGTTTTTTTCCTTTTTTTCCTTTAAACAAAAAATTATTTCTGCTGTTGTCTAAACGTTAAGCATAGGTAGAAAGGAAAATAATAATAATAATAATCGACACACTACAGTGTTCTGACCAGCCAAATTATCCTATCTGCTGTTAACAAAATAAAAGAGTGAGAAAAAACAACAACAACACAGTTTTGGTTCCTCAGGTGGTCTCTATTTCTCCACCTGGAACAAACTGGAGCCTTATGGCTCTGTAACGGTGTACAGTGAATCGGTCAAGGTGATGTGTTTTGAGAGTAGACGGAACCAACCTTATCTAGATGTAGAATTTAGCTATTCTCACTCATTTCAAGTCATGGTCAGTCTTTTGAAGAGTCCGGTAGAATTCTGGTCTTCACGTAGGCCATGGCTTCTCCTGCGTTTTCAAACCGTTTCTCAGTTCCATTATATGTGATCCGGAGCCGTGCTGGGTAGAGAAGGCCGTATTTAACACCGTCTCGTCCACGAAGTAGTCGTCTCACCTCGCCGAAAGCGGATCTGGCCTGCACAACACTCGGGGGGTAGTCCGGAAAAATGGAGATGTCGGTCCCTTTGAACCGGAGCGGCCCGGACTCCCTGGCGCGGCGAAGGATGTCAACACAATCTTGGTAATAGTGGACTTTCGCTACGATGACACGAGGTTTACCGTCTTGGCTCCTCGGCTGTAGACCCCTGTGAGACCGGTCGACCAAGACATCTTTCTCTATTTTCAGTACCTCTTTTAGTAGTTTGGAGACAGCTGTCGGTGTGCTTGAGCCTGAGGTCTCTGGGACGTTTAATATTCGGATGTTGGAGCGCCTCATTCTTCCTTCCATATCAAGACATTTCTCCCGCAGATTGCCGACTTCTGTCTCGAGTTTCCCCACTTTCGTTAGCAACAAAGTCACATCGTCTGAACATGATGAGAGCCCCTGCTCCATGTGCGACACTGTTGTTTTCATCGTCTCCACCTCGGAGCGTATCGCTGTGGTGTTGTTAGCTAGCTCCGTTTTTACTGCCTGTAGCTCGGACTTAATGTTTTCAAAGTCTTCAGCCAGAGCGGACTTCAGTTCCGACCTGAGCAGCATAGCAATGTCTGCTTTCAACGACGTGAGGATTTCTGCCTTCAGGTCCGCGACATCCATTTGGTCATCAGGCTGAGGTGTCTTAGTGCTACACCTGGGTGGTGAATCATTTGAGCCTGAGGCTTTGGGCCCAGTTGCGGAGGCTCCTCCGGTGAACTTGAATTTTCGTAAATTGTTGGCCATTTGCGCTGCGGTATCGCAATAAAAAGAACATATAATGAAAAAGAATTAACACAGAGCGATGTGTCGTAGTTTTTTGTTGATATAAGGTGCCTAAGAAGAACTTTTAACCCGAAATTCAGCAGAGCATGTTGTTTGTGCTGCCTACTCCATCGCCTGCTCGCTAGCGCCCCCTGATCATTATCTTTCTGACTTATTCAAACAGTCTCAGACCTTAAAGAAACACAATCTTAAGAATGATTATATAGCTGTAATTCTTCACAGTATAGACTCATATTGGATCATTGGGGTCTCCACAGAATACTGAGGACGTAACATCTGTCAAAACCCGTTATAAGAATAAATACAGACGTCACTCCCCCCCTCCCATTTGGCTTGAGCTGAATTCTCCAGAGAATATCCTGCTGCGTTCTCACATCAGCTCACTCGGACTTGCTGCGGAAAAAACACTAGGGGCCTGGCAGGAGAAACTCCGGGTGAAGTCTGAGTGAAAAATGTGGTTGTTTGCGTTCACACATACAGCTCCTCCTGGAATAAATCAGTTTTTCAGGAGATTTCTGTGAAGTGTGAAAGCCCCAAAGACTGATGTCAAACAGAAATAGCACACTGTCAGTACAACTGCAAATAATTCAGACAAGAACAAAACTTTTGATTCCATTTGGATTTACTAAAATGTATTTATAATCAGTGTAAAACCTATGTGTTCCCCTACAGTTCCCCTAAAAACAGAGTAAAGAATCAGAAAAACAAGAATCGTAAAGAGAAAGCTTTAAAGGTTGGACATGTTCATGTGATCTGTTGTTCTCTCTCTCTCGCAGAGGATGGAGATCATGGGTGGAGGGATGGTGCTGTGAAGAGGACTCGGCGTGCACACTCACACATATTTACAGAGGTTTATACTGTACAGCTGTTTAACTGTTTTCCACAAGAGGTTCAAAGTTCAGCGCAACACGCAGGAGGTTTGAAAACTGAAAATCACTTTAGGTCACTCTCCTGCTCTGCCTCACGTCTTTGTGATGTCCCCGTTCTTTTTTTTTTTTTTACTCTTGAAATGAAAGGTTTCAAATGCAGCCCGTCATCACGCTGACTGATTGGACTACTGTCTTTACTCAGTGACAGAATGATTTATGAGGTTATTTGACTAAATGTATAAGATGATGAACTCATCAGGGGAGTAAACATCAATAAAAGTGAACTTTAACCTCCGGTATCTCCTCCTAATGTAGGTCAGAGTTTATTCATCCATAGATAATGTCTTTTTAGCTCGCAGCAGTAGATTAGTGTTCCCTTCTTTTAGATTCACACCTGCTTGAGTCAGCTTGATTTCAGCATGCTGAGCAGCGACCTTTAACCCTCCTGTTTAACTTATAGGTCTGTTTAATTTATACTGATTCTGTCTCTGAAGATGTTCTATCAAATAAATCTCTTAAATTCTAATGTTTTAAATTGTGTCCATTCATGTGTTTTATGAAGAAGGAGCTGGTTGAGCCAAGAATTCTGTTTCCTGAACGAGTTACGCTGGAAGGTTTAGGTCCATAGAATAGTTGAGCTTTGACTCAGAATCAAAAGGTTTTCATTGTCGAGAACATTTCCAGGTACGAGGTACAGTTGAGAGTCGACCGACTCCCCCAACTGAGGAACAGCCTCTTAAGATTTCTGAACGGAGGGTTACGAAATCCTGATGTGATGTGTTCAATTCCTCAATAAAAAAAAAGTGAATTCACTCACAAATGTTCTTTTGACTTTCTCCTGCCTTCTTCTGTTCTGTCTGTGGGTGTGTGTGTGTGTGTGTTGTTAGTTTCAACAGCAACACCCAGGCGGAGAACAAAAGCAGGTGGGGCGGAGGGAAAAACCTGAACAGCCTTTGTAAAAGTCATCGATGAAAATATGTGGCAGCAGGACTCAGATTGATTGGGTACTCTGAGACGAATAGAAGGAGAGGGTGTACTAGGAAGTTTCATTTTAGGACAACATTAGCATCCAAAAACAACATTCATGTATCCTTAGCCTGCTAAAGGTCTGAGCTCAGGACTGTGAAATAAAGTTAAAACACATTGAATGTTATTTTGCCAACAAAGGGCTTCTGCTTTCGTTAGAATACAATGTCCTTATTTCAAATATTACACTAAATATCATAAAGCATATTTACAAGTCTGACAGTCTTCTGTGACCAATAACAAACCTAAAGAAGCTCAATATCAACTCAAAAGATTGTGCTAAGGCCCAATGTACCAAAAGTATCAATAACCTGTAACATAAACACATCACAATATCAACAACACACAAAACGACCACTAACTGGACTGTCAACACAACATACTTCAAAACAAACATGAGTATCAATACACCAAAGGGTTAATACTCAGAATATCAAAACCAAAATTCAAAAGAGTTTAATATTAACACAATAAATCAGCGTTATCTTCATTATCAGCACACAAGAAACCAATAAAGTGTTCAAGTTTAATGCCAAAACACACGATAGAAAGTCCAAATTATGAGTCGTGTATCTCATATAGCCTATATTTGAGTCGACATAAAATGGCTATGTTTTATTTGTATTAATTTTGTATTATTTTATTACATATTTTACATGTTTCTGTTGAGAATGGGCTCTGAATGTGCTTTCATACAAGGTCAGTACAGTCACCCCAAAAAATCTCTGGATGCAGCTGAGTTTCAGCGGACCGGTTCGACTCGCCTGACCCGCCCCTGAGTGACGCTGGGCCGGCCTGTGAGACCACGAAGAAGGGGGCGGGGCAGGTGAGGACAGAGAGTACAAGAGTGAAGGGATGGTTTGTTATGTTCAGCCTGGAAACCATCGGAGTTTGTCATTAACGAGTTATCGACGTTTTTTTTGTGTTGTTGTTGTTTTTACGGCGGGGGAACTCCTCAACCATTTTGTTTTTAAATAAAATTAATTTCCGTGTTTTTAACCTGCGTGAGACACTTCAACGGGTTTTCCAAGAAGTGGGTAACTTCCAACACACGTCAACAACTCGTCGTACCCACTTGTTTTTAACTCGTTATCCTTCACGTCAAAACAAAAAGGGGATTTTGTCGTATTTTTCCCCCATTTTAAGGAATATTTTTTGCAAAACTTGCCTTTCAGGTTTCGCTCCGTCGCCATGGAGAAGCGCGACTGTCACCCAGCAACAAGCGAGTATCGACATCCGTTCTTTCACGAGGTGAAGATGACCCACGCGCAGAAGATCAGGGTAACGTTCCATTTAAAGTCGCCATATTTAAACACGACAGTGACGCACTGACGCAGACACTCGCGTACAATTCAGCAAATGTTTAAATATAGTCGTAACAGCACACAGACGGGCTGTGCTTGGGCTGGATTCTAACTCCTATAGAGGCTTAATCCATCCATCTAACTAACCACCTGAATTTAATGAGGCAGTGATTTGACTGACAGCTAGAAACACTTGTAACTCAAACCTGTCGAGTGTAGCGTCAAACCAATTCATGACATAGCCTATGCTATCTCACGTCACTTTACAAAAGAGCACGAGCGCAGCAATAAGCAACATTTAGCTAACAATGCTATCACATTAAAAGGATTTGTCCTTTCACTTATAAACACCAACTTACCTGCATGGTGCATTTGACCTCAATGCCAGGGAACAGACATGGTATCCCTGCTAGCTTAAAAGTTCTACCCTATATCTATTTGACACGTTTTTCACATTTTCAAATAACATCCCATAAAATGAACAAAGAGTCTTTCGCAGAGCTTATAAGCAAAACACCTGTCATTAAAAAAAAAAGTGTGAGGCAAGGCATGGCAGGCATGACACATCACAACAACATGCCACAGAGTTGGGTAAGCCACCTAAGCAGGGTTGGGCATCATGGCTGTCATGATGATAAAGAATTTTCCCCAAAATTGCTCCGTTTGACATTTCCTCAACTTGTGAACATCACAACTAACTACATAATTTAGGACAAGCATCCACTCTGTAAGCGATAACCCCCCCCTCGTTTAAATGTCCCCTCCCCCACACTCACAAAATGTGTTTATAAAAGGTATAATAACGGAGGGACAACCAAACAATACAAAATTACACTAATCCTAAATTATTTTGATGAGTGATCCATTTTTTAGAGTCAAATTCTTTGATTGCAGATTATTGGATGTCTCCTTTACTCTGTTGTGACACATTACTGATTGTGTTACTGATGTTCCACAGGGCATCATCTTGGGCAGCATCTTCTTCCCTCTTCGCCTCACCCTGGCTGCTACCCTGTTCCTCATCATGTGGCCTGTATCTCGGCTGCGCCTTGCTGGCCTGTCCGAGGAGGAGCGCGCTCGCCCCGTAAAGGGCTGGCGCCGCTGGTTCTTCCACCCAATCATTCTGTATCTGAGCCGAGCCATCTTCCTCTGCCTGGGCTTCCCCTGGGTGAAAGTGAAAGGGCGCCGGGCAGACCTGAAGGAGGCGCCGGTGCTGGTGGTGGCACCTCACAGCACCTTCCTGGACATGCTGGTTCTGTTGCCCACCCAGCTGGCAACTGTGGTGTCACGGTCGGAGAACACCAGCCTGCCGGTCATAGGAGGTGAGGAATGGGAGGAAATGGAGTAGTTATGCAGCCAAAAGCAGAGTGCTGATATTTCCAGGCTGGCAGGATTCAGCCATTTTCAGAAAGCCTTGATGACACCATGTTTTTAGATGATTTATCTTTTGCATTATTGTGATCATGAGTTGGACTCAGGGTCTCCTCAGTTGATGCAATAAGAAAACAACCCAGAGTAATGTTGAGAGAAATAAGTAAGGAAAATGAAAGCCTGATTTAGCACTACTGTCTCTGCTCTCTTGGCCATCTTGGTTCTGGTTCAGATTTTTCTTCTTGTGTTACTTATTTCATGTGTTTGTTGTAGCTCTGCTGGAGTTCAACCAGTCCGTGATTGTGAGCAGAAATGATCCCGAGTCGAGGAAAAAGGCGGTGGCCGAGCTCACGGAGAGGCTGACCTCTGACGGCTACTGGCCTCAGGTGAGACGCTGCATGTGTGAACACTTACAGCCAAACGAGCTAGCGGAAGGGGGTGCTGCTGTTTATCCACAATCAAAGAGTGTAGAACTACACATAGCATTGATATAAAGCGGACTTTGTTGCTTCGTCCAACTCTCGCACGTCTTCTTGGAAGACTTGTGCAGTAAGCAGTTATTTCTTAAGTGCAGCGTGGTTGTAGTGATGTCAGGCAGTCATTCCGTACACAACTCACCTGCTGTGGTGAAGACTGCAGGTTGTTGTTTGAATTTAGGAGAACTTCATGTAATATTGAGGTGATGAATCGAGTCAACGCAGCAGACAAAGAGGCAGAGAGTAGAAAGGGGCGGGGCAGGTGAAGGCTGTGTGTGTGCTGGGAGAGAAACAGAGACGAAGGTGTGAGTCAGAGCACGGTAAACAGAGTAACATAGTTTGAGTAAACACTAAAACATGATGTTGCATACAGTGAAATAGAAATGATAAGAAATATCCTACCAAAAAGAGGGTATTTTATTCTCATAATTATGATAATAGAGGATGCCCAATCCAGTTTTCCCTGCAGCTGTGTGAACCCTGATGAACCCCGGCCATAATAACTGTTGGAGAGTTGGTTTGTTTAAAACTAAAAGTCCTGACACTGAACAGCCAGAGGCTGCGTCCCATGAAGTGCAGTAACACTCCAAACAGAGTCGCATATTCTGCATGCTCTGCATACAACTGCAAAACAATGCAAACAAACCTGACAAAAACCAACATACTAAGACTTTGACTAAACTTTATTTAAACCAGAGGGCAAAACGTCTCAGGGGTTGACTTTCAGTGTAATACCCCCCCTCTAGGCAGGTGGCTTTTCTTTTGAGTAATGTTTTTGCCTTTATTTGATGTGACAGCTCAAGAGAGACAAGAAACGTTTAGAGGGGAGGGTGGGGGGTGACATGCAGGACTTTAACCTCTGTACATGGAGTGGAGGGCTCCCTGACCCCACCATTGGGTCACCACTGACCCGGGAACATATCTTTTGATTCAGAAAACAAAATACAAGAATTCACCCTCCAATGTAGAAAATGAAATGATCTGATGCGAAAGTAATATATTCAAAAGTTATTTATTTGGCGGCTGGTCAGTGACGCTGATTTATGAATACATCAACTACGTTATCTATTCTATACTCGGCTCATGTTTTTGTATTAACAGCTGTCTCTCCAGTGTGAACCGTCTCTCCCCTCTGTTTTCATTCCCCCCCCCCCCCCCCCCCCCCCCGGCTTTTGGCCTGTAACCTGTGGTTTAAAAACATTTTGCCACAATCAGCATTGAGAGTGTACGATCCGGGTGAAGTGAACTGGTGGGAGCGACAGCACTGAAACTGTCTGCGGCAGCTGCCTCTCAACCATGTCACACACACACACACACACACACACGAACACACGGATGCTTATGAAACGTTAATGCTGTAGCAGTAATTAACGAGATGATGTCACAAGAATCGCTGACGAACCACCAGCATCACAGGAAAATGATGTGAAATTATGAATGGTGTGTTTCTGTTTACAACAAAATGTTAAGCGGTATTTTAACTGGCCCCGAGCGGGCTACTGGAACGTACAATCAGCGAGTCTGGGCCACCAGGCCAGTCAGATTGTCCGGCCCTGTGTTGCATCTCTTAAGGGGAAAATGCTACATTTGGAGTCGGGATATCCAAAAGAAATGTGCAGTATACGTGAAATCACTGAGCGTGTGAATGTGTTCATGTGGGATTATTAGAGGGTTAGGAGTAGTTTATTGTCTGTATCAAACTACAGAAGCCACACGGGCCTAAAGACGCTTGTTTCTTTGGTTCAGATCATAAGTCCGAAACCTGCAGGAGATTCACTCGCTCATCGCTGGAGCTTTAATGAACTATTTCTTTAAACACATCTTTTTTTTTAGGCTTCATAAACGTGTGTGCGTTCACCTGCGGGAGGTGCACACATCCTCAGCGGCGTGTCTTTATGTCTTTTCTTAATTCTTTGACAGATGCTGATTTTTCCTGAAGGGACCACGACTAACGGCAGAGCCCTCGTCAAATTCAAACCCGGTGAGTAGAACAGTTGATCTGGTCTCAGCGTTTACCGCAGTTTGTCACCGTCTGTACAGATGATGTAAAAATGGTCGGTATGAGAGGAAAAGGGCGTAGCAGCCCTTCGGTACACGATGATTCACTTCTCCTCTACAGCGTTCCTCTAACTCGCCTCTGTCTCTTTTCTCCTCCGGCTGTCATCAGGTGCCTTCCTCGTCGGAGTCCCGATCCAACCTGTTCTGTTACGTTATCCCAACAAGCTGGTGAGCAAAGTCAGCTTGAACGGCTGGTTTGTTAAAATGACAAATATTACACCTTGAGCTGCAGTTAGTCCTGTTCAAGAGGAAAAGTGAGTCACCACATAGCTGGAGTCTTTAACCAGAGGGACTTAAGAACGAGGACTCTTCAGTTTAACTAGTCACAAAGTCTCAGGGAAGAAAAAAAACCCACTCAATTTGATTCTATGAAGGGGTCCATTTTCATTTTGAAGACCATCCAAAGTCATTTATCAAAAGATAAAAATCATTTCAAAAATTCCATTTCGAAACGGATTTATTTGGCACTAATGGCCTAGTGGAAGATGTAGTCCTCTAGCGGGCGGCCCGGGTTCAAGTCCAACCTGCACGACATAACCACTAGGCTATAGGAGCCATGGTATCATAATAATGCTGATCAAGGACTCAAGTGAAATGAGTTGAAATGAAAATGACTAATTGCTGCATCAGGCCCCGTGTCCACCTAGCGTTTTTTTTCTGAGCGTCAGCGTCTTTTTTTTCAACGAGTAGAGAAAGCGGCCTCCTGGAGAAAAGGCGCAGCACCCAGTATATTTTTTTCCCACCTCTTCCCCATTTTTGTGCGCCCGCTCCGTGCGCTGAAAATCTTTCAACTTTTCAGAAAGGCTTTGTTGACGTCACCGACACTCTCTTCCAAATGTTTGATATTCCCTTTAGTCCTGCCGCCTACGGATCAGGTCTTGTACCCACATCCTTTTCGCTCCGTGTCTGATCGGGAAATGGACGATCTCAAATAAAAAACATGCAGTAAAAAGTAGCCAAGCAGTGACGATCATACAGCCGCCGTTGTCAACAGACTGTTGTCATAGAGACAGGACGGACGTGCAAACTGGTTTTTCTGCCCTGAAAAGACGATAGGTGGACACGGGGCCTCAAATGGGTTGAAACCCTTACAAACATGACTGTTGGATGTTAACGATTTAACTCGAGCAAAAGTCAAACTGTCTTCTGTTCAAATGTGGAGCAACCTGCATTGCTAGCATGAGTAGCATAGCTTTGCATTGCACATACAGTACGTACGGTACAGCAGCTGCTTTATTCTGTTGCTGCAGCTCGTTCAGACACGCAGTTTAAACTCATGTGTGTACGTGTGTCCCTGCTCACTGTGAACACGTGGCTCTCCTCCACTTTATCAGACTGTAGCTATGTTTATGGACATGCTGTAATGTTTGTACAGGCCCCCGTGTGTTTACACACTGCTTCCTGTCAGGATGTGTAAGAAGGAAAGTGAGCAGAAATACATACTCTCTGATGTACATCGCTTTGGATAAAAGCGTCTGCTAAGTGAATTGTAGAATTGTAGACATACGCTGTCTCAGTCAGTTACCAGGAATGATATCTTTTTCTGTGTCCACCGTTTGATTCCATTTTTTACAACTCTTCCTCAGGATACTGTACGCTGGACACACAAAGGAACAACCTGGTGAGTTCCTCCGTGCTCTCTGCTTCCTTCAACTTAAAGTGACACGCCCTGTTTCAAAGAAGAATCAGAGCATTGCTCCACACGCAGGAGGTTGAATAAGACCCTAAAACATTTACATGCAACAGCTTCAAGACCTTTGAACCTTAACAAACGGTCTTACACTTCAGATCCCGAGAAGTGTAAGAGTTCCTTAAACAAGTTTTTTTTAAATGGATCAACAAACTGGTCCCTGAACTTCTCCAGATGTGTTCACCACAATGCTCATAATAATTCAATAATAACTCACGACGTGACAGTAACAGACGCTGTGTCCCAATTCTGTGAGAGCATAATCATACCATCACTATCCAAGCAATATATACCATCATGCATTGCTGTTCAAAGCTTTTAACGAGCGGAGAGTGGCGTGTGACCCAGGCGAACAAGAGGAATGACTGGCGTGAACACAGAAACACAATAAAGTTCTGTTTTAATAAAGAGTCAAATGATTGTCAACATTAGTAACGGTAGTTTAACATTTGTTGACCGTGCATGGACTGTATTAAGGTGTTTACATGTGATGTCATTGTTTTAGGTACGAGGCTCTGTGGCACACAACTTCTCAGTTCTACACCAACATGACCATCGAGGTAAGACGGCTGTGGGAAAGGTTTCCTCTGAAAACAACTCCTTATGAAACTCTGGAGCATAAAAACCACACGGACCTCACCCTGCTCTACCTTTTTACCTTTCATTGAAAAAACAAACAAATACAATAAACGTGTGTCGTTGTGCCGCAGTTTCTGCCCGTTTACAAGCCGTCCGAGGAGGAGAAGAGTGACCCCAACCTGTACGCAGACAACGTGCAGAAACTCATGGCCAAGTGAGTAGCAGGATGAAAAGCTGTTTTATGACTAATGTCTGTGTGTCAGGTACAGTCAGTGATGTTTTATTGTCTGTTTGCACAAGGTGACTCATAAATGATAGGGGATGAGGGGGGGGCTAGCAATATAAGTGTGTAGAAGCTTTATGAAGTGTGATATGTTTGTTATAATTCCCTCCTCTGCTGTGCTTCAGGGCTCTGGGAGTCCCAGCTACACAATATTTGATGGATTATGGAGTTCCTGTCAGTAAACTGGGCGGTCTCGCTCTCCCCCTGGACTCGCCCGCTAGGGATACTCTCTCACTGCTGCACAAGCACGGGTAAGCGAGGAAGAACCATCAGACTTTGGCTGTATCCGGAAAAAAAAACTCTCATACTATTCATACTTAATATGACGTCACATTGACTATACAGTATGTTCTGAGAAATCTCAGATGTATACAAGATCGGCCCGACAGGAGCACACTGGTTGTACTAAACCAGTCTGTCTGCTTACAATTGCTGTATGACCCACACTGCTTCATTACTTTTTACTGCATTGTTTTTTATTTGAGATCGTTTATTTCCCGATCAGACACGGAGCAAAGAGAATGTGGGCACAAGACAGAATCCCAAGGCGACAAAACTACGGGGAATATCATACATTTGAAAAAAAGCGCCCGTGACGTGAACAGCGCCTTTCTTTAAAGATTTTCAACTTGAGCGTTCGGAGGAAAGACGCTAAGCACTTTGCTTTTTCTCCAGGCGGACTCATTGAAAACAAATGAAAAAAACACGCTAAGTGGACACGGGGCGTTAGGATATTAAAATAAGTACGTAGCTGTATTTCAGACACAGCCTTTGTTTCCCATATTTATTCTTCTTCTTCTCTCCATCTTTTTCTGTGTCCCAGTCTTGGAGCACAGAAAGTGGAAGCAGCGCTGGAGAGAATGATTGACAGGTGTAAGTCAGGAGCTGAGGGGTCAAAGGTCAGCACAGAGGAGCTCTCCTCTATCCTGGGGCTGACGGACAAACGGACAGCTGTCAACATCTGGCGTTTCTACTCCAAGGTGGAAGCAGTTCTTTCAAAATGTATGTTCGTAACGATGTTCAGAAGTTTAACCGCATTCGTGTTTTTCAGGATAAAAGTGTGAACCTCAGGTGGATCTATTTTAGCGTTTCTGCTCTGTCAGGATTTGTGAGCTTCAAGTCGCTGCTTCATGAAGCTTTTACTGTAAGTCCTGAATGTTCTTACAGCAATCATAAACAGATCCAGTGTTATTGTTTTTGTGTTTTTTGAAGTTCTCTGTCTTTGTTTTGCAGCTGTTTGACAGAGAGGGCAGAGGCAGTCTGAGTGCAGAGGAGCTGTCAGACCTCATGGGGGCGCTGCTGGGTCATACTCAGCACCACACTGCTGAGTTTTACACTCAAGCCTCCCATGGTGGCCAACTTACTGAAGGTGGGTGCCTCAAAGTAAACCGTTTAGCTGCATAAACTCTAAATTATTTTGAACAGTGGGAGCTCAGATGACGGGACAATATGAGACTAAATAGTTTTTAGGACTGCTGGTTGAAAGAGTGAGACAAACGTTAGTGTAAAGACTTGGAGCGATTCGATCCAACATGATCATCACTGGGTGCAAAAAAAACACCTCGAAACACTAATTCTGTCCGCCTTGTTTCTACAGAATACCTGCTACAAACATTAACAACCCACCCGACCTATCAGAGAGCGGTGAGCGAGTACTTGCAGCCTGTGGAGGCGGGCTCTCTGCCGACCAATGGGAAGGCTGTGAACAACAACGGAAAAATGCACAACAGCAACGGATCCGTTGACTACAACAAAAAGTTTGAATGAGCTGATTGTTCTTTCTTTTTTTTAATCACATGTCCAGTTCAGTTTGTGATAACCGTGAACGAAGAAGAGTAAGAATAGTTTTTATAAGTGTACGTGTGTGTTCGGATGTATTCTTAAATCTTTATGCCGGTAACTTTGTTAAGCTGAAAACCATGTCAGCATAAAGAAACCAAGAAGAGATCTAAATCTGCTTCCTGTTTATATTTGATGACTTACATTTTGTTTACCAACTTGTTTTAATTACCCTCCAGAAAAGCTGATCCAGATGCTGTAACGGGACATTCTAACTCTTTTTATACCATTGAAGCCATATGCTGTGTTATTTATATGATGTATGTATATTGAATGTTTTTACAACGGGACAATGGTCTGTGCAAAAAAAAATATATAACACTTTGTAAATCAAGAAGTTTATTTTATTTAATTGAAACATCTTCTGTGTGAATATTTTCAATATTTAACAATTCATTAAACTGTGAATTATTTTAAGGAGGTTGTGTCTGTGTAGTTTGTCTCCACACGTCCGCATACTCACACTCTTTGTGCTCCTTGGATGTCTCTTTTGTTCTCTTGGCTTTTGTTCACGTTAATTATCAATCTTCCTCCCACTTCTCAGCGTTTTCCCCCTTTCTGTCTTCCCTTTCTTCTTAGACAGCCAGCGTTTGTGTCCCTTGTTTTTGAACAAGAGAAAGTCTCTGCACTTTGTGGGAAAGTGTGGGATGCGGTTCCCCTTGCAGCTCGATCTGGTTGTCATTGAGCTGCATTTTCCACTTTTGAGAGTTTCTTTTCGGGATACACCAGCCATCTGTTCATTGTTTGTATCACTTCTTGATGAGGTTGGGCTTTGTTTACAGCCAGGCGTGCCCACCTCATCTTTGTCCTCAGATCTCTCTTCTTCTGTTTCGTTGGCAGTTGAGTCTTGCACTCCGTCGCTGTCCAAGTTTGCCTCAATTATGATGCTCCACCTTCCTCTTTTCATTGGACTCAATCTAATAATTTCCCTTTGATGTCCCCCGCTCTCCCTCTCTATGGAAGCCCCTCTTTTCGTCGGACTCAACAGTCCAAGACATCCAGCATCTCCTCCTCCATTCAGCCGTTCATCACCACCTTTCAAACCTGCTGTCGGGTCCTGACTCATTTCGGGGTTTGGTTGGTGATGCGGCATCTTGGGTGCCTTGTTGTCTTGAGTCCTTTTTGACACATTTGACTTGGAAGTTCCCGATCTCAAGCTGTAAAAGTCCCAAGTTTCGCTTCTCATCACATCATCTCCACCTGATGCGACTGTTTTGTCTTGTTGCCAGGTCTCCGAACTTTGAATGGGACTTAAATGAGGGTTATTCTCGCAGGTGATCACCAAAGATAACTTGTTGGATTGTCCGTCAGCTGGTGGTTCTTCTGGAGTATTTGTCTGAATCCTTGGGCACTTGAGAGGAGAATCAGGTTGAGAGACAGGATTGCAGTCCTCTGAAACCTTGACTGCTTTGGTCTTGCATCCAGTTGCATCCACATCGTCATCCCTTTCCAAACTCTCTTCTTCATCTCTGCTGCTTTTGTTTCTTTTCATTGGACTTGAAAGCAACAGAGTCTGTCGTTGAGTTGTATCTTCCAGCTTGTCGTCCTGCATTTCTCTTTTGGGTGAGGACTTTATCTCTAATTGTTTGTTGTACCATCCAGCATGCTCAGGGCGAGGGCCCTGGTGCAATCGTTCCTCCTTTGTCGTGCTTCTAGTACTTCTTATGACATTGGACCTTGGAATACAATCCTCTTCTGTGGTCCCCTTATTCAATTCTTTCTCCTCTTGTGCAATGTTGTTTAACAGAGCATTTTCTGCCCCAATTTCAGGGCTCACTTTGGGGTTATTGTCCTCGCACTGCCTCTCGCCTTCAACCTTAAGTTTTTCTTTCTCTCCTGCAAGCTTTTGATGATGCATCTCTGAAGCTTGCTCTGCAGTTTCAATCTTAAGTTCTTCTTTCTCCCCTGCAGGCTTTGGATGATTCATCTCTGAAGCTTGCTCTGCAGTTCTTGTTGCTTGGCTCTTCTCTTCAAATACACCCAATTCTCTTTCTTGTGGTGGCTTTCCTCTTGAGGATCTTCTTCTTCTTGGTTTTTCGTCTTTCTCTTGGGTGAACTTTCCTGTTTTCTCAGTGCTCTTCATGATTGGTATCCCCAGTCCTAGTTTTTCTTTTTCAATTTGACCTGACAACCTTTGACTATCTATCTCCTCTACAAACTTTTGACTTTGTACCTGCTCTCCCATCTCTGACAGTTGCTCCGCCAAATCACCCAACTTGCTTTCATGTAACTGCCTTCCCCTTGAGGATCGTCTCCTTGGTTTTTCATCTTTCTCTGAGGTGAATTGTGATCTTTTCCCAGTGTTTTCCTCAATCGGTTTCCCAAGACTTGCTTCTTCTTTCTTGATTTGACCTGACAGCCTCTGACTGCGTCTGGTGTTTGTCTTGCCCTTGCATTTGTTTTCTTTATTCTCCTCCTTCCCTTCAGTAGCCTCCTTGGTTTCTCCTTCTTCTCTTGCTTCCATTTGCAATTGTGTTACTGCTGTTCCAAGACCTTTACCTAGAGTTTCGCCACATTTTCTCTCCATTTCACTCGACTCTCCTGCCTTGATTTCCAAGGAAACACCAGAGGATGCAAACTCTTGAGAAACCTCTCGATCTTTTGGTGTCTCTGGTGTCGGTTTTTCAGGCATTGAGTCAGATAGATTGGCATCAACTTGGGGATCAGAGGACTCTGCTTTGGAATCAGCAAGGAAAGATGAATTTGCTTGCACGGGAACTGGGTAGTCCTCAAGACGAGAGGACTTTGGGTTGATGGTTTTAGAACTACGTTGTTCCCCAGGCTCCTTTGTCTGAGCTGGTGGTTGAGACATTGCTGTCAGAACCAGGGAACTCAAAGGGTTGGATGACCTTGGTGGGCTGACGCACGACAAATTAGGTCTGGTTTGAGGATCCCCATTGGACCCTGAAAGACTGGGGGACAAGGGGGTCTCATAGGAAGGAGGATCCCCTGTCCAAGGTTCTACCGGAAGCTTTTGCAGTGTCTGATCCCACTCTGTATCATCAAGGTTAGAAATTGAAGTTGAGCTATCTTGCAACAAATCCCTTGAGGGGGAAAAGGAAGAAAGTTCCTGAACAGATGCAGCTGATTGTCTTGCATCAAGCTCAGAAATAAGACTGTTGTCTGAGGAAATCTCAGGGAAAAACTCCAAATATGAAGTGAAACCATCGTCCATGAAGAGGGAGCCATCGTAACAGGGTTGGTATTTAACATTGTAGCGCATTGTTCTGGCGTCAGTTGGCAGTGGTTCTTCTAGAAAAAGTGTTTGTCCATTGTGGTTTGGATTTATGTCAATCTGTGTGCTTGAATGAGTCCTTTGGTCTGGTGCCTCGACAAGAAAGGTTTCCAGAGATTTTTCTTCAGTTTCAGAAGATACTACGTTGGAGTCACCAGAAGGTGGATTTAATAGCTCCTCCAAGATGTCCTTAAGAGACTAGAGATACAATTAAAGATAACTCAATTTACAATAGATCATTGAAATTTAGCTAAAACAAGAGCTATCTAATGTAGTAGCTTTAGTAGCATTGCTTTTATGTAAAAATACTTGTTATTTCAAAATATTAAACAATTAGCTTCTAATATGACTATACTATATACAATCCACCTGTCTTCATTGTTTTTACCTCTTGATGGAGTTGCCTTAGTGGAAGAAAGTCAACGGGTTCGGAATCTGAAGAAAGGGGGCAGTCCCAGTTCTCTGTAATCAGTGTTGACTCCACCTGAGAGATAAAAGAAATTAAAGGGGCACTTCAACATTTTTTTTTTTAATCTGCTTCAATAATTTGGGGGTCTTGCATGGCACAGAATATGAAATGTAATCTTAACAATTGAAGCAGCAGAGGTCGAGGTATGCTGATTTTTAATCGGTATAGGAAGCCACGCCCCTCAAAATTCCTGTTCATCCTACATTTCCCATAATGCAATTTGACAGCCTCATGGTTGCAACACAGTTAAGATTTGTAGCTTTCAAGCCCAATGCTGAGGGTCAGAAAAGATGTCTAAATTACATTTTCTAAGGGAGTCATGTTGATGATATAGAAAAGTATTTTTGTCAATTAATTTTTATCTTGAACATCGTATTAGGAAAATAATGACAACCCACCAGACATTTGCCCTCAGTTAGAGGTTCTATGTTTGTGATTTCTGATGGTGGATGTGACTTCTCCTGCAAACATTTCTTTAGGTCAGACAATTTTTTGCACATAGTGGCCCAATTTCACTGATATTAGAGGTAAAGGGCAACAAACACGACATTTCCAGCAGTCTCATTTTACCTCTTGTTTTTCCGGCACAACAAGGCCAGCGGACGTAGGGTCTGAAGAAAGAAAAGAATCCAGGTCCATATTCAACCCAAACTGAGTGGAAAAAAAGGTAAGCGCAGATTAAAACACGGTCGATAAAATATTTTCAAAACTCAAACGCATAAGCTCAGAAAAGCCCCGATTTCAGTGCTGTGAAGTTGCATTTTTAAGCTAATCCAAGTAAACTGCTGCGCTAGTCTGAAGCTCCTCTTTCCAGTGTTATTGTTATATTAGAGCCTCTGATTACTAACCTCCTTGATGAGTTCCTCATCATTGCACAGTCTATCCAGGAACTCCTGAATTGAGCTGTCTTCTGCCTCAAGTTCCTCCTTCACCTTCGCCTCTTTTTCCTTCTCCTGTGCAAAGTTAACAGAGTAGGAAAAACCTGAAAATAAAAATTCAAATAAGCACTTTTTGAAAATAGAGATTTTTCTTCTCAGGTACCTTGGTGCACAGGGATTCCATGACTGTCATGTAGTCCTCAAAGTCCAGTTCAGCAAGTGTCTCCTCATTCAAACAGGCCTGACATCCACAAGAAACATCAGACGTTTCTGTTTCGTCCTCTGTGTTGCTGGCTTGCAGTTTGTCCTGATCAGGTTTACTTTGTATGTGCACATCTTCTGTGAGAAAAGACAGGGAGAGAAAAGAGAACAAATTGACAGTTTGACCACTATTTTCCCGTCTAAATATAATTTTTGTCCCGATAATATGTAAGTTTAACTTGGAAAATGGGTCAAAAGTAGATGTTTCTATGTACTTCAAAATGGGACTGTCTCTGACCTTCTGACTTGGCCCACTCGATATCCTGCTCTTTCCTCCCCGGTGCAGTAACCTCTGGTGTTACATTGAACTGCTTGCTGACTTGCTGTGCTGTCTCTCTTGGGACCCTGAAGACAGATACACAATCAGGATTGTAAAATGACGCCAAAAATGTGTAAAAATCTTAACTTGTGTTGGCTGCTGTGTCCCTTACAGGTCTGGAGTGCAGGGAGGATGTGCGGACATCATGTGTGGACATGAGCACCAGCTAGGACGACCCTCAGGGAGGACGAACAAAGGACGAGGAGCTAAACACGGGCTGATAGGGACCAAAGCATATGGGCTATACCCAAATGCGGGGCTTGGCTTGGAGGCAACGGGGGTCATGTTCATCCAGCAGCCGTAATGAGGAGGAGAGGGGGTATGTAGGAGCTCTGGTAACACAGGTGTCAAAGAAGGATGGGGCATTGGACTTGGTGATGGAGTCTGGAGGTAAATCAAGGGCCAACTGTAAGTTTTTATCAGCGGCGGGGTTGTCCCAGGAAAGTTTGGGATTAGATGTGGTACAGGTGAATGGATCAGTTGTGGTACAGGTGACTGGTTTGAGTTGCTTTGTGGCAAACAAAATGAGTCCGGTCTGGGGATAGAATCAGACATTTTACGCAGCATTTCTACAACGTTGGAGATTCTCGCTGACGTTGATTCGTCCAACGTAGGACAAGCCTCAGATGGACTGAGCTGTCCACCTCTGCTGATGTTCTCATGGCTCATCTTAGAGGGAGATTCCGATGGTTTGTGTTTGTGTGGTTCGTCATCAGCAGGAACAGCTTGGTGATGGTGTGAAATAAAGTCTCCCCTGTTGTCCAGGATGTCTTCAGGGAGGGTAAACGACACTGGATCCATTTTTTTCTATGTTGCTTGTAGCTGTCAGAAGAAAGTTTGACCTTTAGAGTGGCAAAAGAAAACAATTTGACTTTTGCTAACAACAAAGATCTCATGACAAATGTTCAAAATTTCACATGTCTTGTAGTACTCCTGAGTATTTCATAAAATGTTCTATTCTTTTAAATATTTTCAAGTTGACATATAGTCAAAAAAAACGATCATTTTGAACTGCATGAGAGCACATTGAAAGATTGTCCATCTGCTAACAGCCTCTTCCTTCTTCTCTTCTAACATTTTAAAACTTAAAACTCTATGTTGTTGTTTCTCATTGTGCAAACAAGCAAAGAAACATATAAAACACATTGTCTGTGGTCATTTAAATATCTTAATCATTGATCCTACCTTTCTTGTGGTTAGCTGCTACAGTCGGTTTGCATCTGATGTTTTTTCTCTCATTCAAAACAAACTTGAACCAGACTGATTTGATTTGAATTATCTGTGCACATAAAAACATTCCAAGCTTCTTAAATGGAGTTCACTGGTATTACATTTATTTTTTCACGTTTATTTTTAACAGTTGAAAGTTTATTCTTTTATTTGAAACAATTGTGCAGAAATGTTTCTTTAAAAAAAAAAAAGGTTCAATCATTTGGAGTTAAATTTAAATGATTTGATTAAAATCAATTATGTTTGATATGGATATTACATGTTACCATAGACTGTAAATGTTACCAATAAAGCTCTGACATCATGATGCGGAGTGACTGTCTCTATGGCAACCTTGCACAATATGTAGCAGGAAGCGCGATGAGATTTTTAAAAAAGTTGACTTTTTGTTTAGAACGGCTGCTTTTACATTTAACACCGCCTATTTTACCTCGAAAACATTTTAATTTCCCCGTGTGATATTTTAAAATACTCCCTCGAGAACTTCGTAAAAGTTGGAACAGTCGTTTTAAAATTGAAACCCCATTTCCCAGAATGCTTAGCGGCCACAAGTCCAAGCCGGATATCCGCCCTGCTGTGCGAGCCCCGAGAAAATTCACTGCACGTGGAATTCAGAGGAGACTGAGCGTGTTGTCTAAAACTTTTGTAGTTTTTTGGCGACACAAAACACATTTTTTTGATACCCTGAGTATTTAAAAACAAATTATCTTCAAGATGTTTCTGCAGTTCTACGAAAACGAGGCCGGGGAACGAGTCTACACCTTGAAGGTAACGTTAGCGTCGTGTTTACGTCCTCCATGACTAACAATATGCAGTGAAAGTTCCCTTTATTCCTGTTTAATGGAGCTTTAAAGTCTATGTGACTCCTTTGAATAAATATAACATATTCTTTAAGCTTTTAATCAACCTGAGTGCTCGTTCATTTTAGCTAACAATTTAGCCCCGAAATTAAAATCACATAGTTTATTATTAAACGTGAGTGGAGAGACCGGGCTCCTAAACAGCCTTTTAAGCTCTTCTACAGATAATCCACATGGGTATGAACATTAGATTTGGTCAGCTTTTATCTATTGTATATTTTATTCTGATACAGCTGGAAAGAACATCAGGAAAACGTCTGACGTTATTAATGCCATGTTGAGGCCAAAATAACACAAAAGTTAGTTGTATTACTGCCATGTAAGGTAGAGGACATTTAGACATCAAAATCTTCACAGAATATCATTTTTACTAAATATAATCCAACTGTTATTGTGAGTAAAACTTCATTTATCTCACTTTAAAACGCTGGTTTTAAGGTGCTTCAGGAGCACAAGGATAACAACATATAAACTCAAATATAACAAATACACACATTAAAAAATGGCAACACCAAACAGAGGCCCAAGCTTAAAGATTTGCTGTATTATTTTATGTATCAACAGTTACACAACCTTACTAAGGTTGTTTCCTTACATGTCATATCAATGCTATACTATACTCCTTCTTTTACAGTAATGTTTCACAGTATTATGTTTATAAATGAATTCAGATAATCAGCAAATTCCAACATTCTATCATATATATTTTTTTGAATGTATGCTCTTAAATGGGATGCTTTCCCATTACAATCCCTGATTATACTAAACAGCTTCCCTCGTGAGTGATGCTGTATGTATACTGCTTGTCTTATAATAAGTCACTTCTTCACTGGAAACTAATAAATCAAAAACCTTGCTTTGAATGGGTAAAGGCTCATTGGTGTCTAAAGAGGTCTGTGTTATTCAGATCTCTCTTCTTTCTTTGTCACTAACAGAAGGCTCGTCCTGATGGACAGCCCACCAGCTCGGCCCACCCGGCCCGCTTCTCCCCAGACGACAAGTTCTCCCGACACCGCGTGTTGGTGAAGAAACGCTTCGGCCTTCTGCTCACCCAGCAGCCCAGACCTGTGCTGTGAGAAAGAGACGTAGAGGGAGAGGAGATGGAAGGAAGGAAGGAAGGAGACAAGACCAATAAGACGGAGGGGAAGGCGACGATGACATTGTAAAGAAAAGTCACATTCAGGATCAAGGATTTTCAGTTCCACCCAAAAGCTCCTGGATTCAATTCAAGAGGATGTTCAAGCATTGGATATCAACTGTCTGTCTATTTGTGTACCATTGATTGTCATTTGAGGTCAATGTTATTATTTTGTTTTTCATGCTAAATAAATTCTTTGTTGTTGGTTAGTAGTCAGTTGTCTCTCTTTGTAGAACGACCAGTTGGGTTAAAAACATAATAGATAGAAATCTAGACAAGGCAGGTTAATTTCTAGAGGAACATGTCAGCAACAAGGCAATCAAAGTTCTCCACACAAGACATCAAAGCATCATGACAAATAAGAAAGAACGTAGTCTCCATGAGGGCTCAATGAATGAGTTGGATGAGTTTGAAACATTTCAATACATCAGAGCAATACATACATTTTATTGAGTTTAAATTAAAGACAAAATATTTTAAATATGATTTTTAGCTCAACTGCAACTTATATAGGAAAGTTCATAGTATTGTTAACAAGTGTCTCAGGAGGAAACTAACAGAAGAAGATATTTGTGTAAATGTGATGTTTTGGGAACCTGCAGAGTGATGTTTAAGAATGTATTATGCTTTATAACTAAGAATATAAAATGCTTTGGTTACACTACAGGGTACAGGATAGGAATAATCGTAATTTTCAATTACCGGCAGCTGTAATATTCCTTGTTTTTGGAATTTTATTTTGCTTTAAAGGTGCACTATGGAGTTTTGGTAGAGAAATGTTAAAGTTGGAGAAGTGTACAGATTCTGTGGTATCTGTTCATAACTCTATACACAGACTGTCCTCAGAGGAAACTGTGTTCCCTGTAACACTGAAGATAAGATGTTATGCGAGAAGTTATGGTGGGGGGCCCCAACGGTGAAACCGTAACTCTCCTGGTAGCTTTTAATCTCCAAACAGTGTTCCAGGGACCCTTTTTTTCCTTAGAATAAAGTTTGTGTAATTAGTTTAGAAAATATAGCATAGAATTGTTTAACGTCTCCAACTTTCAAATGTCACTACCAAATCTACATAGTGCACCTTTAATGTAATGACATTGATGTCACTACTATCTTCATGTGTCAAAAAATGTATAACCTCACTGAAAAGCTTTTGCTACTGACGTAAATGTACCTGTTTTGTTTTTAAAACTACATTTCCCTTGGAGTGTTAGCAGCTTAGTCGCCATTACGCATGCGCAAGCCGTTTGGAACGACGGCAAGGGAAGTAGGACCAGCGAGGCGCCCTCGCATGTTATTTGTTGGGTCGGTTGGACAAAAAAAAAAGTGCCGAGAAAAACCTGGGAGAAGAGCCAAATCTTCCCAGATGTAACCGAGAAAACAGCCATACTGTGGAAGCGACGGGAAAGAGGAAACTCGAGCAAGGTATGCGCTTCATGCGGGTGTAATGTCGGGTTTGAGATGATCGGTGGGCGTTAGTGGCTGTCAGGGAGAGAGCCGGAGGTCTGCGGAGTTTATCAGCGGCATGGCAGCCTCTGGCTAACGTTAGCATCGGCTAGCTGTGCCGACAGTGAGCGACCACCTACCTCACCCGGGTACCTACAGCTACCCAAGTGATGGCTCAGTGCTTTACACCCAGCTCAGCATTTCCTTGTACTCAAATTAAACGGGGAAAATAACAACTTTAACAAGAAGAGGCTGATTAATCAACCAAATTCATCCCGAAACACCCCGCGCGCCTTTCTGATTTCAGCCGGTTTCGATGTTTTTTAACTGGCTGAAACCGCAGCTTCACGCAGCTTCACGCATCCCTTTTGTCGTGATAATTCAGCCTGAAAGGTTGAGGCAAAAACACCGTAAGGCTCCTCATTTTATCACATCGAAATCCTGTGTGTGTGTGTGTATTAATATCGGGAGGTGTTTACAGACCGGTTCAAGCCAGAATTATTAGGGCTAGCTTAATTGGCTTATAATGGGAAGTGAGTGAGTTAGCATCAGCTGCTGCTTCGCTTAAGTTGCTGCCTGACACTAATTAAAGGATGTTTATCCTGATTGATCGAGGCATGTTTGTTAGACAGTCCCTGGTTCTTGTTGATTACAGATGCGTGAACGTGATGGAGACTGACAGCTTGGTAAGACAGCAGGTGGCATATTACCTGTTTACTTCCTTATTGACAATAATGGCAGTGATATCTTCCATCATGAATACTTGTGCTTTGGTGCATGTTAGAGACGGGGAGTTTTTACTGATCATAACAAGTGTCTGGATATACAGTACATGGACATTTGGAAAGTTTAGAAAATGGTCCCACCTGTGCCATTAAAAAGCACTGAAGATGTGTAAAACATAAAGAAGAATAAGAAAACTCAGTTACACATCATGATATAGATTTTACATTGACCAGGGGTTAGGGATGTAACGATTCACTCAACTCACGATACGATTCTTTCACGATTTATTTTACAAAATGAGACTGTAGACAAATGATGACTGAGAAAGATTCCTTTAGGGGCTGCAAACCCGCTCGATTAAATGCTGCATCATGTTGGTTGTGCTATTTGTGTAGTTCCCTGTCTTCGTGCAATATTGTCACACAGTTTTTGTCTTGTCTCTTATCTTCTCACCTCTTTCATTTTCTGTCTTGGGGAAGCCAAAATGCTTCCACACCTCCGATTTTAAAAGACGGTGGTGCGTCCCCAATTTCTAAATCTTGCTCTGCAGCTGCTGACGCTCACCATGTTACTGCGATTCATTTTTCAGAGTACCAACGTGAACCGTGACACCTTTGAATCGATTTTACGATTCATCTTTACATCCCTACTAGGGGTATTCCTGTTTTTTGTTATTGTGGTATTTAATCCTTCTTTTTCTGGTTTATTCTGCATTCCCATTTATTCAAACTAAATACTTGGATCACTGAAGGTTGAGAGTCGACCACACTGCTCATTTAATGCTCTGCAACGCAAGAACTTTAAGTGACACAGAATGATATCCTGGACAAAAATCCTCTTAGAGGCAAAAAACCCCCCCCAGCTTTAAAAAGCCTGAATCTGACAGCTTATTGGCTGCATTTTGAGGAGAACAAAATGTTCTGCACAGTCCAAAAGTAGAAAGTTAAGCTTTTACTGTAGCCTGGTCTGCTGTTACAGCACACAAGTCACAAGAAAAGGAAGACACATTAGCAGTAAAGAGAAAAAGGAGACACCCCTGCGTCATTATCACGACAGAGCGTATTGCTCTCTCTGTGCCCGTGTAGTGATAACACAGAGTGGGATAACATGTTTATGCCTCTTCTTCTGCAGGAGAAGAACCTGGGTTCCACATGCCATTGAGTTGTTTGGGACATGTCTAGTTGCCTGTAGGTGTTAATGTGTTGTGTCTAGACTAATAAAGCCTCCAGGGTGTTCCCCAGCCTTTTGCACAGTGCATGCTGGGATAGGCCTCAGTGCCCCCCCCCCCCCCCCCCCCCCACTGAGTGGTTTAAATGTAGCTGGAAGTGTGAGGTAATAAATAAACCCCCCTTCTCTTCCTGGACTGTTTTTTTTCTTTTTGTAGAACGAGAGAAAGAGGGGTATATGGCGTCTCTTTTACGTGAAGCCGTCTCTGCTGTCCATCCGAGCGTGGTCAGGCCAAACGTGCGAGGCGAGGCAAACGTTCGTTAGAAAACAGGGAAATGTGCCGTGTCTCTGCATGCTGAGCAAAGAGGAAACGGCCCTCAGCAGCTTCTGGCACAACCGGTTGAGACTGCTCTCCTTTTAATAATTAAATTATGAACTGGGCTAAAAGAACAAATCAGCTTCATATACATCTCTGTCACTTTTTTTACCAAGAAGAGGGCGTCAACTGTAACGGTGACTTTGCACCTTTAGGGCCTCGCTGTGTGCTTTCTAGTTACGTCAAGTCAAGTCATTGGGAAAGGATCATTCCTCTGTCTGAATTTCTTTCTGTGTACATTAAAGATACAGTATGTAGAATTTCATGCTAATGTTTACATTAAAATATCTATCGAGTACTTGCATCACCTCAAATATTTCCAAAAGTTATCAAAGCCAGAGAAATCCGTAATTTTATAGTTGTAACGGGACGTGTCTTGTAGGCGGCCGCCATGATGAGCCGCCATGACAGACACAAAATGTTGATCGTTGTCAAGGAAACATCGGATGTTACGTCAAAGACCGCTGCATAAGCTAGCGCTAGCTGCTACTGAAAGCTGCCGTTCTGTCGCTGTATGTGCTGCTGTGATATAAAACGTGATGTAAATTATACTTGGAAACATCGTCAGTACACATATTGTCTTTCTCAGGTCGGTTTCGCCCGTTCGTATTCATTCGTCCGTTTTTTCCCATGATACACCGCAAGCCTCGACGTCATCTTTTGTTATTGTTTTGATTGAGAGCCCCCTAGCGGCGGATTTTACATACTGTACGTTTAAGGAATAATAAAACATTTTTTTAATAAATCCCTGAAGTAAATTCTGCTTTACACTCAGTTATTGAGAGACACACTTCTGACACACACAGGCCTGAAATACACAAACAGGACCTGTGGACATGCATTAGTGGAGAGATGTCAGAGTGGGGCTGCTACGCAGGCAGCGCACCAGAGCTGTTGGGGCTTCAGAGCCCTGGCACCTCTCCAGCAACCAGACCACTTTCCATATTATTTTGGTCCTCACCGGAACTTGAACTGGCGACCCTCCCGTTCCCTACAGACTCAGTCAAAAAAAAAGGAAAAGAGTAACTTCTAACTGACCTTTAATGGAGTAGTAAAACTA